>CM033650.1:49433603-49950244 GCA_019512145.1 Engystomops pustulosus
CCATTGTAATCTGTCAGAGTTACGTAATCTGGTCAGAGTTACGATTATGCGGCGTTTGCGCCAGTTACCATTACGCAGCGCTTGCACCAGTTACCATTACGCAGCGTTTGCGCCAGTTACGATTACGCAGCGTTTGCGTCACAGTTACGATTACGCAGCGTTTGCGTCACGGTTACGCTTACACGGCATTTGCGCCACGGTTACAATTACGCAACGTTTGCGCCACGGTTACACAACTCTTACTTCACGGTTACGTTTACACTGCATTTGAGTAACAGTTATGCAGAGTACGGCATGTCTACGCTTATTCTCTTATTTGAGACAAGGTTACACTTACTCTGTGTTTGCGTCCCGTTTATGCTTACTGTGTTTGCGTCACGTTAACACTTACGTGGCGTTTGCATCACATTTGCGGCACATTAACACTTACGTAACAGTTGCGCCATGTTTATGTTTCCGCTGCAATTATGTCACGTCTTTGTCTCATCAGACCGGAGAATCTAATTTCTCATAGGCTAAAAATCCTTCATGCGTTTTTTTTTTTTTACAAACTGTATGCGGCTTTTATATGTCTTGCACTGAGAAGAGGCTTCAGTCTGCACACTGCCATAAATCCTGACTGGTGGAGAGATGCAGTGATAGTAGACTTTGTGGAACTTTCTCCCATCTTACTACTGCATCTCACTACTACTACTACTGCATCTGGAGCTCATCCACTGTGATCTCGGGGTTCTTCTTTACCTCTCTCACCAAGGCTCTTCTCCCACAATTGCTGTGTTTGGCTGGAAGCCCAGGTCAAGGAAGACTTGTGGTCATCCCAAACTTCTTTCATTTAAGGATTATGGAGGCCACTGTGCTCTTAGGAACATTGATTGCAGCAGAAATTCTTTTGTAACCGTGGCCAGATCACTACCTTGCCACAATTCTGTATCAGCTCCTTGGGAAGTTCCTTAGACCTCATGATTCTCATGTGCGCTGACCTGCACGGTGAGCTTGAACAGGTGTATGCCTTTTCTTATCAAGTCCAATCAGTTTAATTAAACCCAGCTGGACTCCAAGGAATGAGTAGAACCATATCAAGGAGGATTAGAAGCAAATTGACAGCATGTGAGTTAAATATGAGTGTCACACTGATGGATCTGAATACTTATGTAATATGTCATTTTTTCTTGTTTAATACATTTACATTTAGTAAAGATTGGGTGCAGAGTGTATATTAAAGGAAATCTACTTTCTTAAAGAGGACCTTTCACCACCTCACACATGTGAAGATTATAATACCATCTTGCAGGGGCTGCTACACAGATTCAGGCGCACTTGGAATTTTCCTTCTAACCCCTACGGCTGCGGAGATATCATCAGAGGTTTTGACCATTGTAATCTGTCAGAGTTACGTAATCTGGTCAGAGTTACGATTACGCGGCGTTTGCGCCAGTTACCATTACGCAGCGCTTGCACCAGTTACCATTACGCAGCGTTTGCGCCAGTTACCATTACGCAGCGTTTGCGTCACGGTTACGATTACGCAGCGTTTGCGTCACGGTTACGCTTACATGGCATTTGCGCCACGGTTATGATTACACAACGTTTGCGCCACGGTTACACAACTCTTGCTTCACGGTTACGTTTACACTGCATTTGAGTAACGGTTATGCAGAGTACGGCATGTCTACGCTTATTCTCTTATTTGAGACAGGGTTACGCTTACTCTGTGTTTGCGTCCCACATTCATGTTTGCGTTTATGCGTAAGCACCATTTGTGGCGCGTTTTTACATGCATGCAGTGTTTGAGGTGCGTTTACAGATTTTCTGTTTATGTTGAATTTGCGCCATGTTTAAGCTTACATAGCATTCGCCTTTATGTGGAGGGTGACTTGTGTTTTTGCTTATGTAAACGGTGCTTGAGTTTACGGCACATTTGCACTTACACTCACCGGCCACTTTATTAGGTACACCTGTCCAACTGCTCGTTAACACTTAATTTCTAATCAGCCAATCACATGGCGGCAACTCAGTGCATTTAGGCATGTAGACATGGTCAAGACAATCTCCTGCAGTTCAAACCGATCATCAGTATGGGGAAGAAAGGTGATTTGAGTGCCTTTGAACGTGGCATGGTTGTTGGTGCCAGAAGGGCTGGTCTGAGTATTTCAGAAACTGCTGATCTACTGAGATTTTCACGCACAACCATCTCTAGGGTTTACAGAGAATGGTCCGAAAAAGAAAAAACATCCAGTGAGCGGCAGTTCTGTGGGCGGAAATGCCTTGTTGATGCCAGAGGAGAATGGGCAGACTGGTTCGAGCTGATAGAAAGGCAACAGTGACTCAAATCGCCACCCGTTACAACCAAGGTAGGCAGAAGAGCATCTCTGAACGCACAGTACGTCGAACTTTGAGGCAGATGGGCTACAGCAGCACAAGACCACACCGGGTGCCACTCCTTTCAGCTAAGAACAGGAAACTGAGGCTACAATTTGCACAAGCTCATCGAAATTGGACAGTAGAAGATTGGAAAAACGTTGCCTGGTCTGATGAGTCTCGATTTCTGCTGCGACATTCGGATGGTAGGGACAGTATTTGGCGTCAACAACATGAAAGCATGGATCCATCCTGTCTTGTGTCAACAGTTCAGGCTGGTGGTGGTGGTGTCATGGTGTGGGGAATATTTTGAGCATCGTTGCAACGCCACAGCCTACCTGAGTATTGTTGCTGACCATGTCCATCCCTTTATGACCACAATGTACCCAACATCTGATGGCTACTTTCAGCAGGATAATGCTCCATGTCATAAAGCTGGAATCATCTCAGACTGGTTTCTTGAACATGACAATGAGTTCACTGTACTCAAATGGCCTCCACAGTCACCAGATCTCAATCCAATAGAGCATCTTTGGGATGTGGTGGAACGGGAGATTCACATCTTGGATGTGCAGCCGACAAATCTGCGGCAACTGTGTGATGTCATCATGTCAATATGGACCAAAATCTCTGAGGAATGCTTCCAGCACCTTGTTGAATCTATGCCACAAAGAATTGAGGCAGTTCTGAAGGCAAAAGGGGGTCCAACCCGTTACTAGCATGGTGTACCTAATAAAGTGGCCGGTGAGTGTACATTTACATGCCATTTGCATTTATGTCTGGTTAGCATCATGTTTACGCTTATGTGGTATATGAGATGATGTCTCATTTGCACTTACGTTTACACGGCGGATATGCACATTTTTAATGGACTCCTGTGAGTATGATGAACTGAAATAAATTTTAACTTTGTTGGAATGTACCACACCATCTGCCTGCATATTTTCTTCCAGCTACAAATATAATTAAAGGAGGATGATGAGAGTGCGATGGTGCTAGTCTGAATGGTGACATACTTTCAGCAGGAGAAACTGAAGATTGGTGCTGATCATCTGTGTTTTAAGATGGAATAACAAGGGAGAAGAAGAATATTGGGAGCTCCGGTCATAGTGAAATTATTTTCTCTATTTCTGTGGACTTTTTCAAAGACTGTGTGGACCGGTCTTATACCGTGAGTAGCTCCTTAAGGGGAAAACTGTGCACCATGAACAACAGTGTTTCTGTGCTAGTTTACACAGCGTTTGCGTTTACATTGCATGCCCCTACAGAATGGTATGATAATCTCCATATAAGTGAAGTAGCGAAAGGTAATCTTTAAAGATTCCCCATTCCTGCAGCACCAGCTGCTGCAGCAATAAACTTTAATCTTTACATATGCAAATTAATTTCAGAGGCTACTGGGGCTCTGGGGGTGAAGGCTACTCGATGCCCCCCAGTAGCCACACCTACCCGTTCGGCCACATTTCCAAGCACAGATCTCCCTGCTGTCGACGGACAAATGGGAGCTACTGCACATGTGCATAGAAGTAGATGCGTCGCCTATGGAGAGATCCCTGTAATGCCCATCCAGGTATTTGTACATTGTAATGAGATCTACAGTTATGTCCTTTCTCTATTATGAATAACCACAAGTTTAGTAATCTACCATTGTATTCCAGTCCCCCCATTCCCCTAATAAACTTGGTTGCTCTAATCTGCACCTTTACCAGTTCTATGTCCTATTTATAAACTGGTGCCCAAAACTGTACACAGTTATGACCAGTGATTTATATAACGATAAAACTATGTCCTTATTATAAAAATGTATGCCTTTCTTGATAAATCAAATATATTTATGGGATGTATTAACAGATGCCTGGCTCTGGTCAATTAAAGAAAATCTACCATCAAAATCAAGCAAGATATACCAGAGCCACTTAAATCCAGGCAGTGTGATTGTGGTAATCTCCTTATATTTGTAATGCATGGGCTCATTCCTTCTAGAACCCTTAAGTTCTGCAGATTCAAAGGCCGTTATAATGAGAACAACAGCTCTCCCCCATCTCCCTCTGCCTATGTAATCTAGCAGCAGCAGGAAGTACAGAGGAGTGGAGACCTGCTCTGCTCTTTTTAACCTTTAGCTTGTGAAGCTAAGGCGCTGAGGGGCTCTGGAAACATCCCCCAGAGCATTTCAGGATCATAACAAGGAGGCAGTGGATAACACATATAAGAACACTGCTACACTTACTGTGCCTGAATCTATGACTGTCCATGGTTTATTATGCTTGATTTTGATAGTAGACTTTCTTTAATTTTAGTGACTAAAGGCAGGTATCTACTAGTAAAGCAAAAATAATTATGGGATGTATCAAGAGAGGCATAAATTCTCATGATAAGGACTTAGTTTTGCCCTTAAACAAATCACAGATCAGACCACACATGAAATAATGTCGGTCTTGGGCACCAGAGTATTTTTAAGGGAACCTGTCACCAAGGACCTCTTTTTTTTTTTTACTAAAGACAGGTTGCAAAAGCCTATTACAGCTGCATTGCAAAGATCCCTTTCTGTAAGCATTTTCATTATAATATAATTGTGTTTTACAACCTGACCGGATCCTCTGCTTAGTCCCAGGGGTTGGGCTCTGCTGCTCACACCTGAGCTCTCAGTACAACTCCGCCATCACAAGTCCTCCCTCCTGCTTCTTCACTCACAGAGCTCATAGGGAGTTGTACAGAAGCTCAAAGGTAGAGGGTTTGGAAGCTAAGTGAGCAGCATAGACAAGTCACGTGTTTTTTAATTTTTTTATATGCATCCATACCAGAGCCATCCTTGGGACATAAAGGATTCTGTCAGGGTGCAAGGCAAGTAAAAACACATAATTATATTGTAATTAGAGAAGGCAGCAAGGCATATTTGCAATGCAGCTGTAAATGGCTTCTGCAGCCTGTCTGTAGTGAAAATTAGGTCCCTGGGGACACTTTAAGTTTACAGCATCACTTTTATCCAGAATAATATTTTTTGTGAGGAGTGCAATTTAAAAAATTAAATTTAGTACATTTCTTTTTAATACCTACCAAATATAGTGAATCTATATGAATTTTTTTTTTCATTATCATTATTCAGATGCCACACTTAAAGGACCTGTCACCTGTCATACAGCTTTAGTACCTGATTGCTTAAGTTTACAGGCATGTAGAGGGACAATGCTTTCTAGTGGTAGTTTATGAAAATATATTTAGCTTCGGGGGTTAATTTGCCTAACGGGTTCTCTTTAACTGTATGTTTATGTTTTTTCATAAGATGAAATTAAAAGCATTAATGAAAAAAAAAAAACAACCTTTATTTAAACATGGAAAAAAAATTTAATAAAGCACATAAACTAAACAACTGCTCAACTAAGCTTAGTCAAAAGTAATGGAGAATCCTCGCTCTTGGTCTTTTCTTCGACTCTCACATTCCTTTGCCACTTGTTCCACTTTCCTTTGAAGAAGAGCTACAGAAAAAAAGATACTATATTATATTATGGTTCAATTAATATTTTATTTAAAAATAAACACAACAGACAGTGGGAGAGCAGGAAGCCCACAATAAGGACATATGTTCAGGTCACAGCCCCATAATGAATGATAAAAAAGGGAGCATATTCAAGTAGGCCTTCGGCTCTAAAGAGACAGTATTAAACAACAACCGTACAATACAGATAAAATTGGGGAAAATGGACTGGGAAGGGAGAGGGAAAAAAAGAGGGGTGGGGGGCATGCTAATCATGATTACTGTATTATATTAGATGGCCTTTTATTCATTCCTGTAGTAGTAGTATTACTCCTTCCCAAAACTTTATTTACATACAATAGATTTACATCGGTGTTTTGCATCAATGTGTAAAACCAAAATCAGGAGTTTTAAGGCTGTTAATGTGAAGTCACTGCAGGCCGCTGAATGCAATAACAGAGCCAGAGAGGGGAGGCACAGACAATAAAGAGGAGTGCGGAGAGAGGAAGAGACTATGGCAGTTTATTATTTTTATCACACCCAGTTATAAATAAAATTTAACAAATAAAAATATATAAAATGGTGTTCCTGGATAACCCCTCTAAAGAGGACCTGTCACCAGATTTTGACTCCTCCCCCCCTTAAGAATGCCTTCTGATAAAGAGTTACTCCTTTTAGTTAGTCTTCCCTATATCACCTTAAATTAGCTGCCAGTGGGGCACTGTACCTTTATTACAAATGTTCTGATATGCAAATTAGCTTTTCTAACTCATCTCTAGTATCTCTGACTTATCTCCTCTCTCAGGATGGCAGTGAGCCACGCCCATTATTCTGACTGACAGCTCTGCGTCTCTTCAAATCCCTCCTCTGCCTTCTCGTACTTAGGGACCATCTGCTAATATTCAACTACAGACATATAAAGCTCTATGTACAGATGGGAAATATTGTGTCAATTTTGTGGTACATTCAGTACCATATTCTTGTGACCAGTGACATCATTGTAGGTCCTTATAGAAATAGCAAACTGTACCTCATGTATGTGATTACATAAATCACAGCAGCCTCCATGAAGGATGAGGAGGAGTAGAAATCCATGGAGGCTGCTGTGACTTCATTTGGTCGGATATATGCATGGGGTACAGTTGTGTAGAAGTCTGGTGGCTCCCACTAAAACGCTTTTGGGCAAATTTGCATATGAATTAAAAAAGTTCTCAGAGTTATGAAAGGTGTTGGTAGAAAGGATGTAATGAGCCCTAATTGATAGTATAATTAGCTTTGTGGGGGGGGGGGGGGGCGGATGGTGAAACCTGCTATCAATGTTGCATCACCACTGAGCCTCTGTATACAAAGTCTTGAAATGGAAAATATTATGTTATGCAGCTTGGTATGGAATTTTTTCCCACTATGGATGATTGGCCCAAGTCTATTTTTTGGGGCCGAATCAGTCCTGTTGCATTATTATAGCTTGGACTTGATGGATCTGTGTCTATATTCAAACTAATCTAACATAAAATTCTCACTGTATATTTCAATGCTGACTTGGGTCTGACACAAAAAGGGATATTCCCAGATAAGGCTTACTGATGAGAACACGTTTTGTAGCAATTACCTGAATTCTGGTCGATCCACTGCAATGAATCCACATGCGCATTCAAGATTTTACAGATCTGCTGGAGCTGTAAATACAAAAATAGAATCATTGGTTTGGCTCATTAAATAATTTCCATTATTTTACAGAATACTGCCAATATTTCAGCAGCAGCAGGAGACTGGTGTACAGTAAACCCCTAGCATGTCCGCCCAACACGTGAGACTGGCGTCCTAATGAATACTTTTATATGCACATTTTTTTGTTTGGTTGTATACTTTATATGGAATAAACCGTGACTATCCAAAACGGACTACACTATCTATGTGCAAATCTCTTCCAGCAGCCCGCCGCAATCTGTAGTGGGAACAAAAGAGGAGAAAATGTAGCGGTGGTGTCTGAATAGTGGCTTATTCTCATTGGAGGACCTTTTATTGTGTGAACACATTTGAGTGACCTTTGCTATTGAAGGAGAAAGAAACTTGTGGAATTGTGCATAAAGAAAAAGGACAAGAACAAAGAGCTCCAGTCAGAGTAACATTTAACCCTAGCACGTCACAGGTCGGATGCTGGTGCATGGGGATGGCTCACGGGCTGAGCCCTCTCTATAGCAGGTAAGTCTCTGCTTCTTATAGCTGCCCGCATAACCCAGATATCGCTGTCGGCAAAGCTGCTGGCGGCTTAAAGAAGATGACGACGCCCACGCCGTTGGAGATTGTCAATGTGACATCATTGGGGAGGGCCGATCGGTTGCCTTGACAGCTTCAGGTCTTCCGAAGACCTGAGGCTGTCTGGATTTAACCCATTCATTACTATGCTATACAGCAGTATGACAGTTTATGATAGGATCAGACAACCTAGGGCAGTGGTGTCGAACCTATGGCACGCGTGCCAGAGGGCACGCAGAGCCCTCTCTGTGGGCACGCGCACCGATGCCTGAACCACTGCCGGAGGCTCACTGGAACTGACCCTGCTCAGCCGATCTTCATGCTGTGAAGGTGTCAGCGCTGCTGTCTGCTCACAGCTAACACATGCCTCAGCATGCAGCAGCACGGAGCCGGCCACAGAGGTCAGAGGTTGCATGTGGGCAGAGTCACAGACGCTGGACACTCACACAGCATCTCCTGCATCAGTCCCTGCTCTCCTCCCGCCTGTCATCAGGAAGAACTGAGGATAAGCTACAGATGCAGCACAGGAGTCCAGGCTGTGAGATGGCTGCTGGGTGAGCTCTCAGTTCTGCTCATTCCACTTGCATTTAGCCTCCTTTGTCACCAAACCCCACAAACAGCCCTGATGCTTATTCACTCACTGTACATAGGACTGCAGGATCCCAATCCCTATCAGACAGCCCTGTGTATGGAACAGCACTATTGTACTTACACAGGACTGTCTCCTTTACATGGAGGGAAAAGCAGCAGCAGTCCTATGTAAGTTTCATACATAGGACTGCTGCCTCACCCTCCCTCAGGCAGTCCTGTAAAAGGTTTTACCCTGTACTTTTTGTGTCACAGTGAGGGAAATACAGCAGTCCTAAGTAAACTATGGGACAATAGGCTGCAGCAGTCCTGTGTAAAATACAGCACTGCATGGTACAAAAGCCAATTTGAGTAACAGACTAGCTGCAGAAGTCCTATGTAACTTATGGAACAATAAGATGCAGCAGACAGTTTTCATTCATTACATAGGACTGCTGCCTCTTCCTTCATGTAAAACAAAGATGTATAAGGTAGCAGTCCTATGCAAGAAAAGAAAGTTGGCAAACTGCAGCAGTCCTGAGTAATATATGCGGTCTGGTATCCCAGCAGTTGTGTGTAAACTTAACACTGGACTGTTAAACCCAGTGGCTCCCCGTGTATGTAGTGAACTATTTATTAATTACTAACCTAGGACTGCTGCAGATTTTCTAGTTATCTATGTTGGCATTATTGGGCAGTTTGCATTTTAAAACACAATTCAATTTAGAAGCACTAGAGAGGAGTTACTACTGATCAGGTACTAGCCCCGAGTGTGAATTGCCTTATTGGCACTTTGTGATAAGTAGGTACATTTTGCGTTTTAGTTTGGGCACTCGGTCTCTAAAAGGGTTTAAGTACCCCAAGGAGCCTAAAAAATTTGTAAAAGTTAAAAAAAAATAAAAATTCAAAATCACCCCCCTTTTCCTAGATTTGATATAAATAAAACAGTAAAAATCATAAACACATTATCGCTGCGTCTGAAAATGCCCGATTTATCAAAATATAATAACGATTTTTCACTGCGTTTAACCCTATAACGGAAAATAGTGCCCGAATTTGAAAATGCCACTTTGACATTTTGAAAAATATAAAAAAAAATTTGATAAAAAGTGATCAGAAGGTCATACAGTCCTAAAAACGCTAACAATGAAAGCTTCATCAGAACTCGCAAAAATGACACCACCCACAGCTCCGTACACCAAAGTATAAAGAAAAGTTATTAGTGCCAGAAGATGGCAAAATCTGAAAAAAAAAAAAAAAAAAAAAAATTGATTGTACAGAGGGTTTTCATTTTTGTAAATGTATGAAAACATTATAAAACCTATACAAATTTGGTATCCCGGTAATCGCAACAACCAAAATAATAAATGTCATGTCATTTTTTTCCCACTTCCTAGTACACGACATGGAATATTACATACCATAGATTGATTGTGGGGAGTGAAAAAAAAAAAAAATAAATAAAAAAAAAAAAAAGGGCCAGGTCCTTAAAGAGTTAAATAGATTGACAATGTAGCTACTACACTGATGCTGAAGCATATCTTGTTTAACAGCTGAACTGAGTGGTTCTGCTGAAAAGAATTAGAAATGTATAAAAATGAAGCTCTGTCGCTTCTCCTCTCACATTAATGCTCCAGAGACTGATGTAATCACTAGGATTTGCCTGACAGGCAGAAGTAATCAATGATCCAGCTCAGGTTGATTAGTCCTGTCTGTCCATGTAATGAGTTTATGAACCACAGACTGAATCCAACCCAGCTTTCCCAAGGTCCTGAATTTTATAATTGTTTTCAGCAAAACCACTCAAGTCAGGGATTATACAGGATATGTTTCTGCATCAGTGTCAAGGTATGTTTGGTTCATAATGCATGAAATCAAATGGTAGATTGCCTTTAAACACAAGGGCATATTAAGCTTAAAAGAGAACCTGTCAGGCAAATTAACCACCAAATCTAAATATATTTTCATAATCGGCCATTAGAAAGCATTGGCCCGCTCAAAGTGAAACTGGTAGACGGTTCAATATTAGTGGAAGTTAGACAGTAGTGCCGCGGTCAGTGGTCGTGACAGAATAGTTAGAGACTAGATGACAGGTGTCTTTTAAAGAAGAGTGGATCCTGCCATAGGGGGAACACACCATTATGTGTCAGTGTGCTTGGTTTACAACCCTTGATCCTTGTAGTAGATGTACTTTAAAGGGAACCTGTCACCAGGAGACCCATTTTTAGCTCTCCCCCAGTCCCCACAGAGCATAGTACATACACTGCCAAAGTGTTTTTGTATTAAAAATAGGTTTTACAAACTTTCAATAAAAATATCTGATAAAAAAAAAAAAAAAAAAAAAAAAAAAGAAGGTTTTACAGAAAAAAAGATATGTTATATTGTACCTTTCATTAGCATGTGCTGTGTGACTAGGCAGTTGCCAAATGGGAGGCTCTATCAGTCCTGGTGTACACAATTTTGCTTGCCCCTGAACCCGACCGTGGATCTTCTGTTTAGAGACGGCAGTCATCTTGCTTTTCTGTATGATCCTGCCATGAGCTGCTCTCTGCTCATTGACCTTAGCCCCCACCCTTGCATATCAGGACGAGCGCACACAGAGACTTTATGGCAGCGTGTGTGAGGAGAGTAATGCTACATCCAGGAGAAGCACAGCAGATCTGACAGTATGTGTTATAGGTGAGATATAGTAGAGTCGAGTATGTCATATTCAATATGCATCTCATGGATCTAATCATCTCATCTCTGATCTGTCTCATCTCTCTTTTTCTATATGGAAGATACTAGTCATTGTTCAGAAGCTAAATGAAAGTGTATATAAACCTGTAACCTGATAATTTAATCACATTGTCAGCACTAGAAGGATCATAATGTGTCTGCTTGACACAACACCACCATTTCCTAGATGGGGATAAGGTGTCTGCAATGTCCACCTTTGTTACGAAACATGACCTCCACCAAACTTACAGGTTCAAACTAGGGCAGCTGCTTCATTTTACTAGCTCTCTATGTCCTCAGACTCCTCTTCCAGATATGACATACTTAGAGACTTCTAGAAATAGTGTTTTTAGTCTCAATTTACTTGATATTGAATCAACTGCCTAAAGACCAGAAATTGCCCTTCATGACTCAATGGGAGTCGGACTTGAATGTTTACATGTCGTTATAGAGATGGACATATTGTTGCTAGGGGAAGCCACTAGGTGACATTAGCGGAAACATTAAGATCCTATGGATCTTGGGTCCTATCTGGTTCCAGAATATGTCCATAAAGTTTTCCCATCTGCCTCACCCTTATTACCGCTGCCCTCCAGCTTACTACCGTTAGTAATGTAATATTCGCAATGGATTTCACCACACGTGACAGTATCATCGGACAGCTTAGTCGTATCACACATGCATCATGGTCCCCTGTGAGGGATTCTTTTGGCCAGTGGCCCTAAAAATTCTTTCACATTAAAAAGTGACAGCAACTCTGAAACCTATATATTTTTGAAAACAGAGAACCTGGAGTTAGCATTTGTCTTGAGACTACCAATATGCATCTTTGTGACATACACAAAAGAGTAAAAATAATAGTCAATGATTTTATTACATGACATTTTTGCCCCTGTCACAGCTTCTTCCAGTATCTAAAAGTATCTACTAATACTAAATGTATGGTGTGGGGGGAGATGTAGCAATGACTGCCACTAGGTCTTATTTTCAGGAAAGGTCTAGTATTTCTAAGCTGCAAAGAAATTGTACAAGGTTTTATTTTTAGGGGAAACAGGGTAGGAATAGTAACACATATACTCGCATATAAGCACAAAAACTGTGCTTTTACTGGAGTATAAAAAAAAAAAAAAGAAATTAACACTGTACTAACCTTTCCAACATCCCCCACTGGTCCTCTTCTTGCTTCGGGTGCTCTGGATCCTCCTTGAGTTCCTACGTGATGTCGGCAGCGCACACAATGACGTCGCCAAGCATCTGATGTCATTGTGGGTGCCAGTCGCGACCCCAAGGAGCCAGAGGAACCCGAAGAGGAGCCGCAGGAACCCTAAGCTAGAAGAGGACCCGGAGGGGGGAAGGGAGGGTGGCTGTTGGAAAGGTGAGTACAGCATTTTTATTATACATATATACATACATATATATATATACACATGGCCAGCTATATACTGGGGGCAGGGGTCTGCAGGCTATATACTGGGGGCAGGGGTCTGCAGGCTCCTTTTTTTCAGAAATCAAAGCCTACTGTTTATACAAAAATAACTTTTTTATTCACACAGGCTACCACCTTCATGCAGCTTTGCAGAAAACACAGAAAAAATGGATAAAATGAAAATGCTACATAAAAATTCTTAATTTTTCACTAAAAATATGTACAAATCCAGACTACTTATATAAAGAAAATGTACTTTCCTAAAAACAGTAAAATGTGAGGAGTTCATTCATACAGATGTACTATTGTACACTCGCTTACACACTAGATGAGAGGTGGTCAACTATCGCCATATACATTTACTGTGAGAGCAGTGAGACTATGGAACTCTGTCGCAGGAGGTTGTTATGGAGGACTCTATGTACACGTTCATGGGTGACTTTATGCAGAGCAAAAATATCACGGGTTATGGGGAAAAAGCATTTGTTTAATTCTTAAAGGTTGGGCTTTATGGACTTGTGTCTTTTCCCAGCCTTATATACTACGATACTATGAACAGTAACCAAAATAAATATGATATATATCCATCAACCTATATATCCATCAACCAAGCAAGTGAGATAACTAAGGACATAAGAATTTGACTGTATTGAATTGAATTTGATTTGTAAGAACGCCATAACATAGGTACAATGGCGTAAAAGTAAAAAATGTATTCAGGAATGTGTGTTTTTTTGTTTCCGATTGCAGTGTTACTATGTAGCCACAATAAGCAAAGAGAAATGTTTATTGTTTACGTTAAAAAACATTTGGGAAAATCGAAAACATTGAATTTTAAGAAGGCTCATTTCCCAAAATCCAGGGCTGTACTACAGGAAATAGACTGGGATCAGATACTGTCACATGATGATATGAATGTTACATGGGAGAAATTCTATCCTGCGTCATTATACTTGTAAATTTATTCCAGTAGGTAACAAGTATAGACGGGCTAGATTACACCCTGCGTGGCTTACAGTAGTTAAAAGGACAATTAATGATGAAAAGAGGGCATTCAAAAATATACCGTATTTTTCGGACTATAAGACGCACTGGACTATAAGTTTTGCACCAAGGTTTTAGAGGAGGAAAAACAAGAAAAAATGTTTTTTTCCCCAAATAGTATGCTAAAATATTTAATAAAGTAACTGGGCGATGCAGTGCAGCCATGTTTCTCTTTGGAGAGGGGCAGGGGCAAGCAGTGGTCACCTACTCTTCCTCTCCTGGACACCGATGTCTATCTTTAGATAGAATTATTCTGGCACATAGTCAGGGGGTCTCAAGAGTTACAGAGCTGTATAGGTATGAGTATATGTGACAATGGTCACAAGAGCTTACAATCTATGAGGAGGGGACACAGGAGATGACAGTGCTTGTACAATGGTTATAGGAATTTACACTCTATGAGGAGGAGAGGACACAGGAGATGACAGTGCTTGTACAATGGTCACAAGAGCTTACAATCTATGAGGAGGAGGGGACACATGAGATGACAGTGCTTGTACAATGGTCACAAGAGCTTACAATCTATGAGAAGGGGACACAGGAGATGACAGTCCTTGTACAATGGTCACAAGAGCTTACAATCTATGAGGAGGAGGGGGCACGTGAGATGACAGTGCTTGTACAATGGCCACAAGAGCTTACAATCTATGAGGAGGAGGGGGACACATGAGATGACAGTGCTTGTACAATGGCCACAAGAGCTTACAATCTATGAGGAGGATGAGGGGACACAGGAGGTGACAGTCCCTGTACAATGGCCACAAGAGCTTGGTCTGTGGGATAAAGTACTTTTACAAGACAGCAGCCACTACAAACCCGGCAACAAGGGGTTAAGAGTGTGAGAGCAGAGATCTGGGGGAAGGGAGCACTAATCACTTATCTGATCCTGTGCTCCAGAGAGAAGTTACAGGTCAGACACATACAGGCTCTTCTTCACACACTGCCGGCAGCCTTCTTCTTCTGTCTTCACTCTGAACCTCCCGGGCTACTTACAAGCCAGCGGGGATTGGCCAGAGCCAGTGCCTTTCTCCTCCCCTCTCTCTCTCCACTGCTACGCTCCTGTATATCGGTGCCTTGAGGACTGCAGAGCTGACAGAGCGCAGGGGTGCTGCCATCCATTCCCTCCAGCAGTGGAGGGCTGAGAAAAGGAGAGGAGCGCAGCGGCACTCAGCACAGCCGCTGCGCTTCACTGTGAAGGGCTGCGCTTACTGCCAGCATTAGCTGGCAAAGTGCATCCAGGTGCCCTCCTGCAGCTACATCCGGACTATAAGACGCACCACTGTTTTTTCCCCATTTTCTGGGGAAAAAAAGTGCGTCTTATAGTCCAGAAAATACGGTAAATCTGAGGGTCACCTGAGGCTTTCAATACTTACAAAACACTTGCCAAAATTTGTAAGAAGGAAATAAAATCAGCCAAAATACAAAATGAAAGACAGGTGGCCAAAGATAGCAAAACAAATCCCAAGAAATGTTTTAAGTATATCAATGCAAAAAAAATGGGGCATTTCTCTGCAGCTTATGCTGCATTCTTCCTCCACCTTGTCATCAGCAGTATCAGCTCTGTGCAGATAAGCTATTAACCCTTATTGCTCACACAGCACAGGCATAGACTGCATGTAACTGGTTACTTATGATTTCTACCACTTATTACATGTTCCCTGCTCCTCCATGTGATTGAAGCTGCCAGGCCATCACCATATACGTCCTGTAGGTGCACTGTTCAGGAAACAATGGATTCAAAGCTAAATCACTTTGAGAGAGAGCACAAGGCATCATGGGATGAGTGGGCAACCTAGCTGGCCTCAGTCTGAGGGCATAGACTGGCAGACAGTTTCTGCCCACTTCATCTCTGAAGAGAAAGGTTTTTAAACACTTTCAGAACAGAAAATACCATAACTTTGAAAACAAACAGAACAATGTCTACTTTGTGCTGCTTGTCCTTTTC
Source organism: Engystomops pustulosus (assembly GCA_019512145.1). Lineage (NCBI taxonomy): Eukaryota > Metazoa > Chordata > Amphibia > Anura > Leptodactylidae > Engystomops > Engystomops pustulosus. Next base: position 49,449,390 of record CM033650.1, read on the forward strand.
TTCCCAAAGGGATAATCACATATAATAATTTGCTGAAATCACTATAGCTTTATAGTTATGCTTTAGTGTAATGCCCAGCAGAGTGCCCCCATTCGTGTAATGCCCAGCAGAGTGCCTCCTTAAAAAAATAAAGCCAGCACAGAAACTGATAACGTCAGGAGGCAGCAACACTGCTGCGTCATTGGTTTCTGTGCAGCAGATAACATATAAGTGCATCTGCCGGCATGGCCTAGAACCCAAAGAGGTGCTGCGGGGAGAAGATGATGCCGGGGGTCAGCGCTGGAGGGAGAGTACTAACTTTATGTTTTTTATTAAATATATTTGAGTAAAAGTCAAAATGAGGATTTTTCAGCACAAAAATTGTGCTGAAAAACTCTGCTTATACTCAAGTATAAACAGTATAATATCAGATATGCTACACTGTGAAGACGTAGGATACATCCTTGGCAGGGAAAGGGTTAAACATTGGTCCAGATTTAAAAAAACAAGAATGGCCAAGATATTCTTTAACTTGGGTTACAATAAAATGACATTTAAGCATAGAAAACACTTGACAACATTAAACCCTGGCAGATCTTGTACATACAGAAAATATATGAGCTATAGATAATTACCAAGGTTTAAGCACTTTGGTGAGTGTTACTACTTACCGGATTACTGGCATCGGCAGGGCCTGCGGTTGTGTTGAGATGTTCAATAACATCCTTTAAGTCCTGGGCCATTCTCTTCAGTTGAGCGTCAATGTTCTCTGCCAGCTTGTATCTGTTGGCGAAAGACAAAATTATGAGGCTAAGAGAATAATCCACTGGCAAAATGTCAAACATTATACAGAGAGATCTGAATATCTTTAACACACTTTGAAGATTGTCAAACTTCAAATCAAAATTACCAGTCATTTCTTGGAAGGACTTCTTTATTTTTACTTAAACCATTTATTTTGTTAACACTAGATGTTAACTAGATGTTAACATCTACCATCAAAATCAATCAGGAAAAACACCAGAGCGAATACATCCCATAATTACCGTATTTTCTGGACTATAAGACGCACTTTTTTTCCCCAGAATATGGGGAAAAAACAGTGGTGCGTCTTACAGTCCGGATACAGGAGGGAATGGAGGGCACCCGGCTGCGCTCTGCCAGCTAATGCTGGCAGTAAGCGCAGCCCTTCACAGTGGAGCGCAGCGGCTGTGCTGAGTGCTCCTCTCCTCCTCTCAGCCCTCCACTGCTGGAGGGAATGGAGGGCAGCTAAAACTGGCAGAGCGCAGCGCTTTGTAATTCTCATATATATCCATGTCCTCAAGCTCTGTGGCAGAGCAGCAGCAGTGGAGAGAGAGAGGGGAGGAGAAAGGCACTGGCTCTGGCCAATGCCCGCTCAGCTTGTAAGTAGCCCGGGAGGTTCAAAGTGAAGAAGAAGATGAAGGCTGCCGGCTGTGTGTGCAGAGGAGCCTGTACAGTGCTGTGTCTGACATGTAACTTCTCTCAGAGCACAGGATCAGATAAGAGATTAGTGCTCCCTTCCCCCAGGCCTCTGCTCTCACACTCTTAACCCCTTGTTGCCTGGTATGTAGTTGCTGCTGTCTTGTGAAGGTGCCTTACCCCACAGACCAAGCTCTTATGACCATTGTACAAGGACTGTCACCTCCTGTGTCCCCTCCCCATAGATTGTAAGCTCTTGTGGTTTGGATGGGATGAAAAAGGGATTATCTATTTTTCCCTGGAACTGGAAGAAAACCAGGGTAACATAAACTGAATAATCGTGCGCAGCTATAAATTCACCATTATCTGATCCACATAAAAGAGAACATTTCCATTAGGAATACAGTATACCACATACCGAGCAATGCTAAATAGATGAAAACCATGTTCTTTTACCCAATCCTGTTGTAGACTCCCTAAGCATTGCATTACCATTGCAACACATTGCCGGTTATTTCCAAGTACAATCATTTCATGACGATTAGGCATACAAGGTATAAGTCCAATGTCTAATGGCATAGCACTATATAAAGCTGCCATAGAAAACCAAGCGTGTGTGTTTCTATCTATACTTTCTGTTCTATTACTGTAGTTGAAATGGTATATCCCGTGGCGCTCTAAGGTGGCCGATGAATAGGCCATGACAATGTGTACAGATACGTTTTCACAGTCCAGAATGGGCTGCAGTGTACCCTGTGGCAGTCAGTGGTGTGGTGAATAAATGGGTAGAATGGAGGGAAAAAAAAAACAAAACAGGTTTTTACATACGTGCTGTCCCTTAGACTAAAATAAAGTAGTGGAAAAGGATAGGTAAATTAGAAAATGTAATTTTTTTGGCGGACAATGCGTTTCGAGGACGAATTGTCCAGCTCATCAGGTCCAATGTAAAATGTACACTAAAAAGAAAAACATTGCAACAAAGTACAAGAGTTACATAAATAAGCAAGCATAAAACGGTATAAGCATAATAAATAAGTATACTGCCTTGTGTCTTCACTCACCTCCACTGCACCCAGCCAAGCCTTATCACCTGCTTCCACTTCCTTCACAGTCCTATTCCCACCATCCTATACTGAAAGGTTGTGGTATGCCAACGCATAAATCAGTTATGTTTATCCCTGTGCTCCACTGGTAGCTGTTTGCTGTTCTAACCCTTGTAACACCTGAACATATATACCAGTTCACATCTTAAAAGGAAACCTACCACATGAAGTGGTAGGTGTAAGATGCAAAGGGTGAGCTGGTGCCGGAGCTTATTTTCGTTAGTGTCCTAAACTGCTGTATTGCGGTTTTAACACTTTTTCATCTTTATAGCTGAAGCAGCTTTGGCCCAACATGCTGTGCGACCGTGCGCGCCTATATAGGAAGTGAAGGAGAGCCGGTGACGTTTCGGTTGCGCGGCATGGTGCACTGAAGCTGCTTCAGCTATAAAGATGAAAAAGTGTTTAAACCGCAATACAGTGGTTAAGGACACTAACGAAAATAAGCTCTGGCACCAGCTTACCTTGAGCTGGTGCTCGGTATTTGCATCTTACACTTACCATTTCATGTGGTAGGTTTCCTTTAAGAGATCACCAATATTCATAACCCATCTTTTAGCTATTATACATTTTACTTAGTCTATGAATTTTTACCATGTACTTTGTCCTGTCGCTTAGTATACTTATTTATCATGCTTATATCGTTTTATGCTTACTTATATCACTCTTGTGCTTTGTCACAAGGTTTTCTTTTTAGTGTACATTTTATAGTGGACCTGGCGAAGTGGAAAATTCATCCTCGAAGCACTTTGTCCACCAAAAAGATAAAACATTTTCTAATTTACCTATCCATTTCCACTACTCTATTTTAGTCTTAGGGGCAGCGTGTAAGTAAAAAGCAGGTTTTTCCTCCATTCTATGTAAAAGTATTACGCAAACTGTTAAACTTTCAAAATACTGGACTCATAATCCACCTCTAAACTTACGTCTTTTCTCTCTCCTCATCTGCATGCTGCAGATAGATTGTTCCACTCTGTTCCTTGACCGATTCTTCCAGTGGTGTTAAAAGGTCCTCTAATTCTTTTTGTTGAGAAAGGATGAAGTCCAATTCTTGATCAAGCCTTAACAAAATATAAATACTCCATAAAGACTTTCTATTAAGGAGACCACTTTGATGCTACCAGAATTTATTTAAAAATGGTACGATGGTGCTAGAACATAGAGTGCAACTGAAATTCTGCTATATAGATTTAGATCTTTAACCCTTAGAGGACTTGGCCCCTTTCGTTTTTGGAGTTTTTTTACTCCGCTCATTCCAAATGCAATACATTTTATTTTTACATTTACAGAGATGTGTGATGGCTTGTTATCTGCAGGATAAATTGTACTTTTTAGTGGCGCAATTTAATATTCCAAGCAATGTACTGGAAAGTTGCTGCGCATTTGCTGCGTTTTTTTTTTTTTTGTAGGCTCTGTTTTTACATCTTCCATTTTGTGCTCCAAATGACTTATAAAACCTATATAAAAATGAGGTATCCCTGTGATTGTTTCACCCCACAGATTAAATAACATTAAAAAAAAATAATAATCTATTGTACAGTAAAAGTATTTGCCAAATTCTGAGGCCAATAACTTTGGTGTATGCAAGATGTTTTTTTGCGGTCCATGCTAGCATTTTAATTTGCATCAATTTGGGACCTAAATAAACATTTGATAATTTTTAATTCAAAAGATTAATGGATGGAAAAAGTGGCAATTAGGACATTTGGATGCTATTTTCTGTTACAGTGTTTACGGCTGGGAAGAATATTTTATATATTTTTATAAAATGGACATTTTGGGACGTGGTGATACCAAATATTTTATAGGTTTATTTTTATAGGTAATTTAATATTTATTTTACTATTATTTTAGCCCATCTAGGGTACTTTAACCCTGCAGGGTCTGAGTGCTCATACTATATACTGCAATGCTACTGTATTGCAATATGTAGCAATTTTACTGATGCTTTCTAATAGCCAGTCAGGCTATTGGAGATCATTATACATGTCAAGCCTACCAGTCTCATACAGGCTGTAGGCTGCAATGGCAATAGATTCCCCACCCTCTCATGACCTCACGGGGTGAGGCAATCATCCATCCAAGATAGCGGCGCCCATCGGCAGCAATGTTAGGTGCAGAGGTCAGGTTCAATAGCACAGACCACAGCAGTAACACCTGCTGTGTATTAAGAGAGCTCAGTCTGTGAGCTCTCTCCATACAACACCTACCAAAGCACCAGTACATGCAAAGGGGAAAAAAACCAAAACCATGATCTGTGTGTTAAGGAAAGACAATACAATAGAAACATTCATACAAACGGAATGTTATTTAGTGATAAATTACTTGAATTATGGAAGAAAATGGCAGAAATGTACAGCTAAGGCTGGGTTCACGTCACGTTTTGTGCCATACGTTGTAATGACACATCAGGAGAATGGCGCAGGCGTTTCCCACTGTAGGGGTTATGTCACCCAGGAACTCCTCCCGTCCCCGAATGGGGTGTTACCTCAGTGATGTCATGGTCAGTAATATGGACAGTGACATCACCGGGTCCTCCCTCCTGCTTAGTGACTGATGCACTCAACAGGACTGTGGGGAGAGATGCAATATGCTGCATCCACTCCCCATAGCGATCTTTGCCTCTGCTGAGCGCATGTGTCGCTCAGACGGAGGCTGCTGGATGAAAAGACGTAGCTTGCTGTAGCCTACGGGAGAAATGGTGGTCAGCCAGAGGCAACAACTATGCCTCCGCCTGCCATTATTTATCAATGGATATGCTAAGCTTATGCATTCAGAGAGAAACAGAAACTCCTGCGCAGGCTCCTTGGTCTTTAAAAACTAATTTTCATTATTCAGCATACAGCATGGGCATACATCGGGTAAAACTCAGTAGGTTCTGATCTATGCGTTTCAGCTAAAAGCCTTAGTACTCATCTGATCAGGACCTTAAATTTGTTTCTAAAGACCAAGGAGCCTGCGTTGGGCACTCTGAGCGCGGCTGGCCGGTCCGCTGTCAGGAGGGGGAAGTTAGAGCTGACCAAGGTGGGAGTTAAAAGTTATGTAAAGCTTATGCATTGGGTGCTTTCCAAACGTATACCAAAAACGCGATGAGAAACCAGCCCCCTCAAAATCTATAAACTTATCTTTTAGTCAAGTTTTGTAAAACTGCCCCACTGTATGTAAACTTATAGCTGTGTAAGGCCTCTTTTATACAAGATCTTGTATCATTTGACACTAGATCTACATCTTCCATTTGCATGTTTTCTTTTTCCTATAAAACCACCACAGCAATTCTGCCTTGTTCCTACCCATTTGACAAGCTACCCCATTTAAAAAATAAAATCAAACTTTGAGAAAATCAGGTGTATGAAAAGAAGGTTGTAAATGTACCAGTAGTTGATCTCTCCAGTAATATAAAATAACCTTTTATTTATTCCAAAAGAAATTAGTAAAACTAAAATTCCAGACAGTCGCCCTAGATACAATACAAGGCACAGTGTAAAATCATACATGGAACCATGTATAATCATAAGCATTTTACATAAAAGTTGTACAGATTTATGGCCTTACCTCTTCTGGTCTAATTTTACTTTCTCCATTTCTCTATGCAACGCAGTGATCTGGTGGTACAAATCAGTGAGATTTTAGATGACCACTTAAAGGGGTATTCTCATCTGGGTATTTACGTTTAAAGGGGTATTCTCATCCGGGCATTCACATTTAATTTTATCCATTTGCCATGTATAAACATTTCTTCAATTGGGTGTTATTAAAAAAAAAAAAAAAAAAAATGTACCTGGGAGAAGAGAATTTCTCATAAATGTAGTCATATGGTCCCTTAGAGACAAAACTGTGTCCTCAGATACGGCCACCTCTGCTGGAGGGATTGCACAAAGATACAAAAAGTGTTTGTATATGAAATGTTTGGGAGTTACTGCATGTCCCACAGCCGTCCTGTGGTAATAATAGCCGAATCCTGGTGGTCACGCAGGGGTCAATAGCCCATGTCTGGTCACCGCTGCCAGAGTGCGGGGTGGTCGTATCCGAGGAAGCCACCTGGTTTCCAAGGGACAACATGACTACATTTATGAGAAATTATCTTCACACTGGAGCTTATTTTTTTAACCCCTTAAGGACCAGGCCCTTTTTCGTTTTTGCGTTTTATTTTTCACTCCCCACCTTCAAAAATCTATAACTTTTTTATTTGTCCATGTACAGAGCTGTGTGAGGTCTTATTTTCTGCGTAACAAATTGCACTTTGTAGTGAAGGTATTAAATATTCCATGCCGTGTACTGGGAAGCGGGAAAAAAATTCTAAAATGCAGTGAAAATGATGAACACACACATTTGCGCCATTTCTTGTGGGCTTGGTTTTTACAGCTTTCACTGTGCTCCCCAAATGACAGATCTATTTCATTCATTGGGTCAATACGATCACAGGGATACCAAATTTGTATAGGTTTTATAATGTTTTCATACATTTACAAAAATTAAAAGTAGAGAAACAAAGTTCACCGCTCACCTTATATGTCAGTTTCTGTGCTGGCTGCTACTCGGGGACCACGAGTGGAGACCAAACGATATGTTGAAGAAAGCGCATGCCGCACCAGATATAAATAAAAGTAATTTCTTTATTTTTCCAAGAATTCTTGGTATTAAAAATTGTTACAAAAAAGCTGTGGCTTTGCATCCATATGACATGATCGTACCAGTAAGACGAAAAAGGTTAGTAGGGCAGAGCAGCCTACGCGTTTCGGACGCACCACACGTCCTTACTCATGGCTAATGTTGATAGCTGCCGGCAAAGCTGCCAGCAGCCTCAAAAAGATAGCGGCGCTTGGGTGCCGCCATCTTACCTGGGATCGCAGCTCCATGTGACGTCATCGGGGGCGGTGATTCGTCTCCATGGTAGCCTCGGGTCTTCCGAAGACCCGAGGCTATTTCGTTTTAACCCCTTCATTTCAATGTGCTGATAGCACATTGTAATGAATGAGGAAAATCCCCATATACTGCCATACTGTAGTATGGCAGTATATGGTAGGATCGATCAGACAACCTAGAGTTAAAGTACCCTAGGGAGTCTGAAAAATAGTATAAATAAAAATTATTAGCGCCAGAAGTTGGCAAAATCAAAAAAATAATTTTTGTACAGGAGGTTTTCATTTTTGTAAATGTATGAAAACATTATAAAACCTATACAAATTTGGTATCCCCTTAATCGTACCGACCCAAAGAATAAAGTAGACATGTAATTTGGGGCGCTCAGTGAAAGACGTAATATCCAAGCCCACAAGAAAATGGCGCAAATGCGTTTTTTCACCATTTTCATTGCATTTGGAATTTTTTTCCCGCTTCTGAGTACATGGCATGGAATATTTAACAAAATTTTTTACCGGTGTTTTGTATGCGTTGGAAAAGGGGTAGTCTTATATGGTGAATATATCTTAAACTCTATATTTTAACAGGAAAGTAGGGGGGGTCGTCTTATACACCAGGTCGTCTTATACGCCGGAATATACGGTATATACTTCTGCACTTAAATGGGTTGTCCGAGAGTTATGAAAAAAAAAAAGGTGGCCGGGAGAGGACTGCTTAAAAAAATAAAGATGTACTTACCTTCCGACGGTGTCCCGCGCTTCTGTCGCTCTGGTCTGCGCACTATGTAAACAAACATGGCCGCTGGAGCGGTGCTGGATTCAGCTACTGGTCGGACATGGCTGGCCACGCCTATCCATCCCTATTCACAGCACTGTGTATGCGGGCCAGAAGGTTGTCGGGTTCCGGCCGGAAGCTGAATCCAGCACTGCTCCGGCGGCCATGTTTGTTTACAGTTTGTGCGTAGACGGGAGCGACAGCAGCGCGGGACACCGTTGGAAGGTAGGTACATCTTTATTTTTTTAAGCAGCCCCCTCCCGGCCGCATAATTTTTTTCATAACTCTCAGATAACTTCTTTAACATCACCCCTGCCTTAATTCAGAACACTATTGACTGCCTCTCTGCTGTCTCTAGCATCATGTCCTCTCTCTTCTTGAAAAGTAAGCTTTGTAAAACTGAAGTTCTTGTCATTTTACCATCTACTTAATGACACAACCCTGACCTTTCCATCTCTGTCTGTGGGATCACTATAACCCTGAGGCAGCAGGCCTGATGTTTCAGGGTTGTGCTGGACTCTGACCTCTCCTTTGCATCACAAGTTCAATCTCTTCCTTGCTTTTGCCGCATGCATTTCAGATGCATCTCTAGAATCCGCCATTTCTTACAATTGAAACCTAAAATGCTAATTGTCTAATTGTCTGATTCACTTTCGACTAGACTACTGTAACCCCTACTAATCAGTCTTCCACTCACTAAACTCTCCCCTCTCCTCTTTTTAAGGCAGCTGCCAGGCTTGTCCTTCAGACAAAACGCTACACGGATGCCACCAGTCTGTGCCAGTCACTACACTGTTTGCCCGTCTCCTTCCACGATCCATTGCTGGGTGAAGGTAAGCACGTGTCCAGCGGCCCTTTTTTTAAAAAAATACGGCGGTTTCTCCGAATCCGTCCGGATTTCGTTCGGCCACGCCCCCCGATTTCCGTCACATGCATGCCGGCGCCGATGCGCCACAATCCGATCGCGTGCGCCAAAAACCCGGGGCAATTCAGGAAAAAACTTCGCAAATCAGAAATATTCGGGTAACACTTCGGGAAATCGCAAATCGGGCCTTTAGTAAATGACCCTTATCCACAAAGCTCTGAACAATGCTGCACCTCCCTACCTCTCCTCTATTATTTCAGTCTATCGCCCAACCCCTGCTCTTTAATCTACCAGTAATCTTAGATTTTTATCCTCCTTAATTCAAACCTTTCATTTATGTCTCGTGGACTTCTCCTGAGCTGCACTAATTCTATGGAATGCACTAACAGAATAATCCCCAACCTCCAACGCTTTAAACATGCTCTTAAAACCCATATTTTTACACTATCACATTCCATAACTGCATGAAACTTCAACTTTCTGTTCAACTTCAACTGCGCTCCTCCCGTCTGTTATCCGACAAACACCAAAGACCAAGCTCCAGGTTTCACTGCAGTCTAATTGACTTTGGACTTTGTATATAAGCAGTAGCAATTTTTATTTGTTAAATTATTTTATTCTGTTCCCTTATAAAGAATGTCTGGATCATTATACAACCTCTTTTACCTCTTCTTTCACCCCCTCCATCCTCATAGACTGTAAGCTCTTGGGAGCAGGGCCCTCACTCCTGTTGTTCCATATGACTGTTTGTACTCTAGGGGGCTTATTTACTAAGGGTCCCTTGGCCACATTTTCGGGTTTTCCGACTTTTCGGAGATTGCAACACCCGGACAGGGATTTAGAAGGGCATTGTGTGGGGCGGGCCATTGAACAATCTGACGGATTCGGACAAACCACAAGATTTAACTTTAAAATTGTGTCGCAAGCCAAGAACTTACACGCACTGGGAAGAAGATGGGGAACTCCAGCAGACCTGAGCGGGGAAGCAACACATGCAGGATATCGGGCGCACAATGTAAGTGAATCGCGGCACAGTGCATTCTCGCCGAACACTCCGGGGAAAACGCGCAGGACTGGGTAAGTAAATGTGCCCCTATATCTTTTATTTGTATATGTCCTCTATGATTTGTAAATCACTATAGAATATGAAGGTGCTATATAAATAATAATAATAATAACTGTAATGTTTAGTATAGTTCAAGAACATTCATGAGAAGCAAAACTATGCCAAAATGTAGAAGCATGGTGTGTGACAAACATATGTATGTTATTGCTATTGTATGTAGGTAGCAACTAGGTGCTGATAAATGATAATGATTGATTATTGATTAATTGATCATCAGAATGTGACCACCTCTAGAAAAGCAGACTGCAGTCTGCTGGATTATGGAATTCAGACTTGTGTGAAGACAATGCCAACATCAACAATGATTGCGATTGTTGCTGTCCATTAATCTGCGAAGGGTTATGAATCAATTTCCATACATTCTACAGTAAAACAGATTGTTAACAAGTGAAAAACATTCACGGCAGATAACAATCTAACCAGGAATGTTCATTGAAATAAATAGTCCGAAGTTCAGGCTGTCCAATGCCGAGAAAAAATGTAAAATAGTTATGATTAAGGTGCTCATCCTGAAATGTGTTTGCAACCCTTGAAGGCTTCAAAGCAGATGCATTAATAAAACAAATATATTATTTTACTAGAACCCGGGGCATTGGGCTCATTATACCACAAATGGTCTCCAGCACACCAGCAGATCCAAAGCAAATGGCTGAAAAGAAAAAGAATCATGGTGTTACAACGGTCCAGGCTAAACCCTGACTTCAACTGTGCATAAAAGGAATGGTCATCAATCTCTATCACCTAAAGGAACAATATAAAGAAGAATGGACCAAAATTCCCCCAGAACGATGTGCGAGGCTGATAAAGTCATACAGACAATGACTATTTTGAGTCATTGCTTTTGCTCTGATGGACCCAAATTAACCATATACTGAATTATTTGGTCACCATTTCTCCAGAATGGTTTTCATGTAATTTCAAATATAAGAAAACTCTATGGCCAGATTAACAGAACTCTGGTGATAACAAATGATCATCAGGGTTGGAAAGCTCAGACTCAGGCTGTACAGCGGATCATGGGGGACAGCTATTTTTAAAGAGGTAGTTGTGTTTTTTTAGACATTTACTTACTACATGAATAAGACATATGAATATTCAACATTCCTTACTATAGAGTCTAGTCATAAGTTATTAAAGCTCATATGAAAGTTAGAAATACTAACCTATATAATGCTAATCCTATATTGTATAGCTCTATACTAGGGTATGCTGGTCATTATATGTGCATTTGCCCATTATACCATATGCATTATTCATAAAGTATACAGCCCAGTGTATCATGTATCCATGATGGTTACAGTGAAAAGGGACATTGCTGTAACTGATTCATTGTGGACCTAAAATTTGCAATAATTCATTGACAGATACAGTAGACTGCATAGGATACTTATATTAGTATATGGTAAGGCTAATCATATACATCATTATATACCTAGTGTATATGTTTATAGATTTATCATATGAATAGATCATGTAAAGTTCAACATTCACATTATTTCAGCATACACAGAAAGCCACTTCTGCCTTCTGGATTCTTCTTCAGATGAAGGGATCTGCTGATGTGGAAGTTTTTTTCCAGTGCTAATAATAACACCATTGTTTGTTGTCCTGCATTGTGTGACCGCTGACCCAATCCAGATGCCATCCACATGCACAGGAACCATCATGTCTTCCAGCTCTCTCGGGACAGAGATGAGTCTACATATTTATTTGTTTTACAGACATCACTTTATGCATATGTATGGTCCCACCATCAATTCCATTACAGCTATAGCACAGGAACCATATGCAGGAAAAAATACTATTTTATTGTTTCCTACATTCCTTACCAAGACTCTAGATGGGAGGTACCTCTACACACATGGCACGACTGAACTGGCTTAGTTAGTAGCTTATTGGAAGCTAATTAGATTTTTTTTGTCTAAGAAATTACAAATAAAACTTCTGTAAAATAACTAAACAACATCGGTGCACAGCTCGGATCTAGATGTTGAACAGTAACTTTAGGTAACATGGCAATGCACTAGGGTCATAACTAATATGGAGAAAAGGTGGGGGAAAGATGAAAAAAGATGTACAGTAAATAGGATAATGGAAGAAGGGGTATGACAGACAACAAAAAGGTTTGGTTAAAAGGAAGGGAAGTAAGGGAGCAAGGGACAACTGTACAGAAGACCCCAACCACAGCAGGTCAGAAGGGCCAATTTTCAAAAAAATTGACGCTAGGAATACCAGGTCTTAAGAAACCATTGTCATAAGTATATGTGAGCAAACGAGCAGTTTCGAGTACCCTAATGCTCGACCGAGCATCAAGCTCGGACGAGCATGTTCGCTCATCTCTAGTTTTCATACATTCACAAAAACTAAAACCTGTACAAAATTTTTATTTTTTTGGCCTTCTTCTGGCGCTAATAACGTTCATAATTTGGTGTATGGAGTGGTGGTTGGTGTCATTTTTTTGCGACTTTTGATTACATTTCGATGCTAAAAAAAAGTCCAATTTTCGACTTTGGGCACTATTTTCCGTTACAGGGTTAATAGCAGTGAAAAACAGTTATTATATTTTGATAGATCGGGCATTTTTGGACGCAGCGATACCTTCACTGTGTTCCAAATTATTATGCAAATAATATTTTCTCATATTTTCCAAAATTACCTAAATGAATTGCAGTCATTGTAATTTTCCAGTCATCAACTGTTCGAGTATAATTGAAATGTTTATGAACAAACTGCCCATGATAACAGTATATTTAAATAAAAATTACCGTAACTCAAAATGCATGTTCTAAATTATGCACAGTAGAGTTTTCAACCTTTTCATTTTTATGTTATATTTGCACATATGACCCCTTGTTTGAAAGGAACTTCTGAACTCCCGTCCATTGAATTTGTCAGTTTTTGGATGGTTTCTGCTTCAATCGTTTTGCATGAGGATAGAATATCCTCTCAGAGCTGTTGCTTAGATTTGAACTGCCTCCCGCCATCATAGACACTCCTTTTGATGATGCTCCAGAGGTTCTCAATTGGGTTGAGGTCAGGGGAGCATGGGACCATACCATAAGTTTGGTCCCCTTTTATGCCCATAGCAGCCAGAGATGCAGATGTGTTATTTGCATCGTGAGATGGTGCATTATCATGCATGAAAATGATATTGCTGCGGAATGCACTGTTCTTCTTCTTGAACCATGGCAGGAAGTGCTGTTTGAGAAACATACATTTTGGAGTTCATCTTTACCCCTTCAGGGATCCTAAAAGGGCCAACAATCTCATTCCCCATGATTCCTGCCCAAAACATTACTCCACCTCGTCCTTGTTGGCGCCATAGCCGTGTTTGCATGGGGTGTCCATCAACCAGCCACTCCATCCATCTGTAGCATCGAGCATTGCTCTGCACTCAACGGTGAACAAAACAGTTTTGAAGTCACTCTTCATGTATGCATTTTGTATATATTTTAGTCTCTACTCACTTGAAAAAGAAGTGCGTATGTGATGTTGCTGTTTGTTACATGTCAATGAGGGGTTAAATTGTTTTATAATATGTTTTATATTTTATGTGTTTATGGTTATATGTTTATGGTTTGTCTATTTCTTTATTAACTTAGGCTATCAATATAATTATGGAGCAATGTCTAGGTGGCGTTTCCTCAGCATCCACTATTGAAGCTCTATGTTCCTTGCTCAACAATACTGAAGAAGAACATGAAGATGAAGTAAGTATAAGTGTATTTGGAAAAGTGGTGTGTTGGGCAGAAAACTATCCCTGTTTGCAGGGAGATGTTCCAGGAGATTGCTGGAGAGGACAGTGAGCTCCTGACAATAATGTTTTATAGATTGGGAACTATAGCAGAGAGGAGGGGTTTGTCTGGAAATATTGATTTCAGGTTGGCATTCTTCTGTACAATAGGTTGTAATTTGCATGCAATTCCCCTTTGCACTTCAAGATGTGGGTTGTAAGTGACAACAACGGGTACCCTGTGGTTCTCTTTTTGACTTGTATTGCAGGAGATGACAGATGATTTTCACTGGTGCTTGGATGCTAAACCTTATTTAAAAATGTGTTTTGGAGACTAGTAAGGTGTTTGTCCCTGTCTGTGGTGTTTGAGCAAATGTGGTTGTATTGCTTGACAGTAGGCAATGGAGTTTTTTTATGGGTTTGGAATGGAAGCTGTCCCATCTGAGGTATTTTCAGCGGTCAATTGGTTTATGATACAGTTGGGTTGCAGTCTGTTTGTTCTGCATTTTAGTGATAGTATCCAGAAAATTCATTTCACTTAATAGTTAAAAGGTGAGATTGATGATGGGATGGAACTCATTGAAGCACTGAATGAGTCCAGATAAGTAGGATTTCATCAATAAACCAATCATAGGCCAGAGGTTTGAATGCTGGATGCTGAATGCCAATAGTGTCCTGCAAGTAGCTGGCCGAGCCTGTCAGCAAAGGCTTGAAAACGCCTTCCACATATCCAGAAATAGGTCCTGTGAGAATGCCAACACATGAGATCTCCTTCGTTTAGCAGGAATGTGAATTTTAGGGAGCATCTTTCCATTCTGCAGCCTCCGTTCGAGCAACCTATCCGCTTAGCAGGACAGCTATAGGGAGCCGGTGACGTCAGTGTTCATGTCACTGTCCCTATCACTGGGGAAACACTACAATGACACTTTTTCCCTCGCATTCATGGGGAAGAGGGTTTGATGGGTGACGTATCTGTGCCATACATTGTAAGGACACGTCGGCATCCTCCTGACATGTCCTCACAACATATGGCAAATAACGTGGTATGAACCAACCCTAATTGTGTGTACCAGATTTCCTACCTGAGCTCTCTATGTTGGTGAAACAGGGCAGCAACTGAGAACAAAGATTAACTCTTTTTATCATAGCATTAAAGAGGACAGTTTTCCTTTGTCAAAATATTTTTGTAGGTTTACCACAAAAATGAAGAATTTTAAGTACGTGTATTAAAATACAATTTGAAATCTCAAAGTGGCTCTATTACTTAGAGGGTTTGACACACTCTTGGGCATTCTCTTGATGAGCTTCAAGAGGTAGTCACCTGAAATAGTCTTCCAACAGTCTTGATGGAGTTCCCACAGATGCTTAACACTTGTTGGCCCTTTTGCCTTGACTCTCCCGCTCACCCCAAACCCTCTGGAATGGGTTCAGACTGTGGAGACCAGGTCATCTGGTGTAGCACCCCATCACTCTCCTTCTTGGTTAACTAGCCCTTATGCAGCCTGGAGGTGTGTCTGGGGTCATTGTCCTGTTGAAAAATAAATGATGGCCTAAACTAAACGCAAACCAGATGGAATAGCATGCCGCTGCAAGATGCTGTGGTAACCATGCTGGTTCAGTATACCTTCAATTTTGAATAAATCCCCAGAAGTGTCACCAGCAAAGCACCCTCACACCACACACCTCCTCCTCCATGCTTCACCAGGAATGTAGAGTCCACTTGTTCACCTTTTCTGCATCGCACAAAGACACGGAGGTTGGAACCAAAGATCTCCTTAGATCAAAGCACAGATTTCCACTTGTCTAATGTCCATTCCATGTATTCTTGAGCCCAAACAAGTCTCTTCTGCTTGCTGCCTGTCCTTAGCAGTGGTTTCCTAGCATCTATTTTACCATGAAGACTGTGGAACAGTCTCCTCTTACCAGAGGTTGTAGAGATGTGTCTGATGCTAGAAGTCTGTGTGTCATTGACCTGGTATCTAATCTGTCATAATACTGGTAAATAAAAAGTTAAGGGGGAAAAAGGTCGAGCTATGAGGGTGTTGATAAAAGTAGGAGATAGACCATTTAGGATATACAATATAGGCACCAAATGATAGGAAAAGTAATTATGACTTCCTAAGGAAAATATCAAGATGGATAGCTAAAGACAAAGTAGCAGGAAAAATAGTGGGGGGAGACTTCAATAGAGTTATTGATGAGAAGATAGATAAGTCCACTATTCATAGCAATGGCAAACAAAAAGCGGAAGATCAAGTGATGTTTTACGTGCTCCAGTCAGGATTGATGGTAGACCCTTGGAGGATCTGCAACACCCTCGCCGATGCAATGGCGAAGGAGTGCTTGCGAATAAGCCCCATAGCATGTCACCACAGGACATAGGGGATATTGCAGTGGTGAATCCTGCCTGGCAAGGCAGAAGTTAAGTATTTTGTATGATGCAAGATGCTATTGTCCAATGATCTGTGTTACATCCTGTGTTCTGTAAGCTGAGATGTGATTGGAGGAGCAGCCACCACCTGACCAAAGGGAAGTTACAAAACCCCTGGCCAGGAATGTTCTAGAGAAGTCTCTCTCAGGAGAGAGAAGAGAACTTTCAGAGAGATTCCAGTGTAGGAGAATCCTAGAGATCAGTGAGTGAGTGAGTAATCTCAGTCTAGCCCATACCAGAGCAGGAAGAGCCTAGCCCCTGCCTCTGAAGAGTGGAGCATCAGACTAGAGTTAGTGTAGTGAGGAAAAGGGGTATCATCTTACCTTTAAAGGTGATACCTGAAGCCCTACAGGACAAGCTGAAGCTTCCTACCAGGACACAGCTGCCTTCCCAGCCTGCCCTCTACATCCAGGCTGGTGAACTATCTCCTGAGGCTCCCTCCAACTTACATCTCAGCACTCCATCTACCTGTTAAAGGCACGTTGCTGCGGTTCCTGC
Source organism: Engystomops pustulosus (assembly GCA_019512145.1). Taxonomy (NCBI): domain Eukaryota; kingdom Metazoa; phylum Chordata; class Amphibia; order Anura; family Leptodactylidae; genus Engystomops; species Engystomops pustulosus. Next base: position 49,466,196 of record CM033650.1, read on the forward strand.
CGGTTCAAATAAAGAACTGTGAGTTGTTTTCTTCAACTTCTGTCTCCGTCTGGTCCCTGCTAATACGGCTGCCTTCATCACCGGCACCCTCTCCATCACCCAGAGACTCACACTCGGGACATTAAGGGGTTGCCCCAGGGAGATCCGCTACAGCCGCCTCTCCCTCATCATTTCTTGCCAACACCACCCTGCTGGAGACCTGCCAGGCTGTAGGACAGCCCTCCGGTTCCCCCGTACCAAGCACCGTGACAATAGCGTGCTTAGGCCGCAACCGCCAGCCACTCCGGTACCGCGGGCCCCGGCTGTCTCCAGGCCTCACCTCAAGGGCTAGGCCCCGGTGGGGGATGTTGCAGATCCAAAATAAGAAGACTAGAAAATATACGTACTTTGCAGGGAGGCTTGAGACGTGGTCCAGAATAGATTGCGTACTAATATCAACATTATTGGCAAGAGATGTGAGATCTACCCAGATATTTGAGATTGTAATTTCATGCCCCTATGCAGACTAAAATACTACAATTGTGGGAGAGGTAAAAAGGACTTAATCTGTGGTGTTTCCCAGGTTGTGTAAAGAGAAGGAATTGATAAGAGCTAAGTGGGATACTTATGAGAGAGAAAATTCTGATTACTGAGTGAGAATCCTATATTGTACTGGGAGACGAGTAAATTATTTGTGAGACAAGAAATAATGACAGGAGAAGGAATTGTAAATATCAGGAACTGGAAAGAAAATATAGAGAGGTTACGCTGACTTACAAATTAGTTCAAAATATGGAAAATAAACAAAAGATAATGGAAAGTAAACAAATGTTTGAACATTGTGTGGATAAGATAGAGAGATAATAATTAGTGGAACAGCAGACGTTCCTCTCATCTCCAATAAGAAAAGAATAGATAGTTGATATCAAAGTTGGTGAAAGATAAAGGAGAAAAACAGGGTTAAAAATAGATGACGGTGCCAGGCTGGGCCAGGGTAAGGCCACAGGAGTGAAAGCATGCGGCAATAATATCAGTAGACGCATGAAAAGCCTTTCATAGTGTAGCCTTGCCCTGGCTCAAAAAGGTTATGAATGGGTTATTCTATAAAGCAATTGACACAATGTATAGTGAACCACAGGCACAAGTTGTGACACAGGGGGAAATTTCAAAGAGATTTAATCTAGGTAGAGACACACGTCAAGGTTGCTAATTTTATTTTATTTTTTTTGTTATTTAATCTCACTATAGAACCTTTAGCTAGAAGGATCCACCAGGAAGAAATTTATCAGGGGAAAAGACATTTGAAAATGATTTTATTTGCAGATAATTTGGTATTAGGATACATTTAGACGGCCATCTATGGGGATGTATACGTTTCCGCAAATTTACGTCCCCATAGACGGCGATGATGCCTGATCCATTGGCACCGATCTGCGCCATACATAGGGAAAAGATAGAGCATGCTCTATCTTTCCCCGCGTGTGCGGGACATGTGCCACTTTCCTCTATGGAGGGGGGGGGGGGTCACCTCCTCCTCTTCTCCATGCATATGCAGCTGGGCAGGCATACTGCTGTGTGTATGTACCCTTATTTATAAAAAAATGTGAATAAGGAAATAAAGGGGGTTTTAGAGTTTTTGAAAAAATATGAAAAGTTACCAGGGTATAGGGTTAACATTCATTAAACACAAGTGCTGTTATTAGATAGAAATTTAGACACACAGTGGAATACGAGTTAGGGATTGAACATGTCTTTGTTTGGAAGGAAAAATCTGATGAAGATGGTGTTATTTCCAAGACTGATGTATACTGTGCAAGATCTTCTCCTCCTATTAAAGCATGCCGACTGTCACAGTCTACGGAAATAGTCCCTTGGGACTAAAGTCAGTGGACTCCCTGGGCCACCGGTGGGAATAACGATGCTAGCCGCAACCCGGGAGCGGACTCTCAGTGGACTCCTGGTCTTCGTCAGAGCCCGCCAAAAAAAAGCGGGATGGTCTTGCTGCGGCGGGGAGCCACCAGGTCTCTTCACGGGTGCGACTAGGCCCGCGATGGCAGCCAAGGTAGGGACACGGGAAGGCAGGACCACGGGAAAGCAGGACCACGGGAAGGCAAGGACCACGGGAAGGCAAGGACCACGGGAAGGCAAGGACCTCGGGAAGGCAAGGACCTCGGGATGGCAGCACCTCGGAAGGATGGCTTGCAGGACCTCAGAAGGACGGCTTGCAGGACCTCGGAAAGAACGGCTGGCAGGACCTCGGAAGGATGGCATATCAGGACCTCGGAAGGATGGCTGGCAGGACCTTGAAAGGTCGGCTGGCAGGACCTCGGAAGACCACTGGGATACAGGATCGCCACAGGATAACCGGGCCGCCACGGGACCACCACAGGATTACGCGACCGCCACAGGATTACGCGACCGCCACAGGATTACGCGACCGCCACAGGATTATGGGACTGCCACAGGATTATGGGACTGCCACAGGATTATGGGACTGCCACAGGAACAAGGGAACACCACAGGAACACGGGAACACCACAGGAACACGGGAACACCACAGGAACACAGAGGCATCTGGAAACGCTCAGGAGGCTTTCTCTTCAGCAGAATGACCTGATGATCCGTCAGTGGATGCTGGGAGTCGCCAGGCTATATTGCAGAGCCAGGATGCCAGCGCCAATAAGGAGGACGCTGGCCCTTTAAATTCCTGAAGAGTCGGGCACACGCGCCCTAGCATCGGGAGCGTGCGGTCTGTACCGAGGACTGTGGGTGTAACCGTGACACCAATATTAGGAAATTAAATAGCCTTTTTCAGAATTTTTGTGGAAAGGAAAAAAAAGAGAGTAGCACTGATATATAAATTCAGAAATCACAAGAAAAGTAGAAATGGAAGGTGTTAAAAAATTGGATAAGTGAATGGGAGGAAAAAGGAATTTCCAAGTATCAGATATATATAAAGAAAAAAGAAAATTAGACACTTTTAACCAGATGAAATAGAATACGAAATAGGAGACTCTCAGTTCTTGCACTACCTACAGATTTCTGAAACTCCTAACTGGTCGGAATGGGAATCCGTCCATAGCAGGAATGAGTAAAGGTATTAATCAGAAAGAAGATGCTTTTCAGGAAAGGATAGCAAAAAAAATCAAAGGAAGAGATTGGTACTGTATTGACTAGAGATAAGGTGGGAAGAAGACTGTTGAAGGTATGGAGAGATACACAGAAAGCCACTACATCTGAGATATTGAGAGAAATGCAGTGGGGGATAGGAAGAAGGGTATATTTGGTCTTTTTATAAGCCCTTTCACAGTAAATTTCTCAATTACAGGGATGAATGCCCAAAATGTGGAAAAATTAAGGCTGATATCACACACTATCCGTGGTTCTGTCAAGCAACGAAAAATCTATGGAAATTAACATCTCAGCTCATTGAGTTTGTATTGGGTGAATATGTGGAGATTGACGTATGGAGGGGCATCTTTTAGTATCATGACAGAAGTATAGACAGAAGAAGGAGCTGGGGGATTTATTGATTATGGCGGTTAAAAAGATATTAATGACAGAATGGCTCTCCACACATCTACCTACATTATTACAGGTGAGGAGAAAGTGGAAAGAATTTAAATATTTTCAACGGGTAAAAAAGAACTATGAATATAAAAAGAATGAGCCTGCAAAATGGAAATTAGTGTGGTACCCTATAGTTAACAAGATTTTCTCCAGGAATGAAATGAACGTGTTATATGGAGAGGTATGACTTGAATGTAAGCCATAGAAGAATGGAAGTCAGTTGCAGCCTGTGAGTGGAGGGAGAGAAGGGCCTTGGCATAATGAGGTAGTAATAGATGGCATTGATACTTCTGTAATTGTAAAAATGTATTTGATATTTTAAAAATGACACCCAAATAGGAGTCAATATGAAATGTAAAATGCTATTTAAAGTATAAAAAAAGGAATAAAGATGACATTACAAAAAAAAAAAAAAAAAAACTGATGGTCCCAGCCCCATTTGTAAGGCAGGAAATCCCACTTATTAAACCTGACAGGGCACCTGTGATGTGAAAACCTTTTCAGGTGACTACCTCTTCATCAAGAGAATGCCAAGAGTGTGCGAAGCAGTAATAAAAAGCAAAAGGTGGCTACTTTGAAGAACCTAGAATATAAGAATATACTGTATATGTGTTAATTCATAGTTCTGATGCCTTCAGTGTGAATCTACAATTTTTATAGTCATGAAAATACAGAAAACTCTTTGAATGAGAAGGTGTGTCCAAACTTTTGGTCTGTACTGTTATATATATATTTATTATATTATTGTCAATGAGTATATGTGATTCCCAGTTACTTGTTTATTTTAATGTGGTATCTTATATTCAATTTACCATTCAGGGGCTTCCCTCATCTTCAGTGAGTAATCCAGGAGATATTGGACCTTTAAGACCGGATAAAAAAGTTTCCACTAGTAAGTATTTGTAATTATTTTTTCTAATATAACAATTCTTAAAAGGGTTGTCCATTTTTATTAACCCCTTGAGAACGCAGCCTGTTTGTACTTGAGCCTGTACAACCTACCAGTTCAAATGGTCGGTGTAAACTGTAAATACCGAACAGAGTGAGCTGGTGCCGGAGCTTACTTTAGATTTAAACACAATGTTTATAGCTGTAGCTGCTTTGGCGCTGCGCGCGACTGTGCGCGCGTGACGTCTCCAGCATTTCCTATGTAGGCGCACCAATCGCCGAAGCAGCTTCAGCTATAAACATTAAAAAGTGTTTAAACCGGGATGCAGCGGTTTAGAACACTAATGAAAGTAAGCTCCGGCACCACCTTTAAGGCTCAGTCTTTTTTTGAAAATTTGACCAGTGTCAGTTTGGGGGGTAAAAATTCAATAATTTAGGCAAAAATTTGAAAAAATTACAATTTTCAAAGTTTCAAATGTTCTACTTTTTAGACAAAAAATCAAACCACAATTTTTTTTGTAGAAACCTTTTGCCATCAGTCTTCTTTTTTTCCATAATTTGTTTTACTTTGGCTTTTTACTTTTGTTTCCTTTTTTTAAGGTTTTAAGTTTTTGTAGCAATACCCCAAAGGTGGCAATAATCTGCAGGATGGAGACACGGCACGGCTCAGGAGGAAAAAAAGGAAAATTTAGGTTTTGGAGCTCCATTTTCGCTAGATTAGTGTTGGGGGTACAATAGAAACCCGGGCAAACCTCAAAGAATGTATGTAGAGTTGCATGAACATTTTAACCTTTAAGATGCTGGCTCAAATGTAATACAAAGTGAGTAGTGCAGAGTAAAAATTGTATTGCAATTTATCAAATATGCCATTGTAGTGGCAAAAGTATTTTCCCCAACTCATGCCACTGGGGAAAAACACATCAAAATATATTCTACAGGTTACCCCGGTTAGGGAAATACCCCATAGGTGGCAATAATCTACAAGATGGATACACGGCAGGGCTCAGGAGGAAAGGAGCAAAATTTAGGTTTTGGAAATCCGTTTTCACTAGATTGGTGTTGGAGGTGCCCCCGAGGTACCAGTACAATAGAAACCCCCAAGTACTGACCCTATTTAGGAAAGGGCACCCCTCAAAGAATGTATGTAGGGTTGTATGACCATTTTAACCCCTGGCTCAAATGTAATAAAAAGTGAGTAGTGCAGAGTAAAACTCGTATTGCAATTTATCAAATATGCCATTGAAGTGACAAAGGTATTTTGCCCAACTCATGCCACTGGGGAAAAACACATCAAAAATTATACTGCGGGTTACCCCGGTTAGGGCAATACCCCATAGGCAGCAAAAATCTATAGGATGCAGACACAGCAGGGCTCAAAAGGGAATAACTGGCATTTGGAGCAAAGATATTGTAGAAACCCCTAAGAACTGACCCTATTTTGGAAACTACAACCCTCCATGAATTGATCTAGGGGTATAGTTAGCATGTACCTGGGCTTAGAAGGAAAGGTGCGGAATAATGTATAAGCTGTGCATAGTACATCAGGGTAACAACAGGGTAATATAAAAATCCATGGATGTATGATAAATTCATACATAGTTCTGTTTTTTCTGGGTATGTCTCACACTGATAAATGGTGTCCTTCCCAATGCCTTTTTTGGAGCACACCCTGCACCTCTTCTGAGTCCTTCCCTTCTTGGGAGTTTGGTGAACTTCTCCTGGAAAGTGCTGGCCTGGTACAATCTGTGATGTGGCCTCACTTCCAGAGGTGCTGGCTCCCCCCTTCCTGGTTTCCAAAAAGAAAGTATTACCACCTCTTGAAATTACAGGAAAGTTCCCCTCTGGCCTGCACATCGATGCAGCACATAAGCATTATATAGTGCTATCTGCATGATGTGCATGGCCAGCTTCTTGTACCACACCCTCGACTTCCGCATGGCATTGTACGGCTGAAGCACCTGGTCCGACAAGTCCACCCCTCCCATGTACTTGTTATAATCTAAAATGCAGTCCGGCTGGGTGGGGTTTCTGTACTGGTACCGCGTACTGGGACAGGGGGGGTTGTGTGCCCATAGTCGTTGCATAGTGCCCTGCTATCGTGCCTTTTAAGTGCCTTTTAAGCAGCAACTTAGGGAGACCTCTCTGATTTCTGCCTACAGTGCCTCAGTATTTCTGGAAGCGAGGCACTTGAACAGGGTAGTGCTGGAGTAGAAATTGTCCAGGGTATGGAGCGCAAATGATTGATATTGTTTATATAATGAGATCTGTGGTCTGTGTGCTGAGTGGGTGTTTGCTGCATATTGCGGTAAACACCCACCGGTAACACCCTCGGTGGCTCTGCCACTGATCATGGGTGTTAACCCTTTAAATGCCCCCGGAGGCATTTAAATCCTGTTGGCGTGTGGCCACCCTCCTTTCCCTAGAACTATATAATATAAATAAACAGTAAAAATAATTAAAATGTTAGGTATCGCAGTGTCCCAAAATGTCCGATCTATCAAAATATAATAACTGTTATTACTTTTGAAAATTATTTAAAAGTTATAAGAGGCCGTAGAGTGGCAAAAGTGTTAGCATTGAAAATGTCATCAAAAGTCACCAAAAATGACACCAACCACAGCTCCATATACCAAAGTATGAAAAAGTTATTAGCACCAGAAGATGGCAGAATAAAGAATTTTTTTTGTACAGGAGGCTTTAATTTTTGTAAATGTATGAAAACATTATAAAACCTATACAAACTTGGTATTCCCACTATCGCACCGACCCAAAGAATGAAGTAAACATGTAATTTGGGGTGCACAGTGAAAGCCGTAAAAAACGAGCCAAGCCCACAAGCATACGTTGCAAATGCGTTTTTTCACCATTTTCACTGCATTTGGAATTTTTTTCCCGCTTCAAGCATGGAATTTTAAATACCCTCACTTTGAAGTTATAGGTGGGGAGTAAAAACAGAAACAAAAAAGGGCCTCGGCGGGAAGGGGTTAAGAATCTTTAAGAATCTATGGGACTCTTACTGGGTTGCTGAACTAGTTAACCCTCGATTGACAAAGTTGAGGATGTTATATTGTATCATATGACCTGCAGCCTGGTGCTGTAACTCCTGACCTCTGTAAAAGTACCTGTGAGTGTCCGTTTTCTGTATTACAACCTGAAAATGCCATTTTGCTACTGTGCTGCATTGCATGTATTGTACCACACTGACTATTGTATTTTCTCTGCACTTGTTTTATTGTTCTAAAACTGGAATATTTCAATAAAAATATGTTAAATAAAAATTCCCTTAATGAGAAGTATAATGTAGTGGCCTCTTAAAAAAGAAAAATAAATTGACACCATCTAGTTAAAAACTATAGTTTTTACGCACACTGCATTTTCTTTTAAAAAATTATTGGAGAACCAATTTAACGATGTGTGAGATGTATTACTAATTGGGGAATGCCGTTATAAGACTGATAAGGTGCTTACAGTGAAGTGGACAGCACCCTCTGCCTCTTGTAACACAATCCTTGCAATTAGGTGGATAATAATGACCAAGTGCATGTGATAGTTTTACATAGTGCCGGTATTTAATATTCCATGCTGTGCACTGGGAAGCGGAAAAAAAATTACAAATGCAGTGAAAATGGTGAAGAAACGCATTTGCACCATTTTCTTGTGGTCTTGGATTTTACGGCTTTCACTGTGCGCCACAAATGACACGTGTGCTTCATTCGTTGGGTCAGTGCAATCACAGGGATACTAAATTTGTATAGGTTTTAATAGATTTACAAAATTGGGGGGTTGGCAGGCTATATACTACAGGGAGCTTGCTGGCTATATACTGGGGAAGCTGTGACCAATGCATTTCCCACCCTCGGCTTATACTCAAGTCAATAGGTATTTCCAATTTTTTTTTTGTTAAAATTAGGGGTCTCGGCTTATACTCGGGCCGGCTTATACTCCAGTATATACGGTAAATGTTATTGATTTCAGAAGGAAAAGTTATACAATTTTCTAATATACTTTCTGTATCTATTCCTCATAGTTTTTTTTTTCTTGCTTTCTTTTCTTCATAGTTCTCTTCTTGCTGTCCTTCTATAGAAAGCTTCTATGTTCATTTCCAGTGGCCAGAAATCTGACCATGGTCACACAGGTGCATGGCTCGTTATATCACACAGCTCTGATTACTGTATGTGATACTAATGAGCCGTGCACCTGTGTGACCATGGTCAGATTTCTATCCATCGGGAGTAAACATAGAAGCTTTCAATAGAAGGACAGCAAGCAGAGATCTAGAAAACCGCAAGGAATAGATACAGAAATTATATTGTAAAATTGTATAACTTTTCATTATACAAAAAATAACATTATTTTTTCAAAATGGGAATACCAATTTAACCCCTTAGAGTAATATTACGTACATGTACTTCGGGAAATGCAGTCAGCTGCCGCATCCCAAGGTACATGTACGTCTCTACCAGTCAACGTCAGTAGCAAAGCCTGTGCGATTGCAGTGGGAGCTCCGCTGTATGTGACAGCCGGGCTCCCGCATTAACAGCTGGGATAGCGATAATCGCAATCCTGGCTGATTACCCCCATAAATGCCACGGTCATAGTGACCACGGCGTCTATAGAGCAGAGCCGGGTACTCACCTGGCGGGTCGATATCCTCCATGAGGATTGATGGGGTACCATACAGTCCAGAAAGGAGATAAAGTAGTAAGTAGTAAAGGTCCCGTTAAGATGGTACAATATTACGCTTATGACTGCTAAAATTCACTTTCAATCATCAATCTGTCTAACTGAGCATTAGCATTTCCTCTACAGCTAATTCTAGGCTTCAATGTTTGGAAATGGCTAAATGTTCTTCTTATTGATTCTGTCAGGCTTTAACTTTTTTTTTTTTTTTTTTGTAGCATTACAAAAAGACAAGGAGATTTGGAATGTTTTGGAAGTTCCCAATGGATCAGAATTTGATGATTCTTTGGACCAGAGAGAACAGCCTGAGTATGTATTGCTATCTAATATATAAAGCTGAGTGTATGTGTATGTTCGCTAAAGGAATCTGCACCGTCACATTTACAATCACCAAATTTTGCACAGCCACTCTCTGTGACTCAGGAACGTCATAGTCATAGGGGGTTTTTAAACTGACCCCCCCCCCCCCCCCACACTGTGAGCTATGAGCTTTGATTGGTTACTGTAGGTGATGCTGCAGACAGAGAGGGAATAATAGAACCACCCCCCCCTTCTTGGGGAGATCGTGGGGGTAGAGACAGAAACACTGGTGATGCATGTTGGTTAGTGCTCCAGTGCGTAGCTAGGGGTTCAGCTAACGCCACTGGAGGAATTATGTGGGCCCCCACTCAAGCTAATTTTAGAGAATGTCAAGGCCATTAGCTCTCTGCTTCACCATACAATTTTTCTATATCTTGTTGAACACATTGGGGGTTAATTATTACTCCCTCTATGCCAGTTTTCAGGGATAGAAGCAGTGCAAGAATCACAAATTCTTGAACTTTGCAACTTCTTACAGCGACTACGCCACATCCACGCCATCTGGGCACAGGACATTCTTTTGAATCTGGCGGGATGCGCCAGAAGCATCCATGTATGATAAATGTCCTCCATCCAGTAAGTCTGAATTCTAATTAAAATAATTCCCAATGTCAGTCCTAAGTTTAGCGCAAACTTTATTGGTCTATGGGCCGCATCGTTATACTGCTCAATTTCAGGGGGCCACACCAGTACTGCAAAAGTATGTAGGAAGTATATAACTATAATACTTCCCCTATCTACAAGAGTATACTGGGGCTCATTAACTAAGGGTCGCACATCTCTCTTTCGCTGGATTGTGCGCCTTTTTCGGGGATTGCGCGGCTTGGACAGGTATTTAACAGGTGTCTGTGTTGGGATTTTGGCACACACAATCGTTTTTGGTGCAGCGTTTTTGGTGCAGCTGGCTTACTTGTGACACAAATTGGGGGGGGCCCATTGTGTACTTCCTGTGGACAGAAATCTGACCATGGTCACACAGGTGCACAGATCGTTAGTATCATAGAGAGTAATCAGAGCTGTGTCTAATAACGAGCCGTGCACCTGTGTGACCATGGTCAGATTTCTGTCCACAGGAAGTACACAATGAGGCTTTCTATAGAAGGACAGCAAGCAGAGATCTAGAATACTGTGAGGAATTGATACAGTAAGTATATTGGAAAATTGCATAGCTTTCCATTTTACAAACATTAACAATTTATTTGCTGAAATGGGAATACCCCTTTAAAGAATCATGGAAGCATTCCATGTGATTAGATTACATACCTTATATGACATCACCCTGGTAACATGACATGAAATGCTGAATGGTAGGTGTCATGGGGATGTAAGGAAAAAATGTAGCTAATAGAAGTGTGTCATTTAGTTAATAGCCTCCATGGGAACCTGTCACTTGCTTTATTTGTGAATAATGTGGGGATGTGTCCCCTTTATAATGTAAAGAACCTGATTAGAGATTAACTTTAATTTTTCTTCTAGTCCTGTTGATGTTCATTTAAAGTCTTAAATGGAAGGCAGATGTTAATAAGGTTATGTTTGTCTTTAATTGTAACCTAGATAGTAATCCATCTACATTAATTTAGTTATAAATGCAGAACTCCAGGTGATTCCAAAGGTTTCACATCACCCCTTTTGTATATTTTTTTTCATAAATGAACCAGGCAAAAATCACATTATGCGTTTATTTTTTTTTCTCCCATAGATATGAAATACTTTTTAAGCAAAGAGTTGGCAGTGAAGATCTCTTTTTGGGCATGAGTCGAAAAGACCCATCATCAGCCTGCTGTGAGAATTTGGTGGTAAGCAATTCATTTTACACAACAACAATGCCGTTGTCCGGCATTGGCAATTTTTTCCTGCCAGGGTCATGGAAGTGGGTGCCTGGCAAAGCCCATTTTGAAGTCCCCCATGCGGGCAACTCGTGTTACTTGGCAGGTGGAGGTCTATTTTCTGTCCTGCCCTCTGGCGGGATTTGGAAGATTTTGCCCATGGTATAGACATACTGCAGTGGCACCTCATGTTAGTCAGCCGCAGTCCAATATTACTGTGTTCTCACAAAACTCAAGGGTTGAAGTAAAATCTTAAAACAAATAATACATGTTTGTTGGGCATTGGCATATTGAGCTTACAATGATACATTTATATACAATAATGGTAATATGTACCTTCAAAAGAAAAATGTTTGAAACATTAATTAGTACAATATTATGTATGCTCACCAATGCCATAGGTTCACCTCTGGCCTAGGCCAACTTTATTTAGAGCAACAATTTTTTTTTCAGATCATCTAAGTGTTTTTTGCCATGAGGTGCCACATGGAGCTTCCAGTATCCAGTGTGAGAGCGATAACGCCAAATTTAACACACTTGCTCCTCACCCCTAAGAAGGAAGCATTAGCATAAGCAATTAGTAATGCTTTAAAATTAACGGAGCAGGTGAAAATAAAGAACTTCATAATACACCTTATTCTGTAAAGCAATTGCTCTGTGCAATTTTTTCTTTTTCCTGCATTAAATAATGGGGCAGATTTACTTACTCGGTCCATTCGCAATCCAGCGGCGCGTTCTCTGCGCTGGATTCAGGTCCGGCCGGGATTTATTAAGGCAGTTCCTCCGACATCCACCAGGTGGCGCTGCTGCGCTGAAGTTCCCTGGAACGCACTGGAATACACCGAGTCGGGCTGAGTGAAGGTAACACATTTTTTGTTTTAAATGCGGCGGTTTTTCCGAATCCGTCGGGTTTTCGTTCGGCCACGCCCCCCGATTTCCGTCTCGTGTATGCCAGCGCCGATGCGCCACAATCCGATTGCGTGCGCCAAAATCCTGGGGCAATTCAGGGGAAATCGGCGCAAATCGGAAATATTCGGGTAACACGTCGGGAAACCGCCAATCGGGCCCTTAGTAAATGACCCCCAATGTATCCAAAAACCTTTTGAGATCTGTCCATCAGACAGATAAAAAAGATAATCAGACAGCTGATCTACAGAAGCTGTTTATTAAAAAAATATGTTACTGTGTCCTTCCTTTCCTTTGTCTTTTTTATTTATTTAAAGTGTAGTACAATGTTTACTCTTATCTACAACATTCATTAATGCAATCCTGACTAAAGTTCAGTTGTGCTTTAAGCTCTTTATGTTTGATATCACAGAATAGCTGCGCAATAGAATACCACAAAACTTGTGATGGTTACTTTATGGAAATTTTTTTTAGTTCTTGACCAGTTAGATTATTTTTATTCTAGATAAAAATCCATCTTCCGAAGACAAAATCCTCTGAAATGTCTCTTGATATAAGAAGAAAGTTTCTAGACCTCCGTACTCCCAAATAGTAAGTAATTGTGAATAGAATGCATTTCTGACAAACTAGTTAAAAAAATTAAGAAAGAAACGTGCTAGGGGCATTACAGTAGACAAGCCTAACACAAGCCTGGATATTACAGATAATAGAACATGATTGGTAGACAAAAGTACAGATTTGTTGTCACTAGTAGAAATCTATACTAAAAAGACTGAATTATATAATAATTATTTTATTAAGATATATGCACTAAAAAGATAAGAGAAAAATTTTATCTATTGCATATAAAATGTTTAGTGCAGGTCCCTTGCACTCAATTCCCACATATCTTATTAAAAGTATCGTATTGGCAGCCTTAAAAGAAAACAAATTTAATGTTTAAAACAATACTTGGAACAGACACAGGCGAGAGCTATTCAAATTTATCTAACAATCGCAATTCAAGTCTTTATAGTTTCCTTGAATTCACTCTTGGTGCAATAATAGTGATAAATCATGGTATATTGTTGACAGAGTAAGGCTACATTAACACTACAGTATGGGGGACGTATATGCGGCCGACATACGTCCCCCATACACTTCTATGGGCTCACGACCCTGTACGGGAGCGGTACGGTGCCGCACGTGTGTGACATGTCCTATCTTTCCCCGTATTACAGCGCCGTGCGCCATTACTTCCTATGGAGAGGGGCAGGGGTGAGTTGCGCTCACCTCCTCCTCCTCTCCTTCCCTGCGCTGCCGTGTGCCCGCCATGCTACGGTGCGGCAGGCTCACGGTAGTGGAAATGTAGCCTAACATGGCAAGATTTCTGTACACTGCTGCCCTGTAGCATATTGAGTTTTCATCTAACTGTAAGTGCAATAGTAAAACTAAAGACTTGGAGTACCTTATGTGAGTAAGATCCTGAGCTACTATTTTGCTACTAACAACGATTAACCATATGATCCTGGTTTGTATTCAAAAAAACAAAAAAGTTACAAATCCATACCTGATGTTCTCCGAAATAGGAAAGCTATTTATAACTTTTTCCGACTTTTGTTCAAAAAGATCACTGGTCCTTAAAAAGGACCTGTCACCAGACTAACAATGTCTGCTGATAAAGGGTTACAAGTCCTCCCTATAGAACCTAAAATTAGCTGTCAATGAGACACTGTTCCTTAATTACAGCCATTTTTCTGATATGCAAATTATATTTTCTGACTCAGCTCTGGCAGCCTGAGAGAGGAGAAGAGTCAGAGGTACCAGTGAACCATGCCCCATTATTTTGACTGACAGCTCTGTGTCTCTTCAAATCACTGCCCTGCCTCCTTGTACTTAGGGACCGTCTGCTAATATTCCAACTGCAGACATATAAATCTCTATGTATCTTTATGTGCCTTGTGTTACATTCATGACATGTGGCCAGTGACGCAGGTCTCACAGCCTTCTATGAATAGCAAACTGTATACGATGTATGTGATTACATGAGATAACAGCAGACTTCATGGAGGATGGAGAGGAGTAGAAGTCCATGGAGGCTGCTGTGACTTCATGTGGTCAAATACATGCATGGGGTACAGTTTGCTATTATTAAGAGTCTAAAGGACCTCAGATGATGTCACCCTGGTCACCATCAAAAATATACATAATTACTCAATGCAATTTAATTTCACAAATAAAATGTACTAATGGGCTTTTGATGTGTTTTTTCCATTTATTCAGTAAACTAGGATTACACCTTCCCCATCAAGTAAATGAAAAGACAGGAAAAGCGCAATTTAAAGTGGACACAGAAACTCTGGAAGTGACCCTCTCTATGGTTAGAGACTTTGACTTTGTCAATTTTTCTTGACATCTCAGGAGGCGGCTGAGAACAGTAATGCCAGTGTGGTATAATGTATTTACAATATTTATTAAAAATCTGATTATTCAAAGCACAGTAGTAATATATTGCTTGAATGCTGTAGCCCAATCGGGCTTATATAGGGTAAATGTAATCCAAATAAATCAGCCAGGTAGAGTGTCAGCTATGGCTCTTTGCTTTGTGAGGATCACAGGATCCACACATCCTCAGCATTGTGAGATCTCTTTTACTAAACCTTTAAATGGAAATGGTTTAACAGCACTCCAGTGCTTGGTTAGCAACTGCATGTGAAGATTGCTGGTATATTCCTCTTTGTATTTCTGTGGATTATCTGTGTTGACAATCATTTACCTGATTCTACCAAGCGAGTAACAAATAAATTACCTTAAAAGTTGATCATGCTGGGACAGAGTTATCCAGTATGTGAAGTTCAGTGCAAATTTGGACTGAAAGTATTTTACTGTGGCAGCTTTATCAAAGTATCTGAAGCTGGATGATATATCTGCTGTAGTTGAAGACTGCCTAGACCAGTGGTGACAAACCTATGGCATGGATGCCAGAAGCAGCATTCGGACCCCTCCCTGTGGGAACTCAAGTAATTGTCCCAGCGCAGACTGACAGGATTTATGGCCTACTCCTGCATTCCTTGCAAACACATTTTTGGCTGCCTGAGGCTGCAGGATGAGAGAGGAGATGTGGACAGGCCAGGTTACCTACTGTGAGCCTCTCAATTCTTCCTGTCAAGGCAACAATGATATTTCAAATTTACCCTTCTTTTAACATATTGGCATCCACAGTGCGCTTATACATATTATAGCTGAGGCAGAGCAGATAAAAATAAGCTACTCCCTAAAATGCCATGTCGGTACTTTACAATAAATGAGAGGGTTTTGATTGTAGTTCGGGCATTCTGCGTCTTAAAGGTTCACTATCCCTGGCATAGACTAACTCCTATTAGTTATAGCAGAAAATTAGCATTTTGTTCCAATTTAGGTTGTGCCCATATAAACAGAGGATCCACTCCTTTGGTGCTCCAGTCTCAAAAGTGTCTAAAACTGATTTTTCCCAAGTAACCAATAAAATTTAACTTTTAATCCAAATATTATAAAAAGAAAAGTTTTTTCTGTGTACAATCAATGATGAAATTAAAAACAGATAAGAACTGTCACGGGTGCTCCCAGGTCGCAGACACACCCATGCTCCTCTGTTTGCCCCCAATCCCCAGCCACGGCTCTCACCGCTCGTTAAGAACGCCTATCCTTTGCCATTGATCACTGAGCTGTTTGACAACCTACGTAGAGCCATGGTCTTCTCCAAACTGGACCTTCATGGGGCCTACAACCTCATCCGTATCTGCAAGGGTGACGAGTGGAAGACCGCCTTTAACAGTCGTGAATACCTGGCTATGCCGTTCTGACTTTGTAAGGCACCAGCCGTCTTTCAGGAGTCCATTAAAGGGGTTGTCCGAGTTTAAAAAAAAATATATATGTGGCCGGGAGCGGGGTTACTAAACAAATAAAGCTGTACTTACTCCCGGTGCCCTCCCGTATCCAGCGCTGCTGTCGCTCCGGTCCGGGGGCCATGTAACAAAACATGGCCGCCGGAGCAGCGCTGGACTCAGCTTCCGGCGGATGCGACAACCTTCCGGTCCCCATACACAATGCTGTGTATAGGGACGGATAGGCGTACCCGGCCACGGCCGGCCGGAAGCTGAGTCCAGCGCTGCTCCGGCGGCCATGTTTGTTTACATGGCCCCCGGACCGGAGCGACAGCAGCGCTGGATACCGGAGGGCACCGGAAGGTAAGTACAGCTTTATTGTTTTAGTAACCCCGCTCCCGGCCACATATTTTTTTTTTTTTTAAACTCGGACAACCCCTTTAACTACATCCTCAGGCATTTGCTATATACCTGTGTTGTGGTTTATCTTGAAGATATACTGGTGTTCTCTGGTGACCTTGAATCTCATCGGTCCCACATACATCAAGTCCTTAGTCGTCTAAGACCTAATCGCCTCTACGCCAAACTTGAAAAGTGCCAGTTCCATCAGAAGAGTCTTCCCTTCTTTGGCTATATCATATCTAACAGGGGTCTACAGATGGATCCTGCCAAGTTGTCTGCGGTATGTGCAATACAGAGGTTCCTGGGCTTTGCAAACTATTACCAGCAGTTTATCCCACATTTCTCCTCGCTTGTGTCTCCTATTGTGGTGCTCACCAAGAAGGGCTCCAATCCTTACTTTCGGGTTTTTCTCTAAGACTTTATCCTTCATTACTCCATAGGAGACAGAGAACTACTAGCCATTAAACTTGCTCTGGAAGAATGGCGTTATCTTTTGGAGGCAGCTCACCACCCGATCTTCGTGTATACAGATCATAAGAATCTCCTTGATCTCCAGACTGCTCAGCGCCTCAACCCTCGGCTAGCCCGCTGGTCGCTCTTCTTTTCACATTTTAATCTCTTGTTTCACTTCCGTCCTGCTAAGAAGAATGTCAATTCTGATGCCCTCTCTCCTGCCTCTGATATCATTGGGGAAGAAAACTGGTTCCTCGGCATGTTATTTCTCTCGAGCAACTGGTTGTTGGTGCTCCAGTGGATCTTTGGCAGCTTCATCCTGGCAAGACCTATGTCCGACCTGCACTTCGAAGGAGGATATTGACTTGGGGACACTGCTCTCGTGTGGCTGGGCACCCTGGGGTGCAACGCTCTGTAACCCTCATTTCCCATTTCTATTGGTGGATAGATCTGGTCAAAGATGTAGAGGATTCTATGGGCTCCTGCACTTTCTGTGCTCGTAATAAGCCATCTCAAACCAGCAGGTTTACTACCGTCATCTAGCTGGTAACAGACCGCTTCAAGATGTCCCATTTTGTGCCTCTGTCTGCCTTCAGCCCCTCGTCTTGCCAGCCTGTTCGCACCCACATCTTCTGGCTAAATGGACTTCCTGAGCACATCGTCTCTGATGGGGGCGTCCAGTTTGTTTCCATATTCTGGTGTTCTCTCCTCTGCCAACTACAAGTAAAGTTGGATTTATCCTCAGCGTACCACCCTCAGTCCAATGGACAAGTAGAGCGGGTTAACCAGACTCTGGGATGTTACCTCCGTTATTTTATTTCTGCCCTTCATTAGGACTGGTCCGCTCTGTTGCCGTGGGTGGAATTCTCCTATAATTCCTTGGATTCCGAATCTTCCAACTCCGCCCCCTTCTTCTTTGTCTATTCACAGCATTCTCGTCCACTACTCCCTCTGCCTGTGATATCCGACGTTTCTGCTGTGGAGGAATTGGTCAGAGATCTTAACTCCATCTGGGAGCAGATTCGTCTCTCTCTACTTCAGGCATCTGCCTGAACCAAAACTCAGGACAAAAAACACAGGCCTCCTCCGATTTTCTCTCTGGGGGATAAAGTGTGGCTGGCATCCAAGTATGTGCGGCTGAAGGTTCCCAATCACAAGCTCGGTCCTCGAATTCCTGCGTCCATTCGAAGTATTGAAATGCATTAATCCTGTGGCCTACAAGTTATGTCCTCCTCCCACCATGCGCATCCCGAATTCCTTCCATGTCTCCCTGCTGAAACCTGTCATCCTGAATTGCTTCTCCCAGCAAATACCTCTTCCTGCTCCTGAAGCCGATGCTACTGACATCATCGAGGTAAAAGAAATCCTTTATATGGAGGTGGTCAGAGGGAAACTATTCTATCTTGTTGACTGGTAGGGGTTGGGGCCAGGAGTAGGCCGAAGGGGGGGGTTACTTTCACAGGTGTTCCCAGGACTCGGGTTGCAGATGCACCCATGCTCCTCTGTGTGCTCCCCGATTCCCAGCCTCTCGCTTCTCCACGATCTAGCCGTGGTCCTGGCAGGCCGATATTCTGTACCTCACCTTGGCTGCCACCGCGGACAAAGTCGCACCTGTGGAAGGACCTGGTGGTACCATGCTGCAGCAAGTCCAACCTGCTTTGTGGTTGGGCTCTGGTGAAAACCCGGTGCCACTTAGAGTCTAACAAGAACTCTCGCTATTGTGTCTTTTTTGTTTAATAATATTGATGGTATTTCATTAAAGTTGTCACTCAGAGCATGTATGGATTATTATTAAGTTTGTTCCAAAAGTTACTTGGTAGATTGCACATGAGATGTTTTTAATATTATAATAACTGGTGATTTACACTATCCGATCATAAGTTGATAGATACAGAGATCTACAACATGCACCACAGGATGTTATCATTAGTAAACTGTCAAAATGTATCTAGCATTTGTGGTATTGTGATATTTGACTCACATTGACCAACTTTACAACAAGAGCACTAGATGGCACTGCAATCACTTTAATGTTTGGGATCACAGGTTCCCAGCTGCAAGCTTGGTTTTTGATAGTAGTTTATCATACAATTTATTGTACAATTGAAGCACTATTTGTATTCGGTCAGTGTTTATCTATTAACTATAACACCTTCTAACCACTAGTAACAACCTCCGTTGTCTACATATGAGTGTATTCACATAACTGAAAAACCCAAGTGCAGGTTGGGTAACTGACTATTGAGAGACTAATAGGTTAAAAGATTTCAACATGTTTTGCCACTGTACGTTTATGTGTCGGTGAGGGGTGAGCAAGGTGGATGAGTGTGGAGGGGAGGATACTGACAAAGGCACACATGGTACTGCTATGCCTCTGCCCCACCCCTGGTAACAGGGAATTATATTATTATAAAATACTGAAATGATTCAGAATGATGACAAAGGCATGTTTAAAATCAGCATAGCATAAGGTCAATCAAAATTCCATTTCTGGTGACAGTTACACTTTCAATTCATCCCACAGAAAACAAGCTATAATATTGCTCTGTAAAAAGGAAAAATTAAAAAAAAGTAATGTCCTTTGGAGTGTGAGTGAAGAAAGTTCTGCAGTGTAAAAGTTTTCATGATTCCTATGCTGTATGAAAAATGTGGGCCCCATAGTAGGTTAATATTTATCCCCTTGCCGCACCATGACGGATCGGTACCGTGACATCATGGGCTGACCCCCTTTTAATTAACCCCCCTTTTAACCTTTTCCCCTTTTCTTATAACTGATATAAAGATAAACAAATAAAATGTTAGGTACCATCATGTCCAAAAAGGCCAGATCTATCAACAAAATCAAAACTGGTATTCCTAGAGGTGAACTCTGCAGCAAAAAAATGTGCCCAATGTCTTAATCGCCTGATTTTGCTATTTTGCAACACATAAATATTTTAATAAAACCGTAATCAAAAGGTTGTATAAAAAGGTTTCACAAAATCTTATCTCGTTCCATAATAGAATTACACCTTAAAAGGTCATTGGCCTCAGAAAATGAGAAGGCAAAATGAAGATTTTTTGTGCAAATTGTTTTGTAAAAGATTTGCATATTTTTATCATATTTTATTTTTTAAGTATCAAACTATTTTATTTTTTTTATTTTTCTTTCTTTGTGTTGTTTCAATCATGTCCTGAGGCTCCATTTGACCAGTTTTACAACCAGCCAGGAAGAGGCACATGGCGATGTGTCTCTGCACTCCAGGGAGTCTCTGTTTTATCAGAGAAATGTTCTCTTTCCCAGGCGACGAAATTTACACCTTTGGCCAGAGTGCGGTTCAGTTTGGGGGACTCTATCACACTAGAAGACTGGATCGCTGTCTATGCCCTGTCCTCGGGCCAAAGAATTTCTTCCTATTTCACTAGCAAGAGTTTTTTGTTTCCTTTTTCCTAATTGTTTGTAAGTATTGTATGTGTATTGTTTTTCTCTTTTTCATTTTATCTGACAATTTTGTTCTTTGAGTGTACTGCATTTTTCATGTAAATTAAAGTGTTAACTTTAATAAGCCTCTGCTTGTAGCCTTAAAGAATCTCATTCTCCGAAGGGAATTACGTTACCAGAGGTCATTGTTAGCATAGTCTATGTAGTAAGCCATTGCATGTTCTGTGTGAATTTATCCTGTTAATATCGTATAAGTAATGAGTGCATGTGGTGTGTAAATAATCCGGGTACATTGTCTGTGTGGTTGAGGTACCTGCGGCCTTCTTTGCGTAAGCAACTCGTGGTGGCAGTGGATTGACTGGGTGCTGAGATTGCGTGGAGTAAATTTAGCATCCCTGTTTAACCTATCCATTGACCCCTAATTAGACTCCTACACGAGAATCCCACAGTAGAAGGTGTTAAGATAGGGACACAAGTGATTTTCATCTGATTGTTTTCAGACAATCTTTTATTCTTTCTCTCCAACCCATTGCACATGCTAGCGTTGGTAAAATGATATAGAGCTTTATCAGGCTTTGCGTTAATTGTGGACAAATCTGAAGCTCTGCTGCTTAGAGGACCTCATAAACCTTCTTGGAGACTGGAAATACCTATTAAATGGGCAAAAGTGAGTCTCGCATAGCTGGGTGTCCAAATTCCTAAATCTTACCGAGATCTGTACAAAGTTAATGTTGCCCCGCATATTGCGATGTTCACAGACACATTACACTGCTGGCAAGGCTTCACCTTATACTACTCAAGTAGAGCCAATGTACTGAAAATGGTGCTTTTTCCAAAATTACTCTACTTACTCCAGTCTCTGCCCTTCTACATTAACGGAAACCTGTCACCTCATACATTGATATTAAGCCTCCCACAATGCCTTGCAGATCGGCATCCCAATGTTTCTTACCCGTTTTTTGTACATTTCCCCCCTTCCGTGCACTGTGTATGTGCTGAGATTGCTAACCTATGGGCAGTGATAAGGGTTAACAGGCAGGGTGGTACGGTGGGGGCGATATAAGTGAGATACACGGCAGAGAGGAAGGGGTTTGATTGACTGGAACTGAGAGCTATCCCACCTCCTTGACTGCTTACCTTCATGAAAGCGTGATAAATCAGTTGTTTTAAAAACATCGGAAACATACAAAAAAACTGATAACCATTGGAATGCCTCTACACCGGTCTGTAAAGTATTTGCGAGACATATTATCGATGTGTGAGGTGACAGGTTGCCTTTAAACCTAAAGTTGAGTAGAGGATTAATGTATTATACAGTGGTGGTCAAAAGTATTGGCACCCCTTTCTGTCAGATTATACCTGTTTTCTTCCAGGAAATGATTGTAATCACAAATTCTATGGTATTAATATCTTCATTTATTTTGTTTGCAATGAAAAAACAGAAAAGAGAACGAAAAAAAGTCAAACCATTGATCATTTTATACAAACTCCAAAAATGAACCGGGCAAAAGTATTGGCACTCTCAGCCTAATACTTAGTAGCACGACCTTTAGACAAAATAACTGCGAACAACCGCTTCCGGTAACCATCAATGAGTTTCTTACAAGGCTAAGGCTCTGCTGGAATTTTAGACCATTCTTCTTTGGCAAACTGCACCTGGTTCCTGAGATGTGAAGGTGCCTTCTCCATACAGCCATTGTGAGATCTCCCCACAGATGTTCTATGGCAGTGATGGCGAAACTGTTAGAGACTGAGTGCCCAAGCTACCACTTGGGCACTTATTAACTGTGAAGTGCCAACATGGCATTTTAAGCAGTAAAGTATCGCTTCTTGTTCTTCCACATCTTTCAATCGTATCGCCGTAAGGCCACCAATACAATTGAAAGAAAGAGTGCAAATTCAGACTCTCATTGTAGCTTCTCTCCAGGGTCTCTCTGTAGAGAAGTAATGAAGGATCCAGCAGGGGAACCTCAAAAAGATTTTGCAGCCCTGTCCACATCTTCTCACTGTCCCCGCAGTTCCAAACAGCCAATGAAGTGTTGCTTAACCCCTTCCCGCAGCCCGAGCCCTCTCCATAGCCGGTAAGCCTTTGCTGCATATTGCTAGCACCGATCGCGGGTGTTTTCACCTCGATCGCCGCATGGGCGCCGCCATCTTGTCGTGGATCGCTGCTCCCCGATGACGTCACGGGGAGCGGCGATTCGTCGCCATGGTAACCTCGGGTGTTCCGAATACCCGAGGCTACTTCGTTTTAACCCATGCTAATTGCACATTGTAATGCAAGGGTAGTAAAATCCACATATACTGCCATACTGTAGTATGGCAGTATATGATAGGATCGATCAGACTACCTAGGGTTAGAGTACCCTAGGGAGTCTGAAAAATAGTAAAAGTAAAAATAAAAAAAAGTTTAAAAAAAAAAATTATAATAAAAAAACCTAAAAATTCAAATCACCCCCCTTTCCCTAGAACTGATATAAAAATAAATAAACAGTAAAAATCATAAACACATTAGGTATTGCCGTGTCCGAAAATGCCCGATCTATCAAAATATGATAATGTTTTTTCACTACATTTAACCCCATAACAGAAAATAGCGTCCAAAGTCGAAAATGGCATTTTTTTGCCATTTTGAAAAATATAAAAAAATTAATAAAAAGTGATCAAAAGGTCGCACAGTCCCAAAAATTATAGTAATGAAAACGCCATCAAAATTCGCAAAAAATGACACTATCCACAACTCCGTACACCAAAGTATGAAAAAGTTATTGGCCCCAGAAGATGGCAAAATAAAAAAAAAATATTTTGTACAGGAGGTTTTAATTTTTTTAAATGTATGAAAACATTATAAAACCTATACAAATTTGGTATCCACATGATCGTACAGACCCAAAGAATAAAGTAGACATTTGGGACGCAGAGTGAAAGCTGTAAAATCCAAGCCCACAAGAAAACGTCACAAATGTGGTTTTTCACCATTTTCACAGCATTTGGAATTTTTTTTCCCGCTTCCCAGTACACGCCATAGAATATTAAATACCGTCACTATGAAGTGCAATTGGTTACGCAGAAAATAAGCCATAACACAGCTCTTTATGTGGAAAAATAAAAAAAAGTTATAGATTTTTGAAGTTGGTGAGTGAAAAATGGAAGTGAAAAAACTAAAAAAGGCCAAGTCGTTAAGGGGTTAAAAATAGTGCTGAGAGCAGCATCTCTTAAGTTGCCTGGGACTGCAGAAAGATTTGGTGGATTTGTTCCTTTCTGGTGAACTCTGTCCTGGGGTGATAACCTGAGTGCCCACAGAAATGGCTCTGAGTGCCACCTCTGGCACCCGTGCCATAGGTTCGCCACCACTGGTCTATGAGATTCAGGTCTGGCCACTTTAAAAGTTTCCAGTGCTTTCTCTCAAACCATTTTCTAGTGCATCTTGAAGTATGTTTTGGGTCATTGTCCTGCTGGAAGACCCATGACCTCTGAGGGAGACATAGCTTTCTCACACTGGGCACATTATTCTGCAAAATTTGTTGGTAGTCTTCAGACTTCGTAATGCCATGCACACAGTCAAGCAGTCCAGTGCCAGAGGCAGCAAAGCAACCCCAAAACGTCAGGGAACATCCGCTATGTTTGACTATAGGGACCGTGTTCTTTTCTGTGAAGGCATCTGATAAAAGGGGTTTGGGGATTGGGTTTTTACTCAGTTCCTATAGGTTTCAGTGGTTTTATTCAGCCCCTTAGTCTGTGCTATTTATCATAAGCACCCACTCTAGTCCTTCATACATCACAAGAGTAACATACAATCCTTGGAGATACTTATATATAAAAAGACTTTACTAACAACACACACAAAGTAACTACATAAAATACAATACAAAATACATAGAGAACACAACCATACACAAACCTCCTTTCCTGGCCGCTCCTGGACCACAGTAATGTGTATGTATTTACGATATATTCTATTACTACAGAAGCTCCTGGATATATCGTGAAGCAGGAGTCACATCCAGTAGCTGACATGTACATATAGAGACTCATGCACAATAGCATCTATATATCTACTCCTCCAATACACGTGCAGGGCACAGATCCACGTGTGAATGGGATATGTCTACAGGTTATACATGTAGTTACACTAATATATACACACTCACTGCAAACACTTAGTTATGTATAAATATGGTAAAACACACTGGAACATCTATAGGTAAACGTATAAAGTCTACTATACTTATAATAAGTACTATCTTATAATTACTCTTATAAAATCATATACATACACAGAAAGCACACACGATATATAACCTGGTTCCTTATGTTAGGTGCTGGTTGTCCAGGACAGTCATGAAACAAAGAGAGCAAGATTTCTGGTTTCACCAGCCTAAATATCCCTGTGGGGTAAATATACCCCCATAACTCCACCCTAAGATCCCTTAAAGGGGTTCTGCCACCATAGTACATAGGCATACTCTAGCTCAGTGCACTGTAAACTATAATTTCACCATTTGCATTTATTAGAAAATATGCAGTCTTACTGAGTTATCCTGATGTGAGGTGACTGCTGGCTTCCCTCTGCTGGTAGCTGTGTCCGTCCTGCCTTCCTTCTCCCCTGGCCGAGTGTAGAAGGATTCATTCTACTTGTCTATCTATCTAAAGGAAAGTCCAAGCAGCACAAACCTTAAAGGGAAAAATGGGTGCAGGCATCCCAGGACTGGGCCACAAGTCCTCTAGTTAAAGTATGAAGAAAGTGGGCAGCACTCCAATGTAGATAAAAATTACAAAAGTGACTTTATTCCATAGTGAGTAGCAATGACAGCAACGTTTCGGCCCTGTAAGAGCCTTTTTTCAAGCCATTTAAACAGTGAAAATGGTGGATATATATACATACAGCAAGTGATCACATGACTGATTGGGACACTCCCACCATTTTTACATATTTGTGATATAATACATATTATTTAACTAAAATACATTCAGTAGATAATGGGTATAGTGCACATTTACCAACACATTTGTAAACATATATTTGACATTGAAATGTGGCATATACAACAATCCTCGTTGTTGGTGACACCATTTGGTCACACTGACCTCGTCTGTGCAAAAGTGCTCAAGTGCTTCTGTGCTAAGAGACAGAGTCTTCAAAAATGCTTCCCAGGTGTTTCCACATGACGGCCATCACCCCCGATCGGTTGAAAATATCTCCGATACAGACAAAAGGAAAAAACTATGGTGGAGCGCACGCTCTGAGCGTGATTGTGCGCATGTAACTGCTGTCAGCGGAACGCTGGTAAGTATCGCTGGAAGTCACAAGTAGCGAAAGATAAGACTGCAAATTACATGTCCATATAAAGACAGAAAATACACTGAGTGTCAGCCATGAGGAAGGACCAATTGGCCAGGCGCAATTTTTAAAGTAATAAAAATTAAAACAAAAAACAAAAATTAATAGCCACAACAATCGACATTTAAGTAGAGCAGCCCACCGAAAAACGTTCATGAAAAACTGTGTTAAGGTAGAACTTCTTTGTCTGTGGGAGGAGGCACCCATGGGGAGACATCTGGGACAGGCTCGTGTTCTGAAAAAAACAAAAGACTTATAATGTCAAAAATATCATATCGCAAAGAGTTACTCACTGCTAAACTGATATTGACAACAGAAGAAGATGGACCAACAGGACTATAGGGTCCAAAGTTTGAAATCCACATTGAGGCCCTTGGGTCTCAGTGTGTCCAGATTGTGTATCCATTGTAACTCACGCTTTTTTAACGCTCCCACCCTATCGCCACCTAGTCTCAAGGGTGGTACGTGGTCAATAAGATGGAAATTCAGATGTTTCTCTAAGTGTCCAGCCTCTGAGAAATGTTTTGGTACATGAAGATCTTTACGGTTGGAACGTATAGTATACCTGTGTTGATTTAAACGCGTCTTAAATTCCAGTGTGGTGTCGCCCACATATATTAACCTGCACGGGCAGCTTAGTATATAAATAACAAAAGAGCTGTCGCATGTTAACTCCTTTCTGCTCGCCCGCTGACTTTAGACGTCAGCGGGGGCAGGTCCAGAGTCTGCAGCTCCCGCGCTAATCGCGGGAGCAGGACCCGGTCTCCGGGTGTCAGAGGCACCCGGAGACCCTAGGGAGAAGGGAGATGCGGTTCGTTACCGCTTCTCCCTTCTCCGATCCTCCCTGCATCGCGCTGAATGAGCGCGATGCATAGAGGAGCTGAGCGGCGCGGCTGCCGGCTCCATAGACTTGGCGGTCACGTGACCGCCAGGTCTAAAGGGGTTAATCAGAGCTGCTGGGTCTAATTAGACCCAGTACAGCTCTGATCACCTGTGCCAGTGACAGGTGGGCATATACCCTGTAACTGAGGCTCTTATAGATGCCTCAGTTACAGGGGAAAACTTGTAAAAATGTAAAAAAAAAAAAAAAAAGTGAAAATGTCCCCCAGGGGTCTTTTATGACCTCATGGGGGACATAAAGTAAAAACACACTCACACACTCACACTCAAAAAATTAACCCCTTCACGCTGTGCATCCGATATATCGGACGCCGAGCACAGTGACATAACGCTCAGCGTCCAATATATCGGATGCGAGCGCTACTTGCATGCCATGGCTATGGGTGTGGGAGGAATAGATGTACGGTAAGTATTGTGACAGCATTAGACACAGACAATTAAAATTTGAGTCTAATATAACAGGGGAATCGTTTCAAATTAAGAGTTTTCTAAACTGTGGTTCTAATGTTATTTATCTGATAGAGTGTACTTGTAAACTCCAATATATTGGTAGGACCATACAGCCTCTAAGAGAGAGATTTAATAAACATAGGTCTAACATTGAAAATGGTTTTGCACTACATAGCGTTGATCCAACATAACAAAAGTTGTAAGAATTTCAGTTTAACCCCTACAGAATATGTGGAACCATCTACCCCACAGAGGTTTAATTACCACAAAAAGAGGGAGATGTTCTGGATATTTAAGTTACGGTCCTTAACCCCTATGGGTTTAAATGAAAGTTTGGAGAATGTTTCTTGATCATCATTTTTACTATTTTATGTATTCACTAATTATACTCTGCTGGTCATTTATGAATTTTATCTTCTATGATCTATTTATTAATATATTAATATTTTAATGCTTCATGATATTATTGACCATGTTCTTTATGTTTATTTGTACATCTCTCATTTGTACATTCCTTTATACATAATGTCCTTCCGTCATTATACATAACCACTTATTATACATACCACTTGCATAGGTGATCATTACCATACTGGCGATCCTTGCCGTGAGTTTGTTTATATTTCCATGGTTTTGCTCCAAGCACACGGTTCCGTTCTGGTACATGCGCAGTGTCATGCTGGAGTATCGCTCGCAGTGTCTTGCGCACATGCGCGAACCTGCGTTACCGGAAACAGCGGCTGCACTCGCGCCAAACCACACTTGTTTTGTGCATGGCAAAACAACAACTAAGAAGACCAATCCTGTTACCTCTTACACCTCAACAAAGGTCGGTTAAGGTATTTAAGATTGTAATACTTGTACTGTTTTCTATTATTCACCTGTCCGTTTTTTGAGAAAGGGTCCAAGTACCCGAAATGCCTTAAAGGGACTATTTTATTATAAGGTACTTTGCAACGAATTTTACTTATTATATTATATACTGAAATTTTATCATTTTATGAATAAAGCTGTATTATAGACGCCTATTCTTGCTCCCTTGGATTGTCTATCTAAGCACCCCATCAGTGCTCAAGTTTCTTCTCTTCCATTATCATATTTGTTAGGCATAGAGAGACTCATCCTAGGCTCTGGTGCCGGGGAACAACCCGGGATGACAGGCGAAGTCGCAGGAGTAGTTGAAGAAACTGCTGCAGGAGTTGTCACCGGAACTGGATGCTGTGAGGCCTGGAGTCAAGCAGCTGTTGTAGAGTGGAAGCGACTTGGCCTAAAAGTTCTCCTTGGGCAGCAATCTACTGTGACTGTCGGGCGACAACACTGGAAAGTTCAGCCACTATCTGACGTGGCACCTTGGCGGGGTCCATGGCTGGATCTTACTGTCAGGACCGGGAGTCTGTGGACCTTCTGGACCACCGCGGGACTAGCCGACCTGGGACCGGAGTCTAAGTGGAACCCCGGTGTTCACCAGAGCCCGCCACAAAGCGGGATGGACTTGCTGCGGCAGCATTCCAGCAGGTCGTTCCACAGGTGCGACTAGCCCGCGGTGGCTGCCAAGGTAGTAATACAGGAGACTCCACTCACGTCAGAAATCGTAGGGACTGGCACACAGGAACGCAGGACCACTGGGACGGACTGGCACACAGGAACGCAGGACCACAGGAACGGACTGGCACACAGGAATCATAGGACACAGGAACGGACTGGCACACAGGAATCACAGGAACGCAGGAATCACAGGAGAGCTTTCTCTTCATGGGAAGACTTTAAGATCCAGCAAGGGCAATAGGAAGAGGCTGGAATTTAAATCAGGCCAGCGCCAATTATTGGCGCACTGGCCCTTTAAATCTTAGCGAGCCGGCGCACACGCGCCCTAGGAGATGGGGACTCGCGCGCCGAGCCGCGGAAGCTGCGGAGGACACCGCTGGAGCCGGGGGAAGTGAGTGCAGCCGGGCACCGGAACATGGATAGGCACAGGTGGCCCCTCGCGATCCGAGACAGGGATCGCGGGAGCACCCGTGACATGTGGTTACTATTGTTTCTACGTTACAAATAAAATAAGACATAACAGTGAAATATCGTAGCCACGTGATACAATGAGTAAGGGCCTGCCCCCCAAGAACTTAGTCTATGAGGAGAAGGGGTGATGAAGATCGTGATGGGGCTGGTACAATAGTCACAAGAGCTTACAATCTATGAGGAGTAGGAAACAGGAGGTGGCAGCACTGGTACGATGGACCAGTCATTCATTAATGAGATCACATAATTGAAGTAAATTATTCTGGATTATGAGGTTACTGATGTGTGGCTTTGGGCCACGATTACCACTATGCCCTTAGTTGGGGCATCTTCCTTTTGCTTTTCCACCTTGGGGTTTCTCAGGGAGCAGTGCGGAGGTCTGCTTCATGCTGTACAGCGGCCACTGTCTATTTATGGTGCATAGTCCAACTGTTGGGGCAGACAATGCACCATCCAGTGTCCTTGTCCTGTGGCTTCCCATTCCTACCTTCAAAGTGGGGTACCCAAAAAAGGGGAGGATTTCATACATAGGGCAGGTTTCTCTTGTTCCTCATGAATTTTTCAGTTTCTTCAGAATTTTCGAAGGTTGCTCTCAGGATTTGTAGAGGCATCCCACATCCCTCACCTGTGCGGGTCCTAAAAGCTTTATGAAGGATCTGGTATTGATATCTTATGCCTCCCTTGTTAGAGTGTTGAGTTGGGTTTACAAGGCGAGTCCAGGACCCTTATGGCAAATCGGACGCTGAATGTGTCTTATACTTATTACCTGTTCCTGAAGTGTGTCCAATGATTGGGTTGCCAGCTGGATGATGTCTTATTAGATCGTATTTACCGGTGGGTGGCTTCATTTGTTGTTAAGTGTTTTTTAGTACCTTTTTGGTGTGGATCTGGTGGGATAGGGGTCCTCTTCTCTGATAATTTTCTGTTTGTTGGTCCTTGTGACTCTCCTCATTGAAGTTGCCTGCTTATTTTCTTTCTTTTCCTTCACTGTGTTTAGGTTGTCCCCTCTTCAGCTGAATCCTATTTTAGTTGTATTGGTAATTTATTTTGGGGATGGTATTTTGCCTAAGAGAGGGGGAAGTAGTTACAATGCTTTGCATCCTGTTTGTGCATGTCTAAGTCGCTTCTGCAGCGTGGTCAGTCTTGGGCTTTCTGGTTTCTGTATGTCAGGTTATGACGAGGTTTTCGCTAGTAGTAGGGGCTCCATTTCCACAATGGGTGTAATTTCCCTGCATCAAAGGGTTTGGATCATTAGCGCCATTGAGGTTTTTAGAGCTGTTTTTGTTGATCATAGCGGACAGATGCGTTGTAAGGATGCTTATTGCTGTTCCTGGCCCTGGCTTTATGTATATGTCATTGTGTCAAGTAACTTGATAAGGGTATTGGGCTGGCCTTATGGCCTTTTGGGGTGAGGCTTGTCATGTAATTGAGGTTTCCTTGAAGCTTGTGTGCCTAGGACTTAGTTTTGCTCCTGCAAATCAGTTTCCTGCGAATTGTTTACAATTTGCTGCTGTTTTATGAAGGGTTTTAGTGAAGTTGAGCTCCTTCTTAGGAATGCAGTTCACTCTCTTAAAATTGGCACTACACATAGAGTGCTGGTGTTCTAATTGTTTTGCAGGTTATATTACTTTAATTTTGATTCTTTGCTAATGCAAAGACTATTGGGCAGATCAGCGCTTGAATATCCGTCTGGGTGGTGGAACCTTGGGCTTCTATGGTACCAACATCTGTGGGTGAGGTCTCCAGGTCCTGGACTGCTGGCAAAAAACAGCTTGAGGTTACGATAATCTGCCATTATTCAGTAGCTGTCATTTAAGGGGCGTCGTGGTGTTGCAGTTAATGTATCTCTGAATATTAAATGATTTTTGAGTTGCTGAAGAAACAATGACATTTGCAGAGTGTACATGACTGCAGCACACACGTATGCCGTGTCCACATTTATAAAAGCCTTTGGTTTGTAACCAGTGTGAAGACCTATATAAAGTGGAAGAGAAAAGGCTGGGGGAAAGTATTTGCCCTAAAGTGGGTGCTCTTTTGGTAACAAAATTAATATTTCCACTAATAGTCTTTGAAAGACTGTCATCACATAATAGCAGAGGTAGATATTTTTGTATAATTGATTTCTCCATATTGTTCACTGAATGTGGTAACAAATGTTGCCGAATTATTTTTTACAAAATCTTTTTTCATAGATTTTTTTATTGTGTATTTTTAACAAACTAGTTCTAGGACTGTTATTGCTAATACTGACAGCCCTTCTCAACATCCAATTGGGATATTCTCATGTTTGAGTTTATAACATACTTTTTTAGATTCCATCATGAATTTATTGGGGTCAGAACAGTTTTGATAAAAAGAGCATACCAAAAATATGCTGTAAAAACACAAAATGAGTGCCTAAAAACTGCAGATAAAACAGATAAAGGATCGGATGAACGTAAACGTTTTTTTTTAACTTTATCACTATGTACGATAGGAGCAATGCAAGAATTATATCTATACTTTGTAAGCATTGGAATATTTTAAGAAAAGACCCTATCCTTCGTGATATACTTCCCAGGGAGCCTACAATTACGTTCAGGAAAGCTACAACAATTAGAAATATGATAGCTCCTAGTCATCTTAGATCAAAATAAGAAACACATACAAGCTACAGGAATGTGTCTAGGGTTAGAAAATGTGACACAAATTATGTATATGCTGTGACACCATTAACAAGGGTGTAAAAACTTCTACATCTAAAAGTACTGGGGAAACATTTAAAATCAAAAATAGTCTTTCCTGTTCATCGAACTTTGTAATCTATTTGGTCGACTGTTCGTGTGGCCAGCAATATGTTGGTCGCACGATACAGTCACTTAGAATGAGGCTCAACAGACACCAGCATAAAACAAAAATTGGGTTCCTCAAGCAGAGTCTCTCAAAGCATAACTCCCTTGAACATGAGGGAAACTTTTTTTGCGTACGTGTAACACTGATCGAACAAATATTAGAAAAAGTACCCGATCGGGTCAAAATGCTCAACTGTAGGTAATCCTACTGGTTATAAAAGTTGAACACTTTGGGGGTCATTTACTAATTTCTGACTTGCGGCGATTTTCCCTGTATTGCCCCGGGATTTTGGCGCACACGATTGGATTGTGGCGCATCGGCGCCAACATGCACGCAACGGAAATCAGGGGTGTGGCCATACGAAAACCTGACGGAAAAAGTGTCGCTCGGCACATGCTTACCTGCACTAAGCGGAGGAGGGTGAAGTTCAGTGCATTCCGATGAACTTCAGCGCAGCAGCGACACCTGGTGGACATCGGAGGAACTGCCTTAGTGAATCCCGCCCGGACCCCAATCCTCCGCAGAGAACGTGCCGCTGGATCGCGAATGGACCGGGTAAGTAAATCTGCCCCCTTGAGTCCTAATGGACTCAACAAAGTTATTGAGTCTATATAACAATCTACTCCTGTTTTATAACACTCTATATTGGCAGGAGAATATTTTTTGTGTTGTCATCTAGTAATACATCTCCCTTATAGTTTAAATACAGTTATTCAGGCCACCTTAAGTGATCTGCTAAGACTTTTTGTCCCTGTACGGCATCCGTATTCCATACTTCACAGATCTCTCTAGTCACATCGGGACTCTTCAGTGATTCATGATAATAATCATTTTTGACCCTCGATGCCATCCGTAGTCTGTGTGCCGTAGCCTTCTGTAGTGAAATTGGGACTATGCCGTCCCACCTGCTTTTGAAGTAGGTTCTAGCAATAGAAGATCACTTTCTATATATCCGATGTATTATCCGGCATATGAAACTTATATATAATCTTTTTCAGGGTAACCATGCCCTGAAGGTGTATTCTGTGTGTTGAGCAATCATGTATATGTTTATCCATGGAAAAATTTGCACCACGTATTTGGATGTTAACCTGAGCACATAAAGATGTAGTTTTATAATCCATATGTTTATTTATTAAATTTTTATAAGTTTTTTTAATGTGATTTTAGTATATATGTATTTTACATGTTTCAATCTTGCTCCAAGAGTATCCTGTTACTCCAATGTCTTGATTTTTGAAACCAACAATATCCGC
The DNA here is from genome assembly GCA_019512145.1 of Engystomops pustulosus. Taxonomy (NCBI): domain Eukaryota; kingdom Metazoa; phylum Chordata; class Amphibia; order Anura; family Leptodactylidae; genus Engystomops; species Engystomops pustulosus. Next base: position 49,499,318 of record CM033650.1, read on the forward strand.
TGCACGAACAGAACCCGATTGACCTTTGATCTCAGGTAATGCACGTGACTTTTAACACATACTTCTGTTAAAAATTTTTTTTATATATTCCCATTTTGTTCTGTGGTACGTTATGTTGTGCCCGGTTCGGAGCTGAAACGCATCTCCACTTTTAGAATAAAAACATCATAATAAGAGCATCATTTTACTTCTGATGTTCAAGTGACTCTTAACAGCGCCGTCCCTATAATCTTTTCGGGCTCTGTACATCCATGTAAATAGTCATATCAATAATTAGTGACATTTTGGAAAACAATGAATGTGTATATATAAACAGATACAATCAGGTGTACATGGATAGCAATAAAAATGACCAGCATTTAGTATAATTATGGTCTCCAAATGAGAAAATTTAGGGTGCACACCTTAAAACAAACCTGACTTCATGGTCTGTACCAGTCATAAAGAAGAATCCAAGGAAGCAGCACTATTGAAGTACATGGGAAGAAGGGGGAGGGGGGTATTACAAATCTGCCTGCCATAAAATTGCAACAGGAACCTGACTCCAAGGAGAAGCTGAATCCCATGGATTTGTCATACATATTGGGGCAGATTTATCAAGTGTCTGAATATTTCTAGTTGCCCATGGCAACCAATCACAGCTCAGCTTTCATTTTACCAGTGCTCATGAATATTTTAAAGGGGAGCTGTGATTGGTTGCCATGGGAGACTAGAAATATTCTGACTTTCAGACAGCATGATAAATATACCCCAATTATGTTAACCTTTGGGGTTTCTGTTAGGCTGAGCTTACACTTGCGTTCAGTGGATTCTGTTACACATTCCATTCCAACAGTGGAAACAGCCCCCGCATTTTATTCTTCTATTAATAATGGAAGGTCCAATAAAGTCTGTAGGGAACAGAAGATAACAAAATAACTTCCGCTTTTAGAATCTGTTATATACACCTGAAACCGTGAGTTCAATGGAAAGCCCAGATGAAGGTGTGAACTGGGCCTTATACTGCTACAAGTAGAGCAATGAAAACTTTTTGCAGTTCAGTTGTTTGCACAAGGGTAAATTAATCTGGCAGACAAACTGAACAAACTCGCTTGTATGCAAACAGCCTCCACTGACTTCCAGACAGGACGGGGACCTGCTGTCATGTATATGTTGTCTTGTACACAAAATCTTGCGTGGGCTGCAACTGATACATGACAGCAGGTATCCTTCCATACTTTGTAGTAAATCAAGATGCACACTGATACTTTTATACTTACTCTGTGTTTCTGTGAGATTTATTGGCCTGAACCTAGATTTGCTGAATTGAAAATGATGGAGCACTTTTACTTATGTGCAGAGTACACTAGATTATTGAAGACCGACGCATGATCTTCAATAATCTTGTGCACTCTGCATGCGCCAATAGCACTTACACTGAGTTCACCATTTTTTGTACACTCAGTTCAACGGGCGTGCAGCACAATTACGCTGGACTTTTGACAGCGCAGCTGTGACACAAAACTGGCGCAGAAACATCATGAATAAATGTGCTAGCGGTTTGCACATGTATTTATGTGCAAACTGTGCCTGGAAACTGGCACGGACAGTTTTATAAATGTGACCTGCTATGTTCAGTTCAACAATTCCACATTTCGTCTGCTTGTGGCCAATTCCACATTATGACCACTTACGTCCAACAGACTTGTATACAACCAGCGTAAGTGTAGGGTGTTACTTTTATATCAGAGTTTGCACAATTAATATGTGAACCCAGCCAAAGATGTAAAAACCTCTCTATGACCTTTGTATTAAATTGTTGTTATGATTGGTATACGTATGTCTTTCACCGTTAAATATCACATGTGTAAAACTTATAGTTTTATAGTTTTACATTATAGTTTTAGAGTTACCAGAATTATATTGTTAGAGACAGATTTCCTAATCTCCTTCATGCTCACAATGGTGGCTTAATCACAAAATCATAGAGCAGTACATAACTCTGCACAACAAAGTATTGGTAAGGGCAGTTACATGGGGACTAATATGCTACACTCTAAGCACCTGTTTATGCTTTTTTTTCATAGCCACACTAGATAAGATGAAGAGATATGTCATAATGAGGCTAAATGACAAATAATAAAGGTTCTTCAGATGGCATTGATATGGGTTGGCATTGTAACTAGCTCTGTGTGATGAGGACATTGCAAATAATATTATAATGCTTCTATAAGTGGAAGTGTTTTTTGTCCACTGTATCTAACATAGTAAGGCCATGTTCATGTGCTGTGGAGTGGGGAAAATTTCTCTTGATCACGTTTGGGTTTAAACCTACATACATTTGACAAGCTCTTCTCATCTGTACTTGAATTATATTACAATTGTATTTCTAAACTGAATTTAAACGCAGCCTTATGGTAAACCTGTAACTGTTATTTGGATACTGAGTTATGAAACCCTATTGCAGTGCAAAGATACCCCAGTCCAACACTGCTTGGGCCATTTATAAGACTGAAATACTTCTTCACCCCATCCCTTCTTACTCTGTTTACTTTTTATTTGTGTGGATTTAATAATAATAATAATAATTCGTTATTTATATAGCGCACACAGATTACGCAGCGCTGCACAAAGCATGTCAAATTGGTCCTTGTCCCCATGAAACTCACAATCTAAACAACCTAACGGTATGTTTTGGAGTGTGGGAGGAATCCGGAGTACCCGGAGAAAACCCACGTAAATACGGAGAGAACATACAAACTCTTTGCAGATGTTGACCTGGGTGGGAATCAAACCCATGACCCCAGCGCTGCAAGACGCTGCCGCGCCACCCCAATTTACTTCAATAGAACATGACACTTATTACAAACTGATTAATGATATGCTTCATTAGAAAGCTGCTGTCAGGATTCAGAGTCTGTGGACCCTCTGGACACCGCGGAAAATGGTACTAGCCGAAACCTGGGAATGGAGTCTAAGTGGCACCTGGTCTTCACCAGAGCCCACCGCAAAGCGGGATGGTCTTGCTGCGGCGGGGTTCCGCAGGTGCGACTAGCCTGCTGTGGCAGCCAAAGTAGCAATGCAGGAGACAGTCCAAGCACAGGGCAAAAGTGGGAGAACAGCGCTGGAAAGAACACTAGGACTTACGGCAGGAATACTGGAGCTGGCACATGGAACAGGAACGCAGGAACGGACTGGCACACGGAACAGGAATGCAAGAATGGACTGGCACACGGAACAGGAGCGCAGAAGCAGGATCACAGGAACACAGGAGGAGGCGGGGCATGATGGGAGCCGCCAGGTTATATAGCAGAGCTGGATTGACCAGCGCCAATCACCAGGACGATGGTCCTTTAAAACCTGAAGAGCGAGAGAGCCCGCACACCCTAGGAAGCGGGGACGCACACACGGCCTACTCGGGTCCGGAGCAGGAGCGTGGAGCGGTAAGTCCGGGACTAGGGACAGAGCAGCTGGGACAGAGCCACGGAGAGGAGCATGTGTGGGCCCGCGATCTGTGACATGGATCACAGGAGCACCCGTGAGAGCTACTTTTAGAACAATGGTTTTTTTTTAATCCAAAAGATAAATTCATTGATATTTATATGTGAATTAACTCATAGCCAAGAAGGCAGACCTAGAAAATAAAAGGTAGCCCCCCTCAAGTGTGAGATTATACACATTAGAAAATATTTGGGGCCATATCATTTTAACAATAAACTATTAAAAAAATGAGACATTAAAAACCACATAATTATCAACATTTTCACACACTTGTGAAACAGTATATGAACACATATTTTGTCATATATTATATACAGTATATACCAACTCAATAATGATAAATGGTGATCCGTTTCCTTTGTGGCTGAGCAGGGTTCCAGTAAATAAAACTCCTTTCACAAGACATTTAAATGGGTTTTCCAAAAAAGACAAGATTCTTATTATATGTAATATACTAAGGATAACAAAATAACACATACTCTAATTTACTAATTTTAACAAAAATATAGCATTTCACGCATATAATTACAACCTTTCTCTCAGTCCTGCTGTTTACAATTTTGGTTGTCACTGGATACTGTCACAGATCCACCCCGATCCTTGTCGCAGATTGCGGGCATACCCGTGCCCCTCTATGTGCCGCAGTCCCCGCTGCCTGGCCTGGACTCACCCTCCTATGCTCCTGGCTGTACTCCTGCTAGGCCGCGCGCTCCCACTGCTAGGGCGCTCACGTGCCGGGTCTTTAAGACTTAAAGGGCTAGCGTCCTCCTGATTGGCTCTTGCTAATCCGGCTCGCCCTTATAATCTGAAAAAGCCCTACAGTGTTCCCTGTGTTTCCAGTGTTCCTCTGTGTTCCAGCATTACCAGTGTTCCTCAGTGTCTCTGCCATTCCTGTGACCTGCTGTGCCTTCCAAGGTTCCTGTCCTGCTGTGCCTTCCAGGGTTCCTGGCCAGCATAATCTACAGTCCGTTCAAGTATCACCAGGGTTCCTCTATGTGCCAGCGTTACCAGTATTCCTCCATGTTTCCTGCTGTCATCTCAGGTTTGAACTGTTTCCTGCACTTCCTTCCGTACTACCTTGGCTTCCACCCGGGCCTAGTCACACGCATGGAACGACCTGGTGGCACCCAGCTGCAGCAAGACCAGGTGTCCACTTAGACTCCGGTCCCGGGCTGCGGCTAGCTCCATCATCTCCCGCGGTGGTCCAGAAGGTCCACAGACTCTTCCAAGAGACTTTTCCCCACACTTTCCCTCCTCAAGTGTGACTGATATGTCCATAATTGTTTTAACTATGGTCAGATTCCTCTCATGTATAGCTTCTCTTGTCTGCACACTGCAGTGCTCTGTGCATCCTGCCCCTCCCCCTGCATTATATGACACAGGCAGTTCCTCCCAGCAAGCAGCAGTGTGCAAAGACTTACTCTACTAGCTACAAACAGATACGGTCTTTATCCAGGAGGGAGTCATATAGCAAAGCTGAGTGTGTGTTATAGGTGAGTTAGCAGAGCTGAAAATGTCATTGGCTGGATTTATTAAAGCCTTTGAGCCAATTTTCTGTCTGACTTATCACATTCTATTTTGTGCAAACTGATTTGGCAAGCTCTTTGTAGCGCTACATAATCTGTGTGCGCTCTATAAATAAAAATAAAGGAATTATTAACTGCTTGCACATACGATACATTTCATGAATCTGTCGCACACTGCACACTCCACAGGAAAACTGCACATTATTATTATTCATAAATCTGGGCCATTGTGTTTTATATACATCACATAGTTCTCATCAGCTCTCATCTTTTGATCTGTCTCATCTCTCTTTTTCTATCTGTCAGATGCTAGTAGAATGTTCAGTAGTTAAATAAAAATGTAGGTAAACCCTGTATTTTGACAATCTAAGCACATTGTTAGCACACAACATCTCAAAGCACAGAGGAATCATAAAGTGTCTTATGTTAAAGGTGCACGCTCTTATGTTAAAGATGCACAAAAAATTGTTGGTGCACACTTCAGTAGTACAGATTGCACCATATTAATGAAGATTGTGCACCACTTTGATTAATCTGGCACACTGCACACTCCCCAGATAAATGAAGCCCATTGCATCCATTATGTGAGTATAATGGTTTCCACACAGGTACACTGCCTCTATTTTCAAAGTTTGCTGGAGATAGACAAGAAGAAAGTGTGAATGCCTTTAAATAAGGGAACGCTGATGATGTGCATTAAAACCCTCACTAATCAAGCAGCTACCTTTAACCTGTCCTATGGATAGACTCTATAATGTGGCAATCGCATTAACAAAAACATATTAAATTAGAAAATTAATGATAGCTGATTTCATTGGGTTTAAATTATTGAGCTATTGGTGACTATTAAAATATAATTTATTTTTCTTAAGTAATTAAACATATACACATACATATTTATAAACAATGCATTGTAGACATCTTCATACTGCTATCCATTATTGACAATTATAAGTCTCCTTAGCCTTCTACCTCACATAGCCATCTTCTCTATGATATATCGGAAGAGCACATTTTTTTTAAATTTAGTTTCTAGTCTCTTGTCATAAAAATAAATAGAACTAAATAACTGCAGTGCAATATTTGTATAAGCAGAATTCTTTTCTTACTGTTCTTTATTGACAGGAGAAGTTTGCTTGGTTGCTTAGCAAGTCCCTAAGAGATGAAGTACATGTGAAACAGCCATATGCTGAAACCATGAGTTAATTACTAATGTGCTTGATGTCCAAATCCCTGTGGACACAATTATCCATCTACAAGGGAGTATTTTCTGCACCACAAAACCTGTATAAGGAAAAAGTCAATGATTGGGTTTGAAGAAATGTAAAAGTTATGTTAATTGGAAATAACAGATGAGCAGTAATATAAAATCGCAGGGTAGCTTCTCCGATAAAAGTATTTTTATGAAAGACAGATTAGCTTTTAATTAGGGATCGCTCTTTCCTTCCATGTCATCTGAAGATATCTCACCACCTTGAAGGTCTTTTAATCTTCCCTCTAAAAGAGTGACCCTTTGTTTGAGACTCTGTTGTGCATCACTATACTCTCGAAGCAGACGAGCAAATCGATTGTGAAGCAAATCCAAATTAGACTCTAGAAGCTCGAGTTTCTCTTCTGCAGATTTACCTTTCATTGCATTTTTCTCTTTTGTTTCATCAAGTAGACCCTCTTTTACTAGTATTTCTCTTCCTCTCTCTTCAAGAATATTCTTGGCATCTGGGTACTCTACCAATGCCTCCATCAGATCATCCTTTGAAAGGCAGAAAAGATCGGAGTAACCAAGGCTACGAATGCTGGCTGTCCGTCGGTTGCCCATCTTGCTTCCCTCAATATTTAGAATACTAATCTCACCAAAACAACTACCTGAAGTTAAAATAGCATATTGAGTGAATCCATCTTCCCCAACAACAGCTAGTTTTCCTTCCTTGATTATGTACATCTCCCGACCAATATCCCCTTTCCGACATATATAGTCTCCTGGGCTGAAAACCTGAGGGCGCAGCTTCAGAACTAACTCCACTAGGAGACCAGCTTCACAATTTTGAAAAATGCGTACCTATAAAATAATCACAATGTATGGGTCAGAGACAAAAGAATAAATGAAAGTATACCATTAGTTAAAAGATCCTAATATGTGTTTAAAAGAATGATTGAAGTATGTTTCCAGAAACTTACTTTCTTTAGTGTCTCCAGATGAACATTTATTGCGATTTCAGCCCTTAGTTTATCAGGCAGGCTTTTCAGGACTTCTTTTTCATCTACTGTCTTTTTATTGGTCCAAAGGTAGTCAAACCACCGGATAACCTTTGCTTCCAAATCTTTGCTTACTTTTCTAAATTGCATATAGTGTTTAATGGCATCTATCTTAGCCTGGAACTCAGCCCTGGTTGCATTCATGTTAGAGATCATAGAACCAACATTTCCTACAATTGTAGCAAATATCAAGACTCCAACAAGGAAGTCAAAAATTACAAAAAGGTATTCTGTGTCTGTTACAGGGGGAGGGGTTTCTCCAATGGTAGTAAGTGTTAATGTGGACCAGTATAAGCAATAGACATATTCACGAGTAAGATAACCGTACTCAGGATCAGTAACATTAGGATACACCCATGTGTCCACACCAAAACCAATTGCTTTAGATATAGCATAATAGATGCAAGCATTCCAGTGGATAATGAGTAGAATGTATAGCACTAAATTGAATATTCGAAAGATATTTGGATAACTGGTTCGAGTCTCGGTCTGATCAAAACATTCAAACATGCGTGGGAAATGAAGTAGTCGGTTAAAGCGCAGCTCAGGGCGATGAATCCCCAGTGCAAGGTAAGCCAAGTCAGTGGGAAGTATAGAAATGACATCTAATTTGAACTGCAAGGTCCGGATATAACTGTCACTGAGCATCTTGGCATCTCTGACAAGCAGTCCTTGCTCTAAGAAACCTAAAAACAGGAGAAACAATGTACAGTTCTGTAAGTATGTCTCTTTTTTCTTAATTTGTGTAGTTTTATTACATTCACAGGCACAGTGTAGTAGACCATTGTGTACATGCACTGACATTCTAATGTTTGTACAGTTCAGGTGGTAAACACTGTATAGAAACAATTAGAGCTCCTATATGAGAACTACTGTATGTGAGTACCATTGACAAGGAAATGTGCTGGATGGACAATCCACATTATTCTTTCAAGCATAAATGAACCTTTAAAGCTATTTTCTTCCAGAATGAATAATGCAGGTTGTACTAGTAAACTTGTAATATACTCCATGATGTAAAACAGCTTCTCTGTGCTTCATTTATTTTCTTCTTTTTCCTGTATTGTGTAGTGTTTCTGATGTCCCGTACACAGCATAAAGATAAGGAACTAATGAGTAAAAGGGTTTGTCCATGAAAGAAAGTGCTCAAATCTCAATCCCCTAGTGATGTTAATTTGATAAAGACAAGTTTTAACCCCTAACTTTACAGTTTCACTCAGTTCTATTGCTGATTCTGCTCCTATCAATTCATTAGCTACTAAGTGTACAGGTTTAGCTACACTTTCATTTAGCATCTGAAGATTCTACTAATATTCGACTATAACACATAGAAAAATATAGATCAGACAGATCAGTCATGAGATGGATATAAGACACAATAATACTCAGCTCTTCTATCTCACCTAACCAAACACACCGTACTCTCTGTGCCCCCCAGCTCCCTTAGATCATGAGCTTATCTTTCTGTAAAGCGGGTTTCCTCTGCATGCTGCTGGACAGGAAGTTCCTCTGTCTCCAGTGCTCTATTTTCCCTCCACCTCACTCCTGCAGTACACAAGACACTGTTCATTTGAGAGGACTGACCATAGTCAACAGTTTATGGTTGTATCAAAGGACAACATTGAATTAGAAATTGTGATATTTTGCCATTTTCAAGAATGATGTCTGTGTGTGAATAGCCAATTAACTCTTTCCACAGATAATATCTTACCGGATGATTCAGCTCTGTAAATATTAATCTTTCAAGTGACTTTACCCTTTACAGACAGTCCCTGGATAGTTTATCAGGTTCCTTTATCTATCGATCTTTATAAGGAATAAAGGTAGGGCTTCCAGGACACTGGAATTCTTTTCTTTAACAATGTTCACTATTTTCATCTAAACTATTGATTTATGTAATTTTGTTAAAAGTTCAGTTATGCTTTCATTTTTCGCCACTCTTGTCAGTCTCCATCCTCCAAAATCTCTGAGGAATGCTTCCAGCACCTTGTTGAATCTATGCCATGAAGAATTGAGGCAGTTCTGAAGGCAAAAGGGGGTCCAACCCGTTACTAGCATGGTGTAAAGTGGCCGGTGAGTGTATATTCTTCCCTCAAAATTTTATTTATTTTTCAAACATTTTTCATACAATCATTTTGAGCATAATTTGTTTGTTGTCTAAATTGTTTCATTTAAGTAAAAAATATTGAAAGCATTTTACCTGTGCGAAAACGAATAATTATGTCAATGATGTAAATCATGTCAGAGACGTAATCTAGTGTGAGCCACACTATGATATAACTAGTTTGCAGGTCATTAAAGCATGCCCTAAAATAAAGAAGATGGATTAATACTCGCCTGGAAATTACACCTCCACAGAAATTTGTCTTATGTTATGTTGTTTATTAATATTAGCAGTAAAATGACATAAAAATAATAACATAAAAATGCAGCTTGTTCTTTCTATGAAAGGCAAGGATCAATTGGATGGGTTAAAAGTGTATGATTACTGGATTTCCAAATATTTGTACTACCTGATTAACAATTCGGGGGAGTCCATGAGGTCCCTTTATTAAAAGTGCGGTTGTGCATAACCACTAATCCCTGCTACATTCACTTCTACAGGACTTAAGAACAGTATGTATAACGAAGAAGATTAGAATTATAAGAATTTACAATAGGTAGTTTATTTTTTTACCAACAGATCTTTTTTTTTTACAGAGCAAATATGTACAGGTTGAAATCCAACAGTTAAATAATTCTTCATTCATAAGACTATATAAAATACTCTACTTACCTTATCTATGTAAGTGTCCAAATGGCAGCACTGACAAAGGTCCAATCCAGCAATCAGACCTCAGTACTCAAACAGCGTTTCCACATCCCAAAAGCAATAATAAGGTAGAATTTGTGGGCACAGACTATATTATTCTTCATGAATCTATTCTAACTTTACTAATGAAGTAAAAAGGAAATCGGCATCTGTATTGGATATATCAGTGTATTTGTAACACACCAATTAGCGGACGTTAGCATCATTTAAAAAGGAGACCATGGATAACAAATATAAGAAGAATATAATAGTCCCGATGTCCGGATCTATGAGTGTCCCTGGTTTATCATGCTTGATTTTGATGGTAGATTTCTTTTAACCAATATGGACATAAGACACTATAGATACTACAGATACTACTGTAGAATAGATACTATGTGATTAGTTCACTATGTAATATTTCAACTGCTCTCTGATCCTACTAATATGAGCAATAACTCAATAGAAAAGGTCCCTTATGGAGACAGACCTTAGTTGTTCGTGATATCTCAGTGTCCGACTTACCTGACAACTAGTAAGAACCAGTTATATAGCACAGGCAAGGAAATTACAAGGAGCCATCGGTAGTACCATTTTCCAGAAGGGTCAACCACAAGCCTCTCAGATAGCTTCAATCTGATTAAACAAAATGATAATGAACGTTATACAAAGCAAATTGTGTGCAACTTGAAAAGTGTGCAATATTTTGTAAGAATCAGTGAAACATTGTGATCTATAAATACAAGTTGGTTGGAGAAAATATAAAAATCCAGAAAAGATGCACTAAGATTCATGGTTCAAATTTGTGCCAAAAGTATCTAGTGGTGTTAATCACATAAATAAAACTGACTGTGAGGCCAACACCACTATTTCCAGATGTCTAGTCCTGGAATAAATAAATGTAGACAGGTGTGTCAGGGTCTCCATTTTCCTAAGGTGAATAAAATCAAGAAAGTAGACTTTTCGAAAAGAAGGTATATAGACAATTCTTTTGACATGATTTTTGTAACTTACTTGTGACTTGTCTTGTTTTGAGCATTTGTGCCTGGATCTTTTTTCTCTTTCCCAGTGTCGCCTTCTGTGTTTTGAGCTTCGGGTCCTCTGAATCGGTCCAGAAAGGAGTCCGGCCGTTGTTCTTGATCACGCAGGCTCCTGTGGGCCCATTCTCGTAGGACCACTACTAAACGCACTATCCTGAGAACAATTAATAGAATGTACATTAGTTATGGCAAATTAACTTCTCCCAAATCTCCCAAAAGTAAACATGCAAAAAAAAGTAATATCCCCTTATCTCTGCACCTGTTTTTGTCAACTCTTAATGACATAATAATAATATGTATTTCTCTAGGTCAATACACAGCGATACCAAATTTATAGGTTTTTTTTTTAAATGACCTTTGCATAGTTTTGCATCACCACCTTCCACGTGCCATAACTTTTTAAATTCTATATTGTATTTGTAAATATTTGTGGTTTATAAAGTTTATTGATTGCAATTAATATATTTTTTTGTGTGATGGATGGTTAAAAAATGTAAATTTTGGTATTTTTTAAAAATGTTGTCCTACAGGATTAATGCTAGTTTTGTAGCTTGGGTTGGTATGGGTGTGAGGTTAAAAAAAAGGAGGGAATTTTATGTGTATGTGGTGATTTTTTGCAAATGTTTTTACCCTTTATTATCACATTTTTTTTTACATTACATTGTCATACAAGGCGACACTTATTCTAATTATTCCAAGCAATATACTGTATATATAGCATATTTCAATCCTGTCCCTGGCAGTGTGGTCAGTCCGTGAGGCAGGAGACAGGCCAGTGCATGAATCGTGATGTTAAACTGCTCTTACTTACTATTTATAAAGTAGTGTTATATATATATATACATTTTATTATTTGAAGGACAAGTCCAGCCATTTACTTGTGGTCCACTGAAATCATTCTGACCTGTAGACTATTCTTATTGTTAATGTTTCTTACCTGGACAACGCCCCTCTCCCTCTAAAAGATGCCCGGGACACAACATCACCGTTATCTTGGGATATAACTCTTTGCAGCTCTGAAGAGGTATCATCACATACAGACACAGCCCTATTGTAAAGTGAATATAAAAAGTAAGGTTATTCATGTTTATATTCTTTCTTAGGTAGAACATTAGTTACAGATTTTTTTCATTCATCCACATTTGTTGAACTTTGTTTATTTGAGCCAAAAAACATGGATGCATTGCTAGATACTGCATCTACAGTAAGGAGCGATTTTGTAGAGTTACCGTATATACTCAAGTATTACCCACAGGTAATGTTTGTGTCAGCAGATGGTGGTATATTGATTACACCTACTAGGACAAGTGTGAATCAGCTTGGTAAATGGAAGGGTCGAATGCCAACCCATAGCATTTCAACTTAGCAGAATTATGTTGTTTTTTTCACGGTGATATGAGAAGTGTTGTTCAATTTGTCATTGATATATTACTTGACTCCCCCTATACTTCTTCCTATCAGCTCCCTGTCCCTTTCTGCTCTAATTATATGGTATCCTGGGAACTTGATTCCGGAATCAATAATTCATTTATACAACCATATCTCAGTAAATGCCAACAAGCATTTACTAGTACATGTCATGTTTGCATATGTTGTCAGTTTGTCTATCTTGTTGAGTATAGTTCTGGGAAATGGTGCAAATAGACTTTGCAGGATGCAATAAGGATAACCATACCTCTTTTAACTACCTTGAAAGGCAGCTCCCTTGATCTTGAACAGATTCCCAACTGTAGACAGCACTGTTTTGACCTGATTGGGTCTACAGCATAGGGAACTGGTTCGGCTAATTGAGATTCTTTTGAATAGGGTCAGGAAGTAAGACTTCTCCTTACGGAGACTGCCAGTTAAGGCCACCTTGTAGGCATGTGGAGACTTATAGCCATTGGTGCTCCACTAGGGGATGCTGGGGACATTTTGTTTTATTTTAAAAAGATTGGGGGGCGCCAACTTCACTCAGGTTTCTGCTGGTGTTGCTAGTAAAAGACGCCTCACTAAGAAGGCTTATTAACTAATTTAAACTAGAAATAACACATAAACTAAAACTAAGAACTAAATACGAAAAAACTAAGAACTATTAAAGTAGTTTCTAAAAAACGAAGAAAATCAAGAGCAATGCCTGGAGTTTATGTGTAGGCAGCCGCCTAGCACTGTGCCATCTTATAGTGTTTTATACATAAAACGTATTGTAAACCTAGCCTTAGGTTGGACTGTAAGTCAAAGAAGTGCCTTAAAAGCAGAGCATGTCTTAATTTTAGTTAAGTTGCTCAAAGTTGCTCAAAGTCTATCAATAAACTTGGACCATATTATGACAGTGTCTAATTTGTTACATTATTTTTACTTGCTTTATCTGTACTTGTTGTGTGTGTTTTTTTTCCTGCTGTTTTATACTCGCCGTGCTGCTCACTGATGCACTGAAATGAAATTAACATATTACTTAGTTCCTTACCTACTGCCACAATTGTCCGCAGTCTCCAGTTCATTTTCACTTGGTGTCTTAATAGCTAAACGGGGGTGTAAATTGGGAGATGAGGAGTTCTTGTGCACATTTGTCTGACCAGTCATCCTCCATGGGAACGCTCAGTAACAAAGTTGTCAGGACTGGAGGTATCCAACTGTTTAAACAAGCATATATTTAAAAAAAAGGTATATTATAGTAATGACCTAATAATTTAACTACTCATTTTTTGCAATGTTTTTTTTCTAAAATAAATTATAACATACCACAGTTTTGCTTATTATCCTGCATTGTTGACCCAGAGTGAAGCAAAAGCCCATAAAGTATAAACCAGTTTACCTTCTCTTAGGCAAAGTTGTCTATTTTTACACACAAGAAAAGCACTTCTTAACCTCTTTTAGTTTGTAATTTCCTATAATAGCTTTATCTGGGAGAGAGTTGCCTAACATTATTTTATATTGCCAACTTAATGCAAATTAGTTTAAAATGAAATGAAACACTGTAGATTACACATGGCTTACCAATACGTATGCTTGTTACCACTCTCACCTTTAGCAAACTCCTATACTGATCTTGTACTAACTCCATTCCCAAGTTAATCCAACCCTCCCCAACCCTTTGCCCTCCGCCACCCTCCACCCCCATTCACTTGTTCAGTTTGTTTAATACAGTAGCTGGCAGGAGCGCACCACCCATGAGGCGACTTGAGAAAGTTGCCTTGGGCGGCAACCTTGCTGCATTATGCAGGGGGTGGCATCTTGGGGCGGCGCTGTTTTCTCCATTCATAAAATACCATCTAGCCGCGACCCAGGAACACCCTGTCCCGGACCATGACCAGTGAATTTACATGTTAAAAACGTTTGACGCACCTTCGGTTTCCTCTCCCTGTTTTTCCCTCTTTTTCCCGGCCTGATCGCACACATTATGACGTCGTGCGGTGTCGTGGCCAGGTGACGTCATAGTTTGTGCGCTCACGAGCCGGGAGGATGACGGAGCCGCAGGGAGAAGAAGCCGAAGGAGAGCATAGCGTTTTTTTTTTCAAGGGGCCCTTCTATGGGCATTACTTTACAGTAGGAGACTCAGCAGGGGACATTACATTAAAGAGGGGTCTCAGTAGGGTACATTACATAAAAGGGGGGCTCTGCAGTGGACATTTAATGAAAGGGGTGCTCTGCAGTGGACATTTCTGTAAAGGGGGCTCTGCTGTGGACATGACATTAAAGTGGGGCTCCACTGTGGACATTAAAATAAAGGGGTGCTCTGCAGTGGACATTACATTAAAGGGGGATTCTGTAGTGGAGATTACATTAAAGGGAGGCTCTGAAGTGTACCTTTAATTAAAGGGGGCTCTACAGTGGACATTACAATAAAGGGGGGGGCACTGCTGTGGACATTTCAGTAAAAGGAGGCTCTGCAGTTTCATTAAAGAGGGCTCTGCTGTGGACATTACATTAAAGTGGAGTTCCGGTGTGGACATTACATTACAGGGGGGCTATGCAGTGGACGTTTCATTAAAGGGGGCTCTGCAGTTGACATTTCATTAAAGGGGTGCTCTGCAGTGAACATTACAATAAAGGGGGGCTGTGCAGTGGGCATTACATTAGAGGGGGGCTCTGTGGTTGACACTTTATCAATGAGGGGAGGTTGCTGGACATTTTATAAATGAGTAGCGGCTGCATTTCCTTTTAGTCTCTAGTGAGACTACTAATGTAATACTATAGGTGTTTATGGTCGACTGTTTATGTAGCTAATTTCTGTAAAAATAAAAATTTAAAACGGAACTGTCACGAGTAATGACATTTTTAACGGGTGATAGGTTACAATAGCCTATGCAATGACAATTTTAAGAAAGCCTTTGTCAGCAATCTGAAAACTGCCAGTACTGGCTACAGTCTTCTCATTAATTCTTTCTTTGCTCAACACTATCCCTCCCTTCCCTGCCTGCCTGTCTGTGTAAAGGAAAGGAAGAATGCATTAGGAGACTGAGACACAAGTTGCTGCAGCTGCCCCCCTTTCCGGCACTCACCACACGCTGCTGGCAGGGAGCCAGGTAATGTGAAATAAAGTTTTATAAAGTACTGAAATTAGGAATGCTAACAATGGCATTTTTAATATCAATATAGCACGGGCTGTTGGAATCTAAAAAAATTACATTCATGGTGACAGACTCTCTTTAAAGGCAATGCCAGAAATTTAGTCCACCCAAAAAAACAATATAATTGTACTTAAAAAAAATATATGCACCCCAAAATATTACTAAAGAAAGCTACGAGTCTTCCAGAAGGAAAGGGTTTGGGGTTTAGTTAAGTGCAGTTAGGTCACTATGTTCAGATATTTATCAAAAAACATGATCTATTTTTGTAGTAATAACTTTGTTTATATATATTATTTCTTCCGTTTCCCTAATAGGAGACAAGTACCAACTACTTTATAGTATGTCTTTGCCTTCCTGATGACAATTGTATAATGATTTATGTTTGCTGTGTGAGAGATATATTTCTTTACAGAAGCCATTTTGGGCCAAGCGGGCGCCATCTTGTCATGCAGACCACTGTAAGCTATATTGTAAAATATATCATATATTGTATAATATATCATTTTGTTTGAATCTGTTGATAGACTGTCCTTGACTCCTATATTTTTGCTTCAGCATCTGCTTATCATATGTTTTGGCCTCACCGAGGAGCCTTCAGAGTCTTCATCTCAGGACTTTTAGTAAAAACATTCTGTCTCCCTGGAGACAGTGCTCTGTGTGAGAAATAATATGTAAAGTTCATCTTCAGGTTTTGGGAAAGTGAATTTATGGGGGGATATTCAAGCAGGCCTATAGCATTGCAGTATTTTGTCACCTTATCACACCCCTACGAAGATGTGTTTTATATATGTGGCTGCGCGCTAATAAAGATTGTGGGTCTGCATTTTCTAAGAGACTGGTGTGTCTTAGTGTCTGCTATCATCCCGGTGTCCGAGAGCCATGTTTGGCTAAAAAAGGTTAATTTGAAAGTCACCTTACAACTGACAGGCTGTTTGAGCCCTAGATCCTTTACAGCAGTATAAAGGCCCAGGCCACACACAGTAAAACCCTGCAGAATATCACATTATAGTGTTTCCTATCGCAAAATAGCCATGGTAAAACTATGGGTGAACTGCTAATTTCTCAGCAATTTCCCTCCATGCAGATTCAATTTTTGCATTGCAGAGATTCAAGCTTTGGTAGCAGAAATTTGGTCTGACAGTGAGTGGTCACATTATTTTTGTCACCATTCACTGCCATAGGGCAGTTAAACATATGGATAGGTCTAATGATAACCCTATGTATCACTCAAGAATACTGACTGTCAGGATCTGAGGTAGTGGATCCCCTGTACCACCGCGAGTGATGGCATAAGCTGACACCTGGGAGCAGAGTCTAAGTGGCACCTTGTTTTCACCGGACCCCTGCCGCAAAGCGGGCTGGACTTGCTGCAGCAGGGTACCACCAGGTCTCTCCACATGTGCGAACTTTGCCCGCGGTGGTGGCCAAGAAGTGGAACAAAGTTGTGAGGCAGAATCGTGGTCAGGGACATGCAGCACAGGATCAACGTCAGAAACAAAACAGGAGGTCAGGACAGACAGCACAGAGTCAAAATTAGGAACGGAACCTGGGTCACAACGGGAAATCAGGCACTAAGCAACAAAACAAGCTTTTTCTGAGGCATATGGCACAAAGATCCATGAGGAATGCTGGGAGAGGCCGGCTCATATACAATTCCTGGAAATGGCCAATACCAATTAGCGGTGTGCTGGCTCTTTAAATCTTTGAGTGCCAGCATGCGCGCCCTAGGTAGCGAGTGGTGGAGCAGGAGTGTGGAGAAGTAAGACAGCAGAGCGGGGAGTTGGGGGCCAGAGACGGGCACGGGTGTACCCATGAACCAAGACGTAGGTCGTGGGAGCAGCCGTGACACTGACAGCCAGCAAAGGGCAGGTTATGTCAGACTATTTGGAAACATGTAAAACTAATTACCATGCTGAATTGTAATCCTGTGCTACAGAAAAGGTAATTCTAAATCATTCTAATTTCTACAGTCAAAACTGCTGTTCGTCATACTCATGCTTACTCATTGCCTACGGTAACCAATCAAAGCTCAGAGCTCATATTAATGACCTGTGGCAAAATAACAACCAATCACGGCTCAGCTTCTAACTGCCACAGCAGCAGTAGACAATGGTTTCTGTAGGTGGCTGTGCAAAATTTGGTGATTGCAAAAGCAACAGTGCAGATTCCTTTAGCGGACATACACATACAGAGACACACACACATATACTTAGATGCTGTTTAAATAAACCTTTTGTATCTAAATTTATTTAATTAATGTATTAACTCATATATAGCCCCTTTACTAAAACATTTATACAAAAATGCTGTGTTTACAGCATAGATCCAACACCAGAAACAAGTTAAATGAACTGTGCACTTTCAGAAAATAATTTATATTGTTTGTGTAAGGAAAACGTATACAATTTTCCAATATACTTTTTGTATCAATTTCTCACGGTTATGTAGATCTCTGCTTGCAGACATTCTGTAAAAAGCTCCTATGGATAAAAATCCCTGGTCTTCTGAAGGTATCACAGTATCATAGTTTATACGTTTGAAAAAAGACACTTGTCCATCAAGTTCAACCAAGGAAGGGAAGGGATTGCATGAAGAAGGGATTTAGGGGAAACAATTCTATATAACATAGCCATCAATGTTATTTAGGTTTAAAAAGGCATCTAGACCCTTCTTGAAGCTCTCTGCTGTCCCTGCTGTGACCAGCGCCTGAGGCAGGCTATTCCACAGATTGACCGTTCTCATAGTAAAAAAGCCCTGTTGCCTCTAGTGATTAAACCTTGATTTCTCCAGACAGAGACAGTGCCCCCTTGTCTTTTGATTTGATTTACCGTATATACTCGAGTATAAGCCGACCCGAGTATAAGCCGAGACCCCTAATTTTACCACTGAAAACTGGGAAAACCTATTGACTCGAGTATAAGCCGAGGGTGTAGTATACAGCCAGCCCCCATGTAGTATACAGCCAACCGTGACAGGAGGCTACAATATAAGGGGAGATAGAGGAGGACAGGAGACTACTATATGAGGGGAGTTGGAGAAGGACAGGAGGCCACAATATTAGGGGAGATGGAGGAGGACAGGAGGCCACTATATGAGGGGAGATGGAGGACAGGAGGCCACTATATGAAGGGAGATGGAGGAGGACAGAAGGCCACTATATGAGGAGAAATGTAGGAGTACAGGAGGCTACTATATGAAGGGAGATGTAGGACAGGAGGTCACTATATGTTGGAAGAAGGAGGGTGACAGGAGGCTACAATATAAGGGGAGATAGAGGAGGACAGGAGACCACAATATTAGGGGAGATGGAGGAGGACAGGAAGCCACTATATGAGGGGAGATGGGGGACAGGAGGCCAATATATGAGGAGAGATGTAAGAGTACAGGAGGCTACTATATGAAGGGAGATGGAGGACAGGAGGTCACTATATGTTGGGAGATGGAGGAGGACTGAAGGCCACTATATGAGGGGAGTGGGAAGGAAGGAGGGCCACTATATGAAAAGGAGAATGCGTAGAAGGACAGAAGGCCACTATATGAAGCGAGATGGAAGGTGACAGGAGGCCACTATATGAAGGGAGATGGAGGAGGACAGGAGGCCACTATATGAAGGAGATGGAGGATGGAGGAGGACAGGAGGCCACTATATGGGGAGAGATGGATGAAAGGAAGTCAGTATATGGGGGAGATTGAGAAAGACAGGAGGCTGCAATTTGAGGGGAAATGGAGGAGGATAGGATGCCACTATATGAAGAGAGTTGGAGGTCAGGAGACCACTATATGGGGGAGAAGGAGGAGGACAGGAGGCCACTATATGAGGAGAAATGTAGGAGTACAGGAGGCCACTATATAAAGCAAGGTGGAGGAGGACAGGAGGCCACTATATGGGGATAGATGGAGGAAAGGAGGTCACTATATGGGAGAGATTGAGAAAGCCAGGAGGCTACAATTTGAAGGGAAATGGAGGAGGATAGGAGACCTCTATATGCAGAGAGATATGGGGGAGAAGGAGGAGGACAGGAGGCCACTATATGAGGAGAAATGATTCACTACGAGTGTGCGCCCGATATCCTGCATGTGTCTCTTCCCCACTCAGGTCCGACACCGTTCACCTTCTTCTTCCCGGTGCATGTAAGTGCATTGTCTTGTAATAAAATTTAAACGTTAAATCCCGCGCTCAGTCCAAATCAGTCAGATCGTCCAACGGCCGCGCCCCCCTGAATTGTCGCATGAAAGTCGGCGCCAACGCGTCAAAAACCCCTGCTATGTGCGGCGCAAAAACGGATATCGTCGGTATATCCGACGACGGTGTGGTCCGCGAACCCTCGGTAAATGTTCCTTCTGCTCATTACCTCTCGTGACTACAACAAATCTGTTTCATCCAGGACTGTAATGTCCGCATGAATATATAAAAGAGAGCATTTCTGCATTCCTCATTGGGTGCCATGTTATACAGACATTGGATCTGTACTAGAACTCTGCCTGAAATGTAATATGTCAGGGTCCTCCAGCTATCCCCACGTCATGGCAGATATTTGGAGAGGGGAAATAAGATTTGGACATGATGGATCTTGTGGGAGATAAACCATTGCCAGAAGTGTCTGGCAGCTGCATATCTCCCTCTCCCTGGTGAATAAACATGCATGCTCTGCCAAGCGTACCGTATATTTATGGGGAGATGGGGTTGCACACGCTATCCTGTATGTGGTCAGGTATAGGGGATTCATTATTAATGGCAGATTTTTGGCAGCGCTTGTAAATGTTCTACTATCTGACAGATCCAAGGTTCACTGGCAACACGTGGCTATCAGCGCATGGAAACGCACTCATTTTCGTGGCTTGATTAATTTCAAAGCACCTGGATAATTATATCCCGGAGGTGGAAGCCTGGATTCAGCGCCGGCAAGAGGGGAAAGAGGCGTCTGTTTAACTGTAATTGACAACAGCAGCTGAAAGCGAGACAAGTGATTGTTGTACGTCCTATTTCCACCATGCAAATGCGTCTGCCGACAAGTTTTCTTCCTGCGCCTGCTGTTACACATTTACAGATTTAAGATGATGATTTTTTTTTTTTCCCTCCCTTCTCCTTCTCCCCTCTGCAGACATCTGCTGTAAAGCCGGAGTAGAATCCCTGACAGTACGCCCGTTACCAGGCAACCACATCCAAGAATTCCCATTTATAATCTCTCTCCGGACAGAGATACATAATGCATCTGTGCCACATGTTCGTCTCAGAAATGTCACGTAAAGATCCTTGTCTGCCTTACTATGGAGATGAAGCCTATAGGGCCGTGCGCTGCGGCTGCAGTCCGTCTTGTGATGTTTGCACATGGTGACGGTCATGGAGTGCGGCATGTAGGATGCACAGCGCATTGGTTTTCTTCTTTTACTTCTCTCCATATACATAGAATAGATATGTGCACAGAGTTGCTTTTCCTGTATGGAGGTGAAATCATTCAATGCAAATTATACCAGGCTCCAGACAGAGGAAATCCCCTTGTACTTGTCATGTGTGACTGCATCTGCTTCTCATGTGATTGTGTGTGGGAGCATCTATAGATAGATTCTTCTACACGGAGACTATGGCGAAGGCTACTACCATTGACATCCATCTCGCTCACAGTATGGACCCACTGGGGTTTTTGTAGGTGAGAGAGGTGACCTAAAAGGGCAAATAATCACAATGACTGTCGGTTCCCTAGAAATTGGGCAGCCCGGTGGCTGAGTGGGTAGCACTTCTGCCTTGCAGCGCTGGTTACCTGGGTTCGAATCCCACCCAGGTCAACATCTGCAAAGAGTTTGTATGTTCTCTCCGTGTTTACGTGGGTTTCCTCCGGGTCCTTCGGTTTCCTCCCACACTCCAAAACATACTGGTAGGTTGTTTAGATTGTGAGACCCATGGGGACAGGGACCAATTTGGCAAACTCTGTGCAGCGCTGCGTAATCTGTGTGCACTATATAAATAAAGAATTATTATTATATTTGCGATTATTTCAGGGCTGGACCTGATAAATCTCCCCCTATGTCTTTGGCCTGAGTTCTGCAGCGCAACGGAACGGATATCAATGACCTTTATAAAAGATTAGTCATTAAAATTATAGAAGTGGAGAAAACCCATGTGAAGGCATTTCCCCACCACCAAAGCCCAAGGAGCAAAGTCTCAAAACCGATGAAAATAACACTACAGACGGTCCCCTACTTAAGGACACCCGACTTACAGACAACCCATAGTTACAGACAGACCCCTCTGACCTCTGGTGAAACTTTCTGAATGCTTTTCTATAGTCCCAGATTGCAATAATCAGCTGTAAGGTGTATGTAATGAAGTTTTATTGATAATCCTTGGTCCCATTACAGCAAAATATGTTTAAACTCCAATTGTCACTGTGGCCAAACATTTTTTTGTCTGGATCTACAATTATAAAATATACAGTTTCGACTTACATACAAATTCAACTTAAAAACAAACCTCCAGACCCTATCTTGTATGTAATCCGGGGACTGCCTGTATATAAGTAATGGGATCACCATCATTAAAGGCGCTTCCATGGGTTGGACATTGAATCAACAAGGTGTCTGCCTATAGGTGGCCTGGGAAGACACAAGACTCCTTACAGAAACTTGGCCATAAGCAAGAGTGTGCATACTTACAGCCATAGATATTTCACTGGGGGAATGTGGGTAATATGTGATGTATTGTATGCAAATGTAATTCTCCATTGCTTCTTGGCATCCTTGGCTCTAGTGAAACGGCCTTCTTTCTTCAGGAGGTGACTAGCTTGCATATCGTACAGTTGCAGCGCTGGGGTCCTGGGTTCAAGTCCCAGGGTTAACATCTGCAATGAGTTTGTATGTTCTCTCCGTGTTTGCGTGGGTTTCCTCTGGGTCCTCCGGTTGCTTCCCACACTCCAAAACATACTTGTAGGTTAATTAGATTGTGAGCCCCATTGGGGACAGGGACTGATTTGGCAAATTCTGTGTAGCTCTGTGTGCGCTATATAAAGGAATTATTATTATTATTATTATTATTTTATTAGAGTAGTTGAAGGAGCCATATAAAAAGTATTTACACGCAGAGATAAATGGGTTTCCCAGTCTAAATAATTTAGACACTTGTAAGGTACAGGCAAAGCCCTTCCGTATATATCCCCCCCCGTATAAGCTTAATTTATATACTTCCATTCAAGTGATGTGAATGTAAAGTCCATGTCATATTAACCCCCAAGTTTCCGGACTCCATAGGCTTGTTGTGTGAGTACGCTGCCGGTATTGTACACGGGGCCTGCTTTATCTCGAGTTTTGCGAAAACATAGAGTTCTTATTCTTATAATCTGCAGAAAAGGGGCATGGTGGTATTTGTTTTATTGTTCTTTGTTATATGTAATACAGTGTTTGTAACAGAGTTAATCCAATCTCCCCACTGTGCCATTTTTAATACTACTGCAGCAATTCCGTTTCCAGTTGCCTAGCAACCACTGAACGATGGCCCTGATGTAGCATAGTTATTCTCGTACCCCAACTCGGCGCCCGCTGGTTACCAGGCAGACGCGTGGCACTGCTGACTAATGCGCTGAGAGACAGCGAAGTTCTGCTAGTTCTTTCAGAACTATACTTTATAGTTATACTTTTATAGTTACAATTTATATTTCTATTATATACAGTGTACAAATGAAAAATATTGCGCTCCTCCCTACAGGAGGTACTGGTACAGGGTTTCCTAACAGGACTTCCTCCCACCTCAGTTCATTATACCTGGCACTAAATGCCAAAATTTCTGTACATATTTTCGGTGGGACTTCCCAAGTTTCTTTGCCGATACACAGGAACTTTAAAATTCCAAATCCCGACAGAGATGGATCTGTCACATGATCACGATGGACCCTATGGACCTATAATGCGGTCCATTGGGTTTCTGTTGACGTGAAAAGTCCCCAAATGTGCTATGCTGTCCAAGAATTTTGACAAGAGAATTTAGGAATGTAATTTGGCTTGCATATCTTCAAGTAAATATATACCATCAATATCGAGCATGATCAACTTACTCATATATCCAGGACACTGTGACTGTTGTAATCTTCTAATATTTGTTATCCATGCCCTCTTTCCTTCTCAAGTCAACTTTTATAATTATGCTAATGAGTCATATCCCCTTCTTGCTGCAGCTTTGCGGACTGTGGCACTGTTACAGTGTTTGAGGGAGAATGCATCTGGCTGAGGGAGTGGGGGGGAGTGCTCCTACACAGTGTGACAGCCAGTGAATTTGAGGGGCTCTGGTAACACCCCAGAGAGCCTTTCAGGCTTAGCATAATTTTTAAAGTTGAATTTAGAATGAAGGAGGCTATGGATAACAAATATAAGAAGATTACCACAGTCACGGTGCCTGGATCTACGGTGTCCCTGGTTTACCATGATGAATTTTGATGGTAGATGTCCTTTGTTTTGCAAACTTCCCTCATTTTTGTGAATTAATTTCATCATTGACTTTATCCTGGGCATCATGTGCTGTTACCAGGTGTCTTACTTGCTGACTGCGCAGTTGCTTGTCAAGTTTGACACATCAGATGATTTTGTTTCTTGACCCCATTGATGCTAAAAGTCTTGAAAGTGGGTTGGATATATATATATATATATATACACAGTCCCCAGGTTACATGCATATACACAGTCCCCAGGTTAGCAAGGCACTGGCTGTATACTGTCGGAGCAAGGCACTGGCTGTATACAGGGGGGGCAAGGCACTGGCTGTATACTGTGGGGGCAGGCACGGCTGATACTAGTGGGGGCACGGCACTGGCTGTATACTGTGGGGCAAGGCACTGCTGTATACCTGTGGGGCAAGGCACTGGCTGTATACTGTGGGGGCAAGGCACTGGCTTACTGGTAGCATGCAACTTTCTGTATACTGTGGAGCAAGGCACTGGCTGTATACGTCGGAGGCTAGGCACTGCTGTATACTGTGGGAGCAAGGCACTGGCTGTATACTGTGGGGGGCAAGGCACTGGCTGTATACTGTCGTGGGAGGCAAGGGCACTGGCGTTTATACTGCGGATGGGCAACCTGGCTTATAACTGTGGGCAGGCACGTCTTATACTGTGGGAGCAAGGCACTGGCTGTTACTGTCGGAGCACAGGCACTGGCTGTATACTGTCGGCAGCAAGCACTGGCTGTATACTGTCGGAGCAAGCCTGGCGTATCACAGGGGGCAAGGCACTGGCTGTATACAGGGGGGGCAAGGCACTGGCTGTATACTGTGGGAGCAAGGCACTGGCTATATACAGGGGGAGCAAGGCACTGGCTATATACAGGGGGGGCAAGGCACTGGCTATATACAGGGGGGGCAAGGCACTGGCTATATACAGGGGGGCAAGGCACTGGCTATATACAGGGGGGGCAAGGCACTGGCTATATACTGTGGAGGGCAAGGCACTGGCTATATACTGTGGGGGGTAAGGCACTGGCTATATACTGGGTGGGGGCAGGCACTGGCTATATCAGTGGTGGCGAACCTATGGCACTGGTGCCAGCGGTGGCACTCAGAGCCCTTTCTGTGGGCACTGTGGGCCATTGTCCCAATTTCACCAAACAGGATCAAATCCACCAAATCTTCCCACAGTCCCAAGCATCTTAAAAGATACCGCTATCAGAGCTATTTTAAAGCGACATTTCATTGGCTGTTTGAACTGCGGGAAAAGAGAGAAGGACAGAACTGCATTGTCTTTGGAGGTCATCCTGCTGGACCCACCATTTTCCCTGGAGAGAAGCTAAAATGATGGTCTGAATTTGCCCACCTTCTTTCAACTCTATGATGTTGAAGAACAGGCAGCAATAAGTTACTGCTTGAAATGCCATGTTAGCACTTCATGATAAATAAGTGGATTTTGGTTGTAGTTTGGGCACTCGGGTCTCTAAAAGGTTCGCCATCACTGGGCTATATACTGGGTGGGGGCAGGCACTGGCTATATACTGGGTGGGGTATGGGGGAGAAGGAGGAGGACAGGAGGCCACTATATGAGGAGAAATATAGGAGTACAGGAGGCCACTATAGGCCACTATATGTCCCCGTATCCCAAGCAGCCAGCCTCACATTCTCAATTCTGAGACTAAGTATGCCCATGTCTGGCAGTCCCCCTCCCTATAGAAAGGGACATAAGTACCCAAATTAAGGCTGGTAGGTGTCCTTTTAGGGTGTTAATTTACTCAGTTTGGGGGTGGGACAAGGGAAGGGACAATGGACATACCATCGCAAACAATAAAAAAAGACGGCACTCACCGGTCTTCATTAAAGTTTTCTTCTTTCTTTATTGTGGTATATGCATCTACTTACAGGAGTGGTGAACAGGGGAGGGGGTAGACAACGGACGCCCACAGGAGGCAACGGCCGTTTCGCGCAAACAAAGCGCTTCTTCCGGCCTCTGTTTCCAATGGACATAGTTTTTAGTAAAAAGAGAGGGGCTTTATGTCCTTCTTACTCTAGCCCAGAAGTTTGGAGGTATGGATAACATCCTGATTGATGTGTCTTACTACTTGAATCCTCACTAATCACGAGAACAGGGTTGTAATCTATGTCTCTATGAGACTATAATAATAATAATATAATATATTATCTGGGGACTGTGATACATTTGGTGCATGTCTACTCTAGTCTGTATAAATTCAGAACACTATTAGTAAATTTTATACATATTTTGGCATTTGATGTTACATTTTTCCATATTTACAGCAGGACTGAACCACTGGTTCATATATGTACTTTATATGAGAAGAATTTATCATCAGATGTCTAAGTGTCAGTTGTGGAGACCATTGACTTCCACTTTTACATCCTTTATTCAAAACTGGAACAAATGGTGTAAGGATAACAAATTCTCCATTTACCAGAAATTATAAACCTCTGTTTTCATAGCCAAAAGTATGGAGCAGATCAAAGCTGAGGAAGAGAAGCAGTTTTTAAACATCATGGGGCTTATTTACTAAGGATCCGCGGATCGCACTTTCCTTGGATTTTGGACATTTTTGGGATTGCGTCGCTGTGACAGGTATTTAGAAGGGGATTGTGTTCAGGGCCGGTTCTAGACAAAGTGGGGCCCTGGGCAAAACTAAAAGTGGGGCCCCAAAATAAAACTATTTTATAACCAGTCAGTCAGCAAGAGGCTCCCTTTAGTATGGTAAAACAAACTGTAATATGGGAGAATTTTATAGGAGATAGATATATGATAGGGATTAGCACTACAGCCTTGCAGCGCTGGTCAACATCTGCAAAGATTTTGTATGTTCTCTCTGCGTCTGCGTGGGTTTCCTCTGGGTCCTCCGGTTTCCTCCCACACTCCAAAAAATTACTGATAGGTTGATTAGACTGTGAGGCCCATTGGGGAGAGGGACTGATATTTTCTGAAAGCAGACACTTGCCCCATTTTCAAAATTGCATCAAAGAGTTTATAGACATAGGCGCCTTCATGCAATTTTGATTCAAATTGAAACATTTTAAAAATACTTAAAATTTGACTTTGATGGCAAAAAAATTGATCCAAACAGAAAATGTTTACCTTCACATCTCCTAAATGTAATGCATGGACATGTGTAGAGTTCACAAATGTGCCCTATTGATATGTTCACATAAATAAATCCACATAATATCACTAAAACTGTAATAACTAGATATCTGCTTTTCAGCTAGAAATTTTTAGACAGTCACAACCTGCAAAATATATCAATAAAACTGAAAAAAAAGGTAAAGGCGCCATAAAACCTATAGAATTTTGAAATCAGACAACCAGGCGATGCATTTGGCAATTAACATTCAAAATTTCCTGTAAAATATGTACGAATCCAGAATACTTATATAAAGAAAATATACTTTACTAAGATGTGAGGAGAGCATACAGACCCCACACCAATATACTGTATTCACCAAAATATGCAGCAAATGGAACTGCAGAAAATTCACACAGATCTATCATTGTCTGTTCCTTACACAATGGTAACCCAAATAAATAACTATATATCCATAAACCTCTCTAATGAGATAATAAAAGTCAATTTTAGATGTCGCCATTGTATTATCCGCACAATAACAGAACCCTCCGCGCTTCATAAGAATGAGAGTGAGAACGTCATAACATAGGTTTGAATAATGGAGGATGGTGTGAAATAAAAACTTTATTCCAGAACATGTGTGTGTTTTTGGTGTTACATATAACTTTATGGACATGTTCTGGTCGCAGTGTAGTCACATTAGGCGAAGAGGATCGAATGTTCATCGTATCAGTCAATTTTCCCAACAAAAAAAAAACTATCACAAAATAAAAGGGAATAAGAGAGAAAGGGCCACATTTATCACTTTTGTGCGCCTAAGTGTAGTAGCTGCGCCTAAATTCTGGCGCACTGTTTTGCCAGAATTATCACAAGCTACAACCATCTTTGATAAGTATATTTTCTGCCTCTTATTAATCACTTTACTTTAACACAGTTTAGGCGCAATTTTGGCGCAGTTAAGGCGTAATGTTAGATTCAGGCACTTACATGTGATCCTGCTACAAGCTCCTCTCTGCTTCTCCCACAGCCCAGAATGAAGATAACACTCACAGCAGCACCCAGGTGTGTGACACCCTGCACCCAGTGACCTCCTCAGCAGGGGCTTCTCCTGGAGGGGATCCCCCAGTGCTGGTCTTCTGCTGCACCCCTGTAATTCTGCACAGTATCCCCCTCAGACACACTGGTGATACTGTGCAGAATTACATGGGGGACACTTGTCAGTAGAATCTGCAACATTCTGCAACGTTCTCAGCTCTCTTGCTCTGAGCTCAGGATTCTGCAGAATGTTTTGTAAATAGAAGGTTGTGCACTGTAAATAGAGTCTGCAGCTCCTGTCTGCAGAGTATCTAATGTATGTATTAGGGTACATTCACACAGCGGTATGCCCGCCGTGCGGACATACCGCCGTGTGCTGGAGAGGAGGAGGAGGTGACCCCTCCTCCCTCCATAGAGAATAGCGGCGCACGGCCACACACACGCCAAAAGATAGAGCATGCTCTATCTTTTTGCGGTGTGCGGCCCGGATTGGTGCCACACATGTGTGGCACAGGATCCCCGCCGTGCCGCTATTGCCGTCTATGGGGCCGCACATAATTTGCGGCCGCATGTACGTCCCCGCAGACGGCCGTGTGAATGAGCCCTTATATGTACTAGTGTCTCCAGTGTCTGGCTGAGCTCTGCTGCTAGAAATGAGCTGTTCTGCAAAGAGGCTCAGTGCTTTCTTCTCAGTTTACGCCACCTTCGGGCTGGAGTGTTTTTGCGCCCGTTTTTGCGCCTAAATGAAAAGTCACAAGTGATGAATATCATAAGGTGCAGCAAAACATCTGGATTGCTAGGATAAATGAGGGAAAGCTGGTTATTTTTGCTGCGCAGCTAGTTTGGCGTTTAGTCGCAAAAATGGCGCAAAAACGGTGCGCCTGAATGAAAAGGCCCAAAAACAACAGAAAAAAACGATTGATACATGTGGCCCAAAGTGTGTTCTTAGATAGTTCTGCATTGAGAAGGGTTAAAAACATGAATATTAGTTGATATTATTCCTTATCAGAATGTAGTAAGATATAAAGTGAATATTTCCATTATCTGTGAGGTGCAGCAGCTCCTGTGTGCAGCAAATGCTCCCTGCAGCCTGATGGCTAAGAATCTGGATGAGGGGGGGGGGGGGTAATTTCAGAGGGCTGTATCTCTGGCTCTGTGAAACATAGAACCTCACTTCTTTTTTCCTATGAAAGAAGAGAGTCTCCTCTTTTATATGAATCTAAATTTGTGTTTCTAAGTTTTAGGAAAACAGAGATATTAACTGTTAAACTGCCGTTGGGAGTGATTTTTATATATAAAAATGGCACCTGATGTTCTCACTTTAAACCTGAATATCTCTGGATCCATAGCACCTAGAAACAAAATTCAAGATTCATTTGAAAGAAGAGATTCTCCTCTTTCAGGGGGCCCTGGGCAATTGCCACCTTTGCCTACCCATAGCGCCGGCCCTGATTGTGTTGCATGCTTTCATGCGACGGGCGGGCTGTCGGACGATCCAATTGAATGTGGGATTTAATATTCAAATTGTGTGGCATCCAATGCACTTACATGCACCGGGAAGAAGATGGTGAACTCTGGCGGACCTGAGCGAGGAAGCGACAGATGAAGAATATCAGGTGCACGATTAGGTGAACTCCGTTGGCCGGGTAAGTAAATGTGCCCCCATGTGCTTTAACAGACCCAATGGTAGGTTTTCAACAAATAGGGCTTTTTATAGTATCATAGTTTATACTGTTTGAAAAAGACACGTCCATCAAGTTCAACCAAGGAAGGGAAGGGATTTTGGGGATAACAATTCTATATAACATAACCGTCAATGTTATTTAGGTGTAAAAAGGCATCTAGACACTTCTTGAAGCTCTCTGCTGTCCCTGCTGTGACCAGCGCCTGAGGCAGGCTATTCCACAGATTGACACTTCTCATAGTAACTGTCAATCTGAATGAATATTCACTTGCACGTTTTTGTTGCAAACTGGTCATGTGACTAAGGATTATCCCAGTGTGGCTGCAACTACCCCCAATATACCCATGTTTTAGAAAACACCTTTACTATCATAACAGGGGCTGCTAGCTCCCATGTGCACTGGTCTCCCTCCATGTCTCCTGTGCAGCACATGTGACCACAGCACATGATCTGCATGTCATCTACATTCCACCGTCATGTGATGAAGACTGAAACCCCGCCTAATTTTTTGGCCTCCAGTAACCAGGGAGACGGGAAGCTCGGTCATGTGATTGGTATGTTCTCGCGAGATTTTCCATGTCCCGGATCTCAGTATCTGGTTGGCACAAAGTGACAGCGCGGCTCGGGGGTCACGATGTGGAGTTACCGCAGGAGAGCGGGACCCTCCCGGAGCCGCCCCAAGGTGTGATCTATGCAGGTAATCTCTCTATTACACACTGTAGCCTCTGAA
This sequence comes from Engystomops pustulosus, assembly GCA_019512145.1. NCBI lineage: Eukaryota > Metazoa > Chordata > Amphibia > Anura > Leptodactylidae > Engystomops > Engystomops pustulosus. The sequence goes on from CM033650.1 coordinate 49,529,939, forward strand.
AAGGCCATGCTGGTACTTGTAGTTCTCCCGACGCTACTGCTGCTACGTGCTTCATCTGTAGAGTAATATTCATTTACTATCAAGGCAGAAGCGTGACAGAGCAGAGGAGCCCCATTCACTACCTGCCTCCTATCTGTCTATTATGTAGCTATTGCATGTCTATGGCACATCCTGGTAGGACCTCCTCATCCTGTAAGTACAGTATGTAATATACAGATATGTGGTAATGGTTCATGTCTGTATACACATCACGTCAAGCAAAAGCCCTTCTGATATTTTTCATTTGTCTGATCTATCTGCTCGGTGACATTATTACACCTAGGTGTTGGTATGTGTGCTTGCAGTCTTCAGTGGTGGTGACATGGGAGATACTTGTCCCCTCTGCAGTATCACAGACTAGTTATTCCCATGCTACAGGATAATATAGGACGGGCACTATCTTATTTGAGTAGTTAGAAGCGAAAAGCAAAGCTGATAAATGCCACAAGAAAAAGTCGTGTGTAAAAAAGCTAGATAGCTCTTTATCAAAAACACTGTAAAATAAATGTTTAAAAACAATTAAAAGGTTACAAGTTCCCTACATGGACCTGGTGATGTCCCCGTATCCCAAGCAGCCAGCCTCACATTCTCAATTCTGAGACTAAGTATGCCCATGTCTGGCAGTCCCCCTCCCTATAGAAAGGGACATAAGTACCCAAATTAAAGCTGTCCCCTTCATTTCTTATTGGCGCTCCTTGCAGAGTAGAAGCAAAGGTGCAGAGGTTCATTGACCTTATAGGTTTATTATTATTAAACATGTATACATTCTATAGTCTTATACTATGGTGGCTTATTTCTATCTGCTGTCACCAGCTCCCCGGCTGCTTTGGACTTTCTAGATATCTTTCTTTCTAGATATCTGATGGTTCTCTCCTGATGTTTATTGTCACATAGCCTTTATTTTTTTTGTATCATTTGGACATCTGTACATTTACGAATTCTTAACCTTATATTTACAATGGATCTCCATTTTTATTCTAGCAGCTAAGTGTAGGATCTGTCGCATAGTAACTTATCAGTCGTGTATCAGATGTAAATACATTTACCTTGATAATTAATCTACAAAGACCACACTGGCAGACCATGGGCATATGTTAAAAAATGATTAAAATAGGGCAAATGGACAGGAGTAATTTGCCAGTTGTGCTAAGTTTTGTGTGAAAATATCCATAATTTCAGCCACTGCAGTCACTGTATACACCTTATACACATTGGACTAGGGTGGGGATTTTAGAGTTCTTTTATTCCCTCTGCACATCATTGTGTATATACTGTCTCATTCAATGTTTTATAATAATAGCTTTCATCACTGAGACAGATAAGGGAGGAGAGGGGGGGTTAATTTGAAATTAATCTACTATACTTCCACTGAATCCAAGATCATAGAAATGTTCCCTCTGTCATATATAGACCAAACCATTGCATGTTACCGGATTCTTCCCCTAGTCTCTGACCAGAGAATCTGTTTTGCCAACAGGTGGATGTATAATGGGAACCCTTGTCCCTATTCTTAAGATGTGCTTTATTATGCTCTATTGTTCTAGAGATCGGTGATGGTTGCAGCAGCTGTCCTCCCACTGCTCTACAGCTTATATCTCATCGTACATATGAGAGGATGGATGAGATATGTGTAATAGTAACAGTAATTTCTAGCCATTTCTTTGTCTCCAGTCTATTTATGTGCTATAACTATTAAAGGTTGGTTACAACTCTGCAAGTTAGCAGAATAGGTTATAAAAACTTGCTGCTTCCTGATCCCCTTATTTCGTGGATAGGGGATACCTTGCAATCTTGTACAACCCCTATAATGACCTAACCATTGGATAACTCATAACCAGGTAATCATTAGAGGTGGGAGACCTGTCATCTTTGGCGATTCGCTGATTGCAGTAGTATCTTTGGTTTCTCTATACTAAGGGCAGAGTCTGAAGTCGCCCACACCAGGGCCAGCTTTCAGCCACCCGAGTGAATTTCCCTTATAATAAGCTCTGTTAAGCGTTACAGACCGCGGTCCAGCTCGGTCGCCAGTTTACTGGGGTTGTAGACATTGGTGATAGGGGCACAGGTGTCCTCTCCTTCCCAATCACCTTTGGTCACCTATCCTATGGATGGATTATTAATAGCAATAGTCTAGAATCCTTTTTTAAACTGCACAATCTTCATGTGACTGTCCCGAGGAAGTCCCCACCTTCTCTTTGTACATGTAACTAGTCATGTGTCATCCAGCTGCCTCTGTTTTCTCCTTCACTCTTCCACACCCTTCCAGATTATGGGATTTATACCTTTTTTCCACACCCTCTCCCTCTTGTAATTTCACATAGAATAAGGATGTGCATTTGCATGTCCTTTACTGTTTTGTGTAAATTTTCCTCTGCTGTGTTTTCCATCATCTCTCTATAATGTTGGTTGTGTTTCACACTTGCAAATTTACGATTCAGTTTCATTATTGAATCATTTACTAGCAGACATTATGCAATTAGTAATTTTACAGGGAAAACTTGTTATGGAGCACTATGACTCTTCTTTAATTGCTGTCAAGTTTTATATCCATGTATCATAGACATGGCATACTTATGGTTATTGCTGCTCTCGGGTGTACCTGACAAGTTCTAATACCATAAATGTATCCACGGAAGTTTTATTATTTGTATGGGAGGTAAGAGCTGGGAGTGTGAATGTTGGAGAACGCTTTACATTGTGATCTTGATACAAAAACCTTTTACCTAGAAGAGTGGAAACTTTTTTAAAAGGACCTTGTCAGCAGTTTTGATGACGCCAAGTTACCAGGATGTACATAAGCACCTCTGGTCCAAGGAAAAAAAGCAGGCAGGTCCACATTTACTCATCTCAGTGCTATTTTAACCCTTGAGTTGCCAAGGCCATATCTCATTTGTGCTCACAGGAGGCACCTCAGTGGTCAAGACTGTATGAGATATGTCCTGGAATATAGGAGCCATAACTTTGGATCCCTGGCACCTAGAATCTCTTGGCTGCTTGGGACTAAAGGAAAAATGTGAATGTGTGGAGAGGACCGGATAATCTTTGAAGGTCCTCATGTTGGCTCCATGACTGTACACCCATGGGGCCCGTACAGCAGGACCCTGGAGAGAAGCAACATCGATAGTCCGAATTTGCCCTGCTGATTTCAGTTATATCATTGTCCTCAGGTGGCTGGTACTATTGAAAGGAAAACAAAAAAAAAATTACAGCTTATATTGGCACTTGTGATAAATGAGTGTATTTTGGTTGTAGTCTGGGCACTCAGTCTCTAAAAGGTTCGCCATCACTGATCTAGATCAAACCACTGGGGGTGAACTTGGGGAGAGGAGGGGATACAGCTGTTGAGTTTAGGGGAAGCATATGGATTTAATAAATCTGTTTGTTTTAGTAAAAATATTGTTATAAAGATTTTATAATAATATTAAGTGGTCTGTTTACTATAAAGCCCTGTATAATGTTATTTTACTGATTTTGTTAATGAGAAGAAAACCTTGCTAGTGGCATCTTGTGGTACTGATGTACAGTATATCGCAGTATTTAGAGCCAAAATATCGTATTCCTAGTCCCCTAGTCATATTTAAATAATAGATCATTTTAAACCCTTTACTTCATAATTTTACTTAATTTTATAAATGTTTTAGCTAATAGTGATGATCATTATAAAATTTCACAGTGTGGGCGTGGATTTTCTAAGCAGACCCTGATCGCGGGTGTTAACCCTGTTAAAGAGGACTTGTCATCTTTAAAAACGCACTAGGAGCTACTAAAGTAATCAGCTAATAGTGCTACAACAGACACAGCAGTGTTACACTGCTAACGTTAAATAGAAAACGCCAGACCACGCTGTAAGCGGTTGGGCATATTCATGAAGGTCCGAGGTTTCTACTTCACCCCAGGACCGCCCCTCCTACTCCGTAGGCCGGCGGTGATTGCCGAGCTTCATGCGGCAGTCACCGCCCCTAATCCCGCCTCATCATTAATACGACGGACTGCGTACAGTGCGGTCCGGCGTTTTCTATTGTACAGCGCGGTAGTGTTTGCTATCATTAGCGGAGGAATCCGTTAACGCCAGCAGTTTTACACTGCTGCACTATTAGCTGCTTACTTTAGTATATCCATGTATCATAAACAGGATTAAGTTTGGGCTTGTATACATGTATAGTGAACTGCTTGGCTAATATTCCATTTGCTAGTGATTTCATTTAAATTGCTCAGTACAGCAAATATGTATTTCCAGCTCTAATGTTTGCATTCAGTGAGAACAAGGAAGGGTTGATTTATTTATTTAGGTTAATCCGGAAAATCAATAGTCTATTGCAGGAAATAAGGAGGTCTTCACCGCTTATTCTTCCTGGCTGCTTAGTCTTCCTTCTTTTACTCTCTTCCTGCTGTAAAATGTATCTAAAAATCTAGATCAACTTCGTAAACCTAAATAGGACTTCCTATGACAGTGATGGCAAACCTTTTAGACACAGAGTGCCCAAACTATAACCAAAACCCACATATTTTTCACAAAGTACCAATGCAACAATTTAAGCAGTAATTCATTACTCCCTGCTCTTTCACAGGTCACCTGAGGACACCAATACAGTAGAAAGAAGGAGAAGAAGTTTGGTTATCATTGTAGCTTCCTTCTGGGGTCCAGGGCTGCCTGGGACTGCAAGAGGCCTTTAGTCCTGTTTGGTGAACCCTGCCCTGGGGTGATGGCAAGGGTGCCCATTTAGAGGGCTCTGAGTGCCACCTCTGGCACCCGTGCCATAGGTTCGCCACCACTGTCCTATGACATTAAGGGGAACATGTTACCAGTTTTTCCCCAATTTAACTGCCAGCCCCTCAGGTAGGGGATGAAATTTCCTTTCCTTTCTGTAAAATACTTGTATTCTCTATAAATTCTGCAGCTTCTTTTTTTAGAAACTTCTGATTGTGCTATTCTTCTGTTAACTCTTCTAGTAATATACAAATAAATTGACCACTAGGGTGACCAAATCCCGACACAACCCTTTAATGAGGAAATGGTAATATTTGATACTTTGCCATCTCTGGCAGTACCATACATCTGAATAGGGTACAAGGTGCCATATATAGAGGATACATGGAACCCCTTATCCCTCTTAACTGACAACATCTTTAACCCTATGGAGATCATATGGCATTATCTGAATTAGGGTATGCTAGGTATCCCAGAATATTTTTGAAATAAAACACATTTGCCAGGCTAAATCTTTTGAGGTAGTTTCTGTTTTTAGGGGGGATCTACAGGTTATTAAATTAATGCATTCTCTTACTTATTCCTGCACTAATGGCTGTCTTACCCTAAAAAGTCTATCTTTATCTTATCTTTGGATTTGAGGGATGAACTAAACTTTACCCCCTATTGTATATCTTGATGTCAACAGAATACCTAAATACCTATATTCCAGGTATTGGCATATTCCATGTATGCAGTGATGGTGAATCTTTTAGAGACTGAGGGTCCAAACTACAGGCAAGACCCTACTTATTAATTGCCGACAGGGCAATTAAACAACTTCTTGTTCCCTGCTCTGCCACAGCTTTCTATAGAAATGGCATCTTGAAGACACCCATAACGTTGAAAGAAGAAAGGGAAATTGGGATAATCATTGTAGCTTCCCTTCAGGGTCCTTTTGAACAGGAAGAATCGCGGGGCAAGAGCTCTTATGATAATCTAAGAGCCCAGAAAGTGTTGCTTTAACCCCTTCCCGACTTGCGGCGTACTAGTACAGCGCGGGCCGGGTCCTGGTGCATGGAGAGGGCTCGTGGTCCGAAGCCCTCTCCATAGCTGGTAAGTTTTTGCTGCATATTGCAGCAAAGGCTTATCGGTAACACCCACAATCGGTGCTAGCACTGATCGCCGCTGGCAATGCTGCCGGTGCCTTCAAAAAGATGGTGGCGCATGGGCGATACCATTTTGCAGCGGATCGTCGCTCCCTGTGACATCATCGGGGAGCGGTAATCCGTTGCCATGACAGCCTCGGGACTTGCAAAGACCCGAGGCTGTCTCTTTTTAACCCATTCATTACTGTAATCCCCATATACTGCCATACTCTAGTGTGGCAGTATATGATGGGATCGATCAGACAACCTAGGGTTAAAGTACCCTAGGGAGTCTGAAAAATAGTAAAAGTACACATAAAAAAAAGTTAAAAAAAAAAAAATTATAATAAAAAAAACCTAAAAATTCAAGTCACCCCATTTCCCTAGAACTGATATAAATATTAATAAACAGTAAAAATCATAAACACATTAGGTATCGCCGCATCTGAAAATGCCCGATCTATCAGTTTATTAAAATGGCCGAAAATGGCAAATTTTTTTGCCATTTTTGAAAAATATAAAAAAAATATTTAAAAAGTGATCAAAAGGTCGCACAGTCCTAAAAATTATAGCAATGAAAACGCCATCAAAAGTCGTAAAAATGACACCACCCACAGCTCTGTACACCAAAGTATGAAAAAGTTATTGGCGCCAGAAGATGGCAAAATTTAAAAAATAATTTTTGTACAGGAGGTACACACACAGCTCTGTACATGGAAAAATGAAAAAGTTTGGGATTTTTGAAGGTGGTGAGTGAAAAATGGAAGTAAAAAAAACTAAAAAGGGCCTGGTCGTTAAGGGGTTAAAGGGCATCTACCATTAGATATACCGATGGCAAACTCCGATAACATACCTATTTATTGATTAGTTTTCTATCCTACAAAGTTTTTATGAAATCCTGAGATTTACAGACTGACATCTCTGCCGCTGGCTCATTTGCATATTTTATAAACGTTTTTTTACAAACATGCCACTGTTTCAGGATTTAATTGACAAATCAATGAATAGTTATCTTGTAGGAGTCCATCATCACTATATCTGATGGTAGATGTCCTTTAAAATAGAGGTGATTGCTGCCGATCCTGATCATCCAGTTATATATGGGTAGATGGGTGGATGGTTCCTCTTCTGTTATGTGTCACACAACGTGACCCAAGTGCCTTGACATACAGGAATGAATAGGGAAGTTGTATCGGCCAATTCCCTTCTGTTGCAGAATTTCTGCAGATTACTGGTAATTTACACTTTATTAAATGTGTTTACTCGAGATAAGGAATAAGCCGCTTTACTACAGATTCCTTTAATAAGCAACCACAAGCCTAGTTATTTAGCACCGCCTCATTGGCCGGCAGCCGACGTCCTGGACAATTACATAGCTTTGGGTGCAGGTGACATTTACACATTCGGGCTGCTGTGTGCCTGCTGCCACTTCATCCTCCATAGAGAAATAGCAAGGGCTTCTTATTTTAGTTAGGAGTTAACTGAGGAAATCCTAGATGGGGATCCTGGGAAATACAGAATCTTGTGTAGCAAATTCCCTTAACATTTCACAGTTCATTTACTTTGCTACAAGGACTGTTATTTGTGCAAGGATCTCCTGTTACTTCCACGGTCCAGACCATTGACGGCTGGTAGGTACAACTGTTGCAATCCCTGGAAAGACTGGAATGCTTAGCGAGCATATTCTGACATGCCAGCATAAGCTTTCTAGAAAATAGCTTATACCAGGGAATTTTGTAGTTTACTTTATAATTGCAATATGTTTCTTTTTGTATACTTTATTTATAGACAAATTATATCGCAATGATATCAGCTCATGATATACAAATTCTCATTTTTCATCATAATAGGCTACATTCAGATGGCCGTTGCCCGCTGTGTGTATAACAATACATGTTATCCTATATCCTATCCTATGGAGTCTCATGCTTAGTAATTATATAGTACACAGATAATACCATACCAGAAGGATGGATACCACACCATATGACCATATTTCTGGTGTGGTATTACCTGTGTACTTCCTGGTATCTATCCTTGTACTGAGCATTATATGTTTTTGATTGCTTTTACATGTAGAATGTTACTATATATAATTACTAAGCATGAGACTCCATAGGATAAGATATAGGATAACATGTATTGTGATACGCACCCTTTTAATTGTGTTTTGATGTTGGCTAAGTTTTAATATTTAATAAGATGATTTAATAAAGTTTGATATTGTATTTATCTATTGCATGGAATAATTTTTTTTTATTGCTCTAACTTTTGGTTATTTATATTTGCATAACTGGGGGTAATTTCCTATACTTGCCCATACCACCTGGTTATATTACTTTTGGATACTGATACCTCATTTATATAGCTTATGTATGATCTGTTTTACAGAATACAGAATTTGTTTTGTGAGATATTCTGTTGTTTTTGCTTGTTGTGTTGACTGCTATGTTTAAGGGCAGGACAAGTTGTACTTTTTGTTGGTACCATGCAAGGGTAAATGTTAATTTTTGATCCTGTTTTTATTGGGTTGGATGTGAAAATATTGTTATATTTGTGTGCTTTTTTCTTTTTTCTTTTTTTTAACCCCAAGACATTCACCATACAGGTTCACAATTGGTTATGGATGCAACAATACCAAAAATGTAGTGTTCTTGAGGAGATACTCGCTTTTTTAGGCTAAATGTGTTTTTACAATGGATGGGGCGTTAAGGGACTTTTATTCTTTTATATTTTTTTTCTACTTTTATAAATGTTTTATTTTGTCCCAGGGTGGGACAAAAATCACTGATTCAGTGTAATATACTGCAATACTGATGTACTTCAATATATTACAACTGTGAACCTATGTAGGCTGACAGGCACACTGTTAGATTGTGCTTTTCAGCATCAACCAACAGGCACTTCGGTGGACCCCACAGCGGCCTTGGCAACAATCGGCACCCCTGTGCCCAGCATGGGGGGTTGCAGGTTGCACGGGTGAGTACCTGTGGTGCTGATCCCAGCAGTTACATACAATAATGTTTTTTGCTTTATTAATAATTAATAATGACGTATTAAAGTTTACTATTATCACCAGCTCTATTCATTTCTGCAATTAAAAAAAACTTCATTGGTTGAGTTTTCCAGGGCAAATGTTTAAGAGTTAATCATGGTGTCCTAATATAAGAAATCCTTATGATCATATCACCTCATCATGCCGGGTCCTTGTTTTCTCTCTCTATTGGAGATCTGCTGAAAAGTAGCATTATTCGCTTCAAGTTATCTTGGTTAAAGATAGGAAATGAATAAGTCTATGTCTGAATTACATCTTGGACACAGAGTTTCAGATCATAGATAAGCAATGCACGTCGCAGCCGTCCTAGAATCAAATTAGCCATCTATTCCAGAGCTGCTGGAGGGCATTGGTGACATCAGTAGCCCAGACTATTACTATATTATCTTCACAGAGGAGGAGTGCGTGGTGTGGCTGGGTGTCCAAGTAGCAGCATCGGATACTGATTTTCAGTATATATCATTGCAGCTTGGATCCCAGTGCTAATGCCATATCCATGTATTCTTGTATGCTTTTCTTCTGTGTGTCTTACAGTAACCATTCTGTTTCCTATAGTCTAGTGATTAAAGCTGGTTGAAGATGGCTTTGCGAGCGCTGAAGGCTGTTATCCCCGTGGAGGGGATGACCTGCAACTCCTGTGTCCAGACCATCCAACAAAGGATCGGCAGCCTCAATGGAGTTCATAGTATCCAGGTATGTTAGTTTTATATGGCTCAATTTAATTCAATAGCTGTGTTTTACAACCATGGTTGTCATTGACTAGTGTCTTTAGCTGTCTCTTAGTTGTCTTTTGTGCTTATTTAGCTGTCTTCTCTAATAAATTAGTTGAGTATGTTAGTGCAACAACATACAACTTCGTAATTGCAGCTTTAACCACTGCCTGGGAGGGAAACAGTTAACATAGCAATTGTCTGTAACCAGTGATATGATGTGTTCTAATTGTAAAGCAAGCTTGAAGCTGGTTGGACAGTGCTGCCAACCCTTGGTCTTGGTTTTTAGTCAGCATACTGAGAAGCAGGTCCAGTGTGGAGCTCCTGCAGAGCTGCCATCCAGACACACTACCAGGAAGTGGAAGAGGTATCTCAGGCCAACTGCCTGACACCTTCGGCAAGTCAGTAGACAAAGCTCCAGAGCAGATGTCCACTGTCCAGACTCTGCTCCATCTCTTCCAGCCCAGCCTGAAGCTATTACCAGGCTGTGAGCATATCTTCCTGTGGACCAGATATCTCCTACCAGCTTTCCAGACTGCTGAACCTGCTGATGTTGATGTTAGGAGTTCAAATGCCAATGGAGTTCGAATAAAGAACCGCAAGTTGATTTGCACAAAGTGCCTCCGTTTGATCCCTGTATTAGACTGCTTCACCATCAAGGGCCCCCATCCTCCATCGCCCAAGGATTCCCATATACACCTCAGGGAGAAACCTCTTTCATCAGCCTCTCCCTCTCCTTTTCTTGCACACACCCCCTGCTGGAGACCTGCCCGGCTTTAGGCCCATCCTCCGGTCCCAATACCAAGCACCGTGACCATAGCGCGCCCAAGGCTGCAAAAGCCAGCCACTCCGGTATTCTAGGCCCCAGCTGTCTACAGCCACCGAAGAAACGCTAGGCCCTGTGGGGGATGTTGCATTAGTTTTGTGCAATCAGCGTTCAGCCTCGTTCTCTTGTGTGTCACAGATTGCTAAATGGCACAGTTGGTCTTAGATTGGGTAGAATCCTCTTTAGTGCTGACCACACAACAAACACAATAAAGAAAAGATTTGGACTCTTGGGTCCCAAAACCAATTTTTATTTTTAACTCTCTAAGGACTAAACTCATATTCAGCTTGAGGACCAGCTTGATTTTTGAAATCTGACATGTCACTAAGTGCAGTAATAACTTTAGAGCGTTTTAACTTGCCGAAGTGAATTTGAAATAGTTTTTTTGTAAGAAGTTGTACTTCACATTAGAGGGACATTTTACTTGATACTCTTTGCATTTATTTATGAAAAAATGTAAAAAATATTTGAAAAATTCCCAATTCTCAGAATTCTAAATGTTATGCTTTTCAAAAGATGTTTTTAACATCCAAATTAGTAATGATCTTTTACCATATGTCTGCTTTATATTGGCATAATTTTTTGCCATTTTATTTTATAAGGATGTTAGGAGATTTACAAATCAAACAGCACTTTTCCAAATTTTCTAGGAAATTTCCGAATTTATTTTTTTCAGCAGAATTTTTTTTAAATGGGGGTTTTGAAAGTCCTATTTATTAGAAACCCTGGCAATGCAGCCCATTTATAAATCGCCACCACTCAAACTATTCAGAACTGCTTTAGTCAAGCCGTCTAACCCTCTAATATTCTCATGTGATTTAAAATTATATGGAAGTTCTATTTGGAATGTGCAGAATTTGACAATAAAGTGTTTATTTGGTTCCAAAAATTTACACATTTATGCTGGCTAAAAGGAATAAACCTCAATCTCAAAATTTGTTGTGCAGTTTGTCCCGTGCATGGAGATACCCCACATGCGGTTGTTACCTGTTGTATGTGGGATAAAGCATGGAACAAAAGGGAAGGAACTCCAATGAGATTTTTGAGGGCAGATTTTGATGTAATAGGTTTTAGGTGCCCTGACACATATGTAAAGTTCCGGAGGTACCAGAATAGTGGAAATCCTCACAAATTACACCTTTTTTCGAGTACACTCGAGTAACTATGGCTGGCTATATACTACTGGGGGCGGGCTGGCTATATACTGGGAGGCTGTGACCAACGCATTTCCCACCCTTGGCTTATACTAAGTCAGTAGGTTTTCAACGTTTCTGGTGGTCTGGGCTTATACACGGGTCGGCTTATACTCTAGTATATATACGGTAGATGACCTTTATAGTGAACCATTTTGAGGTGGTAATACCCCATTGATGAAAATTTATTAGGAGGGATTCAAATAAAATTAACTCTGGAATTGACTTATCTTTTTTTTTGTTTTGCTGTTCACTTTATAGCATAGATAACATGTTACTTATGTTATATGGGTCAGTACGATTACGGTAACATCCTATTTGCATAGCTTTGTTATGTTATGAGTAGTAGCTCTGATTTTTTTTTTTGTACTTTTTACTGGTATTATTTCTGGTAAAATGTGTTTCTCCTTTATTTTTAGCATTTTTTAATAGTGCTCACTATGCGGGTTCAGTGACTATTTATTTAATTTTATTATACAGGTTGTTGCGGTGATACTTGATTTGTACCGTTTGTACGGTGATTTGCACTTTTTAGGTTTGAATGGGAGTTCATACACCCCTTCCTGTCTCTCCAACGCTGAGTCATAATTTCCTGCTGTAGGCCCCTTTTATTCATCAGAGCTCAGACAGGTAAACATAGACCTGTACACTGACAGTTTGCAGAGAGCACAAATGTAAGTATCAGGAATGCTGAATCAATTGATGAACATTCAAGGATTATTATTAAAGCAGTAAAGTCACATGGGCAACTTATGTTAAAGTGGCCAACCCCTTTAAGCCCCACAAAAGTGTTATCCATGGTAGGGAAAGGAACACACTGACATACTTCTATATTCTGGGAGATTTAGCTTAATCCAAAAATAAGAGTTTTGAGCTCTGTATTCGGATGAGCTGTGAGAATCCTGCAGCGATGATCTCTCCTGCCTAATGTCCCACAGTTTAAAGACCTAGTCACTAGTTAAGTTGTAAGCTGCTGAAAATCTCTTAAGATGATGTACTCTCTGCCCCTGTGGCTCTTTACAGGTTTTTGTTTGCTCTGTTCAAAGTTCCTACTTGTGTAATGCTGAATCTCCCAAAATGTAAGATGGTATCATTGAGATTTTCACAAAGTCCTGGTGTCTGCTTGTGGCTCCCAATCCACTATATGCTCACACGGTCACCTGAAAAAATTGAGGAAATGAGGAAAAATACATCCTTGCTAAAGCAGTTTTGAGCATTCACTTCCTGGCATCATCTTGACGTTTCAGTTTTGGCTTGATGCATGTGATGTCACTAGAATATCCATTGCAGGACAAAGACCATATGCATAACTACCTTGGTGGCACTGGAGGGCATGTGTGTGTGCCCATAACTAGCATAACTAGCCTTACAGATTGAAGCCTGTGCCAGACACAGTATCTTGTGGTTTATCACCACCTGCCATCAAAACAACCGGTGTGATTCACGATGTATAATTGAGCAATGTCATTGTAATTTATGGTGAATAGCTACCTAAGCAGTTTCCTTCTTTTTTAGTTTTGTCAACAATAAAAATGATCCACTGTATGCCTGTGGTCCGAGAGTACCTGAACACATCCCACCACAGCTGTGTCCCTTCGCTTCGCACAGACATTGTAGCTGCCACTTCCATTTCTGATTTGCTTTTAATTGAATCCTCATCCAGCAGCCGATTCCTTCTAATTGCGGATACATTGATGGCTACAGGGCATGGAAGAGGAAAATGTCATAGGCAGTAATGAGCAGCTAGGGATTAAATTGCCTTTTACTGACGTTTAACAAGAAATTGAATATTCTCATTGTTCGAATTAAACTTATTATGTGTTGTGGTGATGCGTCTCCTGCTGGGGCATATAGCTGAGGTTATTTATTTTTTCTTCTGGAACTTAATAATAAAAGTTTTATTTTATGTTTTGACTGCAGGGCAACATTCAAATTTTCATCCTAAACTTTACTATACCTTAATTATGGAAATCACTGCACATATTTGTAATTGAGCTCATGGATCCAGGTGTAAAATGTAGCCCTGACACATTACAGATGATCAGCACGTTTTACTTTGATCAGCCACAGGGTCCAGCTTTTTTGGGGTGTTATTGGCTTGCTGAATAGCCAATAGGTTACCATTTAATACCACCCAGCTTTAGAAAACTTGGGCAATCTCTATCCAGGAATGATAGTTGCAAGATATTACAGTGACTTCTTCATTGCTCCATCTCTAATGTTACAGAAATGGCTCCTTTGAAAAATAAGTCACATATTACTCTAACAGCACTAATCTGGTTATGAGAAGTGCTGTGGGCCTCCCAACTATAGGGTCCTGGTCATAGCTCTGCTGCAATTTTGCAAGTTTGAAGAAGTGTGAACACAACCTGAACCCACAGAGTTTTGTATAGAAACAGTAAACCCAGATTGGAGGGAAAGCTGTTTTCATTTCTATTCTATCTAAAATGTAGAAAGTACAGCAAGGTGCCTTAAACTATAATTTGGAGTTGTTGCCCCTTCATCTTTCCTGCCATATGCTTCCCTCGCACTTGCAAATTTAGACTCCTTAAGGTGAAAGCTCCCCCTTCCTGCCCCTTATTGGTAGCCTCGCACAGTCAATCCAGTTCTCTATGCTACATTGATAAGAAGAATTTACTCCAAAACATTCTAGTCTGTAGTTGGGTGTCTATTCCTTCAGGAAGAAGCTTTATGGTTTGGCTATTATCCTGAGTCATTTAAAAGGCTTCAGAATATAAGAGCAAGTTCCTGGAAGGACATTTGTTCATGGACATGACCTCCATCTGCAGCCAATTTATGGTCACAAATGTCCGACTCTTAGGAGTCTCCTACTGCACTTTCCATATATACTTGAGTATAAGCCTAGTTTTTCAGCACAATGTGCTGAAAACCCAAACTCTGCTTATACTCGAGTAAAAAAAATATAGGTTTTACCAGGTTTTTGTGGTAAAATTAGTGGCCTTGGCTTATACTTGGGTCGGCTTATACGCGAGTATATATGGTAGATTTCTAAGTGCAGCCATTGGGAGCCTCTCATAAGAGTTCAAAAGTATTCTTACGTTTAACTTCATAGTCTGCTATTATTAAGAAAATAAAGTGGCAAAATGACAGGTACGTCTGAGTACATCTGACAAAACCGGTTGTGTGTGCTCTTCATTCATGTGCTGCAGATATTTTTGGCTGGCTTGGTTGTTCCTGTGTTTTATTTGGCTTCTGTATGTCTTCTCAGGTATCGCTGGAGGGAAAAAATGCTGCAATTATGTACGACCCTACACTACAGACGTCAGATTCCCTGCAGGAAGCTATTGAGGAGATGGGATTTGAGAGTGCACCTGTTATCACACCCCCTCAGCCTGTACCTACAGAGAGCACCTTATTCCACACGTCGTCTGAGCAGTCTATAGAGGACATTTGCATTGAGCTCCTAAAGCTGAAGGGAGTCTTGGATGCTTCGGGCACAACGGACCAAGCCATCAGTGTCACTTTCATCCCCACAACCCTGAGTACTGACACTATCATCCAGCAGGTTACAGGACTCTCACTAGAAGCTATGGGTACAAATCGGATCTCTTCAGCTGCTCAGGACTATCAGACTGGAGATGTACTGGTGAAAATGAAGGTGGAAGGCATGACCTGCCATTCCTGTACAAGTACTATAGAAGGCAAAATAGGGAAACTCAAAGGAGTTCAGCGTATCAAAGGTAATATGTTTTGAATGTTATTTCTTATGTCTTAGTTATCATACCACTTCAGTATACCATGGGTTTAGTTCTGTCCTAAAATAATAGCTAAATGCACCGCCACTTAATAGTGGCATGCACGTGCAACCTTATGTATTAGATAATATTTCGGGGTATCAAATGAAAATCCAGTTACACCCATATGCAAGACTTACATGACTGATGTATACAATGCAAACATTCCTTAGAAGAGTCATGCAGTAAGCATCGCATATGGGTGTAACTTCCAGAAGTTGTGGTATTCCTGGATTTTCACTTGATGAAATCTTATCTAAACATCAGAGGTAACTATTGTTTTGTGCAGGAAAGAAATTAAAATATATAAGCAATTATTTTTATATATATTACACAGCACACAAACTTTATCTTAAATGGTTGATAATGTTATTCTCTGTACAGTTTACATTGTGGTTTATTGTTGGATTTATTAGCAGTCTATTGAAACATATGGAAATAGGTGCCTCAATGGAATGGCAGCTGTTTAAAGGGGTTTGTGGAATTTTATGATTGAGAGCTATTCCCAGAATAGAATATAAATGGTAGGTTGGAAAGTATCCAAAGTCTATATCAGGGGTCCCCAAACTTTTTACATAGGGGGCCGTTCACTGTCCCCCTCAGACCTCAGACTAAAGTTTAAAAATAAATAGCGGTACATTTGACCGCATCCATAATTCCCATGCTGCCCCTCATAATTAATTATTTCCTATGCTGCCTCTCATAATTAATTATTTCCTATACTGCCCCTCATAATTAATTATTTCCTATGCTGCCCCTAATAATTATTTCCTATGCTGCCTTTCATAATTAATTATTTCCTATGCTGCCCCTCATAATTAATTATTTCCTATGCTGCCCCTCATAATTAATTATTTCCTAAGCTGCCCCTATACTGCCCTAACTATTGGCCTCCGGCCATCACAATCTTTTTACTGCCCTTTTTTTAATAAAAAATAAAAACCCTGTACTTGCCTAAGTCTCCCGTCATCATTTGGCCGCGCATCCTAGTTCATGGAGTTCATGGAGCGATGTGCGCCAGGGTTGTCTTCCGGCCACATCGCTCCAGTAATAGTGCTTGAGCAGCCGTTTGCGGACGGACGGAGGCTCCTGCCCGGGCGTCAAAGGCCTCGGGGGCGGCAAGCGTTAGGGGCCGGATCGAAACGGTCCGTGGGCCGTAGTGTGGGGAACCCTGGTCTTATATAGTCCCATTGCTTTATAATCTGCTGGCAGCATCCTGTAAAGAAATGCACTGTGATTTAGAAAATACCTTTATTATTTCTGTCCATTGTGCCATTTCTGAGAAATTCCCATTGTAATCTGTATGCTAATGAGGTAGTGGCTGCTCCCAGGTGTGTCCTCTGCATATGGAGCAATGCTATTCCTGCCCGTACCACTCCCCTCTGCATCAGATAAGCAGGAGATTTCTCTTGTGAGAAGCACAGGCTCACATTCGGAGAAGGGGGGAATGATTTAGGCCGGAATAGCAGTTTTCTGGGTGCTGTGGATACGACCTAGGTGCCCCATTCGCATACAGATTACTTGGAAAGGACAGAATATATAAAGATATGTTGGGAATGTAATGCTTAGTGGAAGGGCTAGACATCTTTTAAGCTGTTACATATTCTAGCACCACAATAGCAAATAGAGGGATGAAGCGGCACTGTGAATACGGATTATATCCAAGGGTAGGGTGCAGGCTTGTAGAGGTCCGACTCAAGGATCCCAAGTATCCAATAGGCAAAAAGTAGGAAAGCAGCACTCAGTGTCAAATAGGTGTTTATTTCACCAGTGGTGAAATAAACACCTATTTGACACAGAGTGCTGCTTTCCTACTTTTTGCCTTCTAGCACCACAATGTATTGTTTATCAACATACGTGATAGTGTTTCAGACCCTGGTAAACTGTTCAGGACCTTATGTCAGGGGACCTTATGTCATTTATACTTTTGCACTTGTAAGAGCTTTGTTACATGATGAGTAATTTTCCTTTTTGGCAGTGTCCCTGGACAGTCAAGAAGCTCACATAATCTACCAACCTCACCTCATCACCGCTGCAGAAATCAGGAGCCAAATAGAAGAAGCTGGTTTTGCAGCATCGATCAAAAACAAACCCCTTCCAAAATTGGGAGTCATTGACATTTCACGTTTGACTAATGGCATTGGAGATGTAGCCCAAGCCAGACCAAAGTCTCTTAGTGACCTTACCAGAGCTGTATTTCAGGTGGATGGCATGCACTGCAAATCATGTGTTGTGAACATTGAGAGTAACATGTCTTCTCACCCAGGGGTGTCCAGTATTGAAGTATCATTAGAAAAGAAATCAGCTGTCATTACTTATAGTCCAAATGTCCTTAGTTCCGATGCACTATGTAGGGCCATTGAATCTTTGTCACCCAGCACTTTTAAAGTCAGACCCTGCAATGGCCTGGAAAATGGTAACTCTTCCATTGCCCAGGAATTATCAGAAACCAGTGCCGCAGAGCCCCGGACTCAGCAGGAGATGTCCTCTAAAGTCACTGTAGTGAACATTGAAGGGATGACTTGCAATTCTTGTGTGCAATCTATTGAAGGGCTTATCTCTCAGAAGCCGGGTATAAAGACTATTAGTGTATCACTGGCAAACAAAAATGGGACAGTGGAATATGACCCTGTTGTTACCAACCCTGCATCTATCCGGGCAGCAATAGAAGACATGGGATTTGACGCCTCACTAGCTGGTGAGTATAGTTATTCTATCACTGTGTCCCTTCTCCATCCTTTACTTGTTACATGATCTGTATCTTCTCAGTATAGTCACGTTCTATGGGGGCCCAAAGACTTTAAGTAGTGTTGAAATGGTAACTCTGAACCAATCTAGGTTCATAGTATCATAGTTTATACGGTTGAAAAAAGACAAATGTCCCTCAAGTTCAACCATTGAGGGAAAGGGATTGGATGAGGAAGGAATTTGGGGGAAACAATTAAATAAATCTGGTTGTTGTATAATTGGTTATGGTTATAGATTATAGTTTTGAAATGGATTAATTGGCCTATAAAAATTAATCTGCATATTTGACTCAATATCACCAGCTGTCCAGTGAGTCTTTTCTGTGGCATGTGCACCCATTGTGGATCTACTGCAGATAATGCTGTGAGAACATACCCTTTAAGCTTTTTAGAATGGTCTTCATTTTGATGGCTGAGCCTCACAATAGACTGGTGAGAAAAGTAGTGAGAATCTCAAGATCTTAACATTGATTAGGATTTCATGTGTGCCCTAAACCTTCAATAGTCTATGTTTGTGGTCCAGTCAGGTGGCGCACACAGTTGGAAATTTCGAACTGATTTATTGTAAGTCTTAAAAACACAACACGTTTCGGGGACAAGTTCCCCTTTATCAAGTGGACAAAGACTATGCCGAGGGTGCGATACAGATACCTCCAGGGCAATGCAAATCGAAATTTCCAACACTGAGTGCGCCACCTGATTGAGCCACAAACATAGACCACTTTCCACATATCCTGAGTAGTGCGGCGATACACCACACAGGAGATATCCTTCGGGAGGCAGCACCGGACCAATCTCATTTCATTACTAAACAATTCCTAGCGTTGTGGCTAACACAACCATGCACGGTAAGCATAATGAAAATACAATAAATACATTATCTATGATCACAGTCTGACTAGAAAATATAAAAAGAAAGACCTTTATGTTGATAGTATGAACAGGTTTTCTCCGATGAGGGAGACATCAGACCTTTAGTACAAACTTTCTGGCTGATCGGTTGGGATCAGTAGTAATAAAAGGCAGTCAGCGTCTATGGGAGATTATTCCCTGCTTGTCTGCCATGTTCTCCTTTTATGTTCCTTTAGACTCTTATTAAGTGACTGTGGCCATTTACTTTTTACTTTGATGTTTATTAAACAAATGTTAAAAGCAGAAAAAGTGTTTCATGTTGCATTATTGTTTCTCGGTGCATTTGAACAGAGTTTGCTAGCAGTTTTACCATACTAAGCTACAGGTACTGTTAGTTATTTGCCCCTAGAGAACTGTGTTATACCATGTTGATTGCAGCAGGACCATGAAAATAGATTTATATTCCAGCATTGTAGCTAGACTCGGTCTCTCTGGTGCACTAGTGCTCCAAATCCAGCTACAATCTTGGAATATAAATGTATTTTACACAGTCCAGCAGCTACATACACGAAGATATGGTTACACAGCTATAAGGGCTATTGTCAGTACACTGTCTAAAGTTTTGTTACTGCTGGTAGACTACTTTTAGTTTGCTGAAGACACAAAAACTCAACATGAAGTGTTTTCTTATGATTTTAATTAATGCGATTTTATAACCTTCGCTTTTATGTACTGTGTTCCGAGATACAATAATTCTGTAACCTTATTTGCTGAAGGCTATGTTTTTCTCCCTTTTTCTATTAGGATTGTTACCTGAAATTCCTCTGGAACCTGCACTGAAACCTCAACGCAATTCATTCCACCCAAAAGAAGCATTTAGCAAAGAATCCCTGGAGCACAGCCAGGAGGAAGCCAGAACTACGGACAAATGTTTCATTCAGGTCTCCGGCATGACGTGTGCATCCTGCGTAGCAAATATAGAACGAAATCTCCGCAGGGAAGATGGTCAGTAGTCAGCTGATTCATATTTCAAAGATCTTAAAAACAATTAGAATTTTTGGAGGACATTTCCCTTTTGGTGAGGTCTTTTAAATGTAGAGAGAGAGCCACTAGTGATATCTTTATAGTGAAATTGTCAGGATGAGTTAATTCCTTAACCACCATCAGCACTTCACATAAGTCAAGAGAGTGGAGTGCCAACAGAAGTAGTCAAGCCTACCTACTACTGTGCTATGATCGATGTCTCGATGGGATGGGTGCGAAAGGCTTGACATCTTCTCTCTACTCTTTCTCCTTGCACCATGACTGTATCTCTCATAGACCTCAATGAGTTTCCTTTGTTGTATTGCAGTGTATGGCAATGAGGCTGCATAAAGCATATTACTATATGCTGTTAAAGGAAACCTACCATTTGATTTAATGCATTAAGAAGCAAACATACCTTCAGAATGCTGTAGCTACACTGATGCAGGATCATATCTTGTTTAATCCCTGTGCTGAGTGGTTTTGCTGATAAAACAGATATAACATTATGATATTGAAGCTCTGTCGCTTCTGTGGTTGGTTCAACGCTTGTCCTAGCACATGGGTTATTCACTGCAGGAGAGGATGATGTAATCCCTGGGTTGTGCCTGAAGACAGAATAATCAATTGCTGCACCAACCCCCAGCTGCTGTGTATGAGTGATCCAGGTCAGGTTGATTAGTCATTGTAATCCATTTGTTATTACAAGCTCCATGTGTAATGTGTTTATCTAGTCAGCCAGCCTGACCCTTCTTTCCCAAAGTCCTGAATGTTATTGTTTTTCAGCAAAACCACTCAGCTCAGGGATTAACCAGTGATCCTGCATCAGTGTAGCTACAGCATTCTCAACATATGTTTGGGTCCTAATGCATCAAATCAAATGGTAGGTTTCCTTTAAAGGACATCTACCATCAGATTACTGATGGTAGTTCACACAATTATGCTCATGTTCAATTATGCTCAATTATATACATGTTGTTGTCCATGTTTTTTCAAAGTTTCAGGGCTTTGGAATAAGGGCTTTGGAATAAGCTGTACAATAACTTTATAAAAACTTGTAAGTGAGCCTGAGGCACCTGAGCGGCTGTCTGCAAATCTTGAGCATGCGTGAGTTCACCATTCTTTGCGCAGCAGCAGTAGTAACTAGTGGGATGCTGAAGGAATGCTTTTTTCCCTGCATGCACGAGGTTTGCAGACAGCTGGTTGATGTCTCTGGCTGTCTGTGAAGAGTGGGCAGTACAAAGAGGGGAATGCTAAGTGGCAGATGTGTGCATAATTAGTGGCTTATATGAAGCCTGAAACTATGAAAAAGACGGACAACAACCCTCTAAGGTAACTAGCAGGATTGTGTGGACAGTCTACCATCAGTAATCTGATGGTAGATGGTCCTTCAAGCAGACAGGGCATCTACCCAGGGTCCCCTGTCCTAAAGGGGCCCACTGCGTATGGACTTTAGTGGGCACAGGTTGTATTTCTCCTTTAATACCCCTTGGATTTGTATCTATATTTCTTCTATCTACCTCCCATTATCTATCATTTCCAGTTACCGTATATACTCGAGTATAAGCCGAGTTTCTCATTACCAAAAATGTACTAAAAAAAACATAACTCCGTTTATACTAGAATCTATGAAAAATAAAACTCTGTCCTCACCTTTTCGATGCCCACCACAGGTTCTCTTCTTTCTTCAGCTCCGTCTTTGGGTCCCCGGGGCTGCGTCGCACACACCATGACATCAGTCGCTTGCCAACATCATAGTGATGTCATGATATATGCAACAGCACCTCGTGGGGACCCAGAGACTGAGTGGACCTGTGGGGGGGCGTCGGAAAGGTGAGTACAGAGGGGTTTTTTTTGTTTTGTTTTTTTAGGATGGGCAGGGTGCTGCTGGCTATATACAAGGGGGCAGGCACTGGCTATATACTGGGGTGCAAGGCACTGGCTGTATACTGTGGGGGCAAGGCACTGGCTGTATACTGTGGGGGCAAGGCACTGGCTGTATACTGTGGGAGCAAGGCACTGGCTGTATACTGTCGGAGCAAGGCACTGGCTGTATACTGTCGGAGCAAGGCACTGGCTGTATACTGTGGTGCACAGGCCACTGGTCGTATACTGTGGGGGCAAGGCACTGGCTGTATGGGACATGGCTGAGTGGGGCAAGGCACGGCTGGTACTGTGGGGGCACGGCACTGGCTGTATACTGTTGGGGCAAGGCACTGCTGTATACTGTGGACAAGGCAAGCTGGCTGTATCCTGTGGCAAGGCACTGGGCGTATACTGTGAGCAACAGCAACTTCTGTATACTGTCGGTAGAAGGCAGCTGGCTGTATTACGGGCGGAAGGCTCTCGCAAGGCACTGCTGTATACTGTCGGAGCAGGCACGGCTGTATACTGTCGGAGCAAGGCACTGGCTGTATACTGTCGAGCAAGGCACTGGCGGTATACTGTCGGAGCAATGGCGGCTTAAGCTGGCTGTATACTGTCGGAGCAAGGCACGTCTGTATACTGTGGGAGCAAGGCACTGGCTGTTACTGTCGGAGCAGGCACTGGCTGTATACTGTCGAGCACAAGGCACTGGCTGTATACTGTCGGAGCAAGGAACCTGGCGTATACAGGGGGCAAGGCCACTGGCTGTATACATGGGGGGCAAGGCACTGGCTGTATACTGTGGAGCAAGCACTGGCTATATACAGGGGCAGGATGGCTATATACAGGGGGGCAAGGCACTGGCTATATACAGGGGGGGCAAGCACTGCTATATACAGGGGGGGCAAGGCACTGGCTATATACAGGGGGGGCAAGGCACTGGCTAATAGATGTGGAGGCAAGGCCCTGGCTATATACTGTGGGGGTAAGGCCTGGCTATATACTGGGTGGGGCAGGCACTGGCTATATCAGTGGTGTGCGAACCTGTGCACTGGTGCCAGCGGGTTGCACTCCAGAGCCCTTTTCTGTGGGCACTGTGGGCACATTGTCCCAATTTCACCAAACAGGATCAATCCCACCAAATCTTCCCACAGTCCCAAGCATCTTAAAAGATACCGCTATCAGAGCTATTTTAAAGCGAACATTTCATTGGCTGTTTGAACTGCGGGAAAAGAGAGAAGGACAGAATGCATGTCTTTGGAGGTCATCCTGCTGGACCCACCATTTTCCCTGGAAGAAGCTAAAATGATGGTCTGAATTTGCCCACCTCTTTTTCTTTCAACTCATTATGTTGAAGAACAGGCAGCAATAAGTTACTGCTTTGAAATGCCATGTTAGCCCTTCATGATAAATAGTGGATTTTGGTTGTAGTTTGGGCACTCGGTCTCTAAAAGGTTCGCGCCATCACTCACCGGCTATATACTGGGGTGGGGCAGGCCTGGCTATATATAACTGGGTGGGGCAGCACTGGCTAATACTGGTGGAGGGCAGGCACTGGCTAATAGGTGGGGCAGGCACTGGCTATATACAGGGGGCTTCTGGCTGTATACTGGGGAAGGGGACTACTGGCTATATACTAGGTAACCATTATGAATAGGTTTTTGAAATATTTAACCTCTTGCTGAGCTATTGATGTTTAGTTTTGTGGCATAACCCCTTTAATGTTACAATACCTTTCGGCAGTGGTGAGTCATTTATGGATCCTCTCCCTTGCACACAGGAAAATTGGTTGGGTTGAAGATGCGTTAAGGAAATTTTTTGGCAGAAATTTAGTGACTATATGGTTGTGGTAGGTTACATCCATCGTGATAATGATGACTGTATCATCACTATGTAACTGTTATGCAAGGTGGTGTAAGGAAATGGGCCACTGCATAATATTGGGAAAACTAAGAACTAGTTTTGATTTCAGACGGAAAAAGAGTGATGTCTGTCTACCTGTCTGCATGATGAGCCTGTAGCCAAGCAAGTCTCTGAATATAAGTACTTGGGGGGGTCTATGTAATAAGAAACTGATTGGCATTTCATGTCACAGGTGCGCTTTTTAAGACCTTCAATATTTGTAGTGCGTTGTTCTTTTTTTCGACAGTGCTGGAAGCGTGTATTTTTTGCGGCCAGCATGGGGTACAGGAATCACAATCGTTGACATTGTCTATACTAGATAGTCAGATCAGGAAGCTGGCTCGTAGTAGGAATCTTGTGGGATTCCTGGGTGCTAGTTCTGAATATGCAAGGGCTTGGCAGGTTTCAATAAGATTATCGGGGACCCAAGAAACTCAATCATGCCATGGTTCAGTTCAGCAAAGTATTTTCAGCGATGGATGTGCAAGATGGATAGAATGAAGAACCAGTTTTGTCCCACTGCTGTTAATTGTATAGTGATGGTTAAACCTGTATGCATACTGTTTGACGCATGTGTGTGTACTAATTATGTTTTAGGGGATTTTATTTTTTTTTTTCAGATGTGTGTATCTGTATTAATGTTATGTCATTTACTAGCATTGTATTGTTCTTTTTAGAGTTGCGGGCAAAACTGTATTTCACTTTAAGGATAATAAAGTGATTATTATTGTAATGAAGCTTATTGATAATCCTTGTCCCATTACAGAAAAAAAATTTGAAAATCCAATTGTCACTCGGGCAAAAAAAAAAAATGTTGTCAGGAGGTTACAATTATAAAATATACATTTCGACTTGTATACAAATTTTAATTTAAAAAAACCTAAGAATCGAACTTGTATGTAACCCTAATCTGCCGTATTATCTTTCATATTTATCTTCTATCATCAATCCACCTATCATCAGTCTATTTCTTAAATTCTCCACAGTCCCTATTATAGGCTTAAGGAGGCAATTTTCCTGAATGTACTGTTCATAAAAGTTTTATTTTGTTTTGACCAGGGCCTCACCTAAAACCCGCTCTGAAGGTAGATTCGGGAAATAAACCCATTTAAAATATGTTTAGGCTGCATCACCACACATGTATGGGGGACGTATATACGGCCAATATACGTCCCCCATACACTTCTATGGGTGGACGGCACTCGTACGGGACCTGCGGCACCGTACCGCTCCGTAGCCCGGGAAAAGAGGAAATGTCCTATCTTTCCCGTATTACGGCGCCATGCCCATATGTTCCTATGGAGAGGGGCGGGGTGAGCTGCGCTCACCCTCCTCCTCCTCTCGCCGCACGCTGCCGTGTGCCCGCCGTGCTACGGTGCGTCAGCTCACGCAGTGTGCATGTACCTTATTAAGGAAATATACATCCGAAATCCGCTGTATTAATCTATATGATTTTGAGATTGTATTTTGTTTTTTTAGGTACATTCTGTTTTAGTAGCTTTAATGGCAGGCAAAGCTGAAGTGAGTATACAATCCAATGATTATACAGCCCTCAGCATTGCTGAGTCTCATCCAGGAACTGGGCTTTGAGGGCGACTGTACTCGATACTATGATGAAGACAATGGTGTCCTGAGCTGGTGGTAAGCTGATGCTTGCTGGTACCTTAGATGACTGGAGAGGTTGCATGAAATCTTGTGGTGCATCACACGCGTTGAATGTCCATGTATCTCACCAAGATACTGTGAAATTTAGGTGTTAATTTAGTGTAGCCACTACGTGACACAACAAAGAAACTGTGGTCAACGCTTCTCCACCCCTTCGAGATCAGCTTTTATTATTTGAGAGGAAGCCACTACTGAGGGCAATCGTATACATTGAAAATTGGGTTAATACAGTCTTAGAAGTTAGACAGGGCAAAGTCTATGCCTATATGGAGGTCTCTTATGGGGTACTTTTTATGTAATAATCATTAATGGCAGTGACAGGAATCGTCTACCAAGTTCCAAATTTTTTAACAAGCTTGTAAAAGTCCGTATTAGATGTGATCATATAAACCCACATATCTGACTAGTTTCTGAAATTTTTAATGAAGGTGGTTAAAACAACTTTCCCATCTTATACCCTAAATACGCCTTCTACAGAAGTATTCCAGAGGAGGACCCCTCTTCCCTCTGCTTCTAAAGTTAATTAGGCCTTTCAATGTTTATTGTTTTTTTTTTTAAATCTGTAACTTCTTCAGATTCGAGGATGACTTGTGCATCCTGGTTACATAAATAGAGTCATGTCTGATGAAAACGAGGGGGTACAGTACAGCTCTGTGCTCTTGGCAACAAATAAGCCGCACATAAAATATGATCCAGATAATCGGACCTAGAGATCTCATGAAGATTTTATTGATGAAGTCTGCGCTATATTGAGAGATGTGCCTTATGAACCTATCCTGAGATTACCATGTTTTACCATTGTGATTTTCTTATTATTCAGGATTTAGGATCTCTACATCATTGTTTAAAAAGGATCCGATCTCTGCAAGTCATCTGGATCACAGGACTGAAATTCAGAGTTTGTTTGTTGCATGCATTATTGTCATATATACCAAATCGGGTAATAAATAGTCTTAAACCGCCTTAAGTTCAAGCCCCGTTTTTTTATATTTTTTTATTTTTTTTTTTATGCTATATATGGCTGGGATAGAAGGTCAAGAGGACGCACATTTACAGGTATATAAAAGTTTTATTTTGATTGGAGTGTTCCGTTTAATCCTTTGCTGCTTCGATCATTCTGGGCCTTGCAAGGCACTGGCTGTATACTGTCGGAGCAAGGCACTGGCTGTATACAGGGGGGGCAAGGCACTGGCTGTATACAGGGGGGGCAAGGCACTGGCTGTATACCACCCTCCTAATGGTAACTAGCAGGATTGTGTGGACAGTCTACCATCGTAATCTGATGGTAGATGGTCGCTCAAGCAGACAGGGCATCTACCGGTCCCTGTCCTAAAGGGGCCCACTGCGTATGGACTTTAGTGGGCACCGGTGTATTCTCTTTAATACCCCTGATTTGTAATCTATATTTCTTCTATCTACCTCCCTATCTATCATTTCCAGTACCGTATATACTCGAGTATAAGCCGATTCTCCTACCAAAATGTACTAAAAAACATAACTCCGTTATACTAGAATCTATGAAAAAAAAACTCTGTCTCACCTTTTCGTGCCCACCACAGGTCTCTTCTTTCTTCAGATCCGTTTGGGTCCCCGGGGCTGCGTCGCACACACATGACATCAGTCGCTTGCCAACATCTAGTGATGTCATGATATATGCAAACACGCCCACCCGTGGGGACCGAGACTGAGTGGCCTGTGGGGGGGGGCGTCGGAAGGTGAGTACAGAGGGGTTTTTTTTGTTTTGGTTTTTTTAGGATGGGCAGGGTGCTGCTGGCTATATACAAGGGGGCAGGCACTGGCTATATACTGGGGTGCAAGGCACTGGCTGTATACTGCGGGGGCAAGGCACTGCTGTATTACTGGGGGGGAAGGCACTGGCTGTAACTGTGGGGGCAAGGCAATGGCTGTATACTGTGGGGGCAAGGCATGGCTGGATACTGTGGGGCAAGGCACTGGCTGTATACTGTCGGAGCAAGGCGACTGGCTGTATAACTGTGGGCAAGGCACTGGCTGTATACTGTGGGGAGCAGGCACGGGCTGTATATGTGGGGGCAAGGCAGGCTGTATACTGTGGGGCAAGGCACTGGCTGTATACTGGGAAAGGCATGGCTGTATACTGTGGAGCAAGGCACTGGCTGTATACTGTCGGAGCAAGGCATGGCATCGGTCGCGAGCATGGCTGTAACTGTCGGAGCAAGGGCACCTGGACTGTATACTGTCGGAGAAAGCACGGCTGTATACTGTCGGAGCAAGGACTGGCTGTATACTGTCGGAGCAAGGCAACTGGCGGTGAACTGTCGGAGCAAGGAACTGGCTGTATACTGTGGAGCAAGGCACTGGCTGTATACTGTCGGAGCAAGGAATGGCTGTATACTGTGAGCAAGGCAATGGCTGTATACTGTGGAGCAAGGCATGGCTGTAGTGGAGCAGGCTGGTGTTATAGTCGGAGCAAGGGCATGGCTGTATACAGGGGGGCAAGGCACTGGCTGTATACAGGGGGGCAAGGCACTGGCTGTATACTGTGGGAGCAAGGCACTGGCTATATCAGGGGGAGAAGGCATGGCTATATACAGGGGGGCAAGGCCTGGCTATATACAGGGGGGGCAAGGCATGGCTATATACAGGGGGGGCAAGGCACGGCTAATACAGGGGGGGCTGGATGGCTAATACTGTGGAGGGCAAGGCACGGCATATACTGTGGGGGGTAAGGCATGGCTATATACTGGGTGGGGGCAGGCACTGGCTATATCAGTGGTGGCGAACCTATGGCACTGGTGCCAGCGGTGGCACTCAGAGCCCTTTCTGTGGGCACTGGTGGGCCATTGTCCCAATTTCACCAAACGGATCAAATCCCACCAAATCTTCCCACAGTCCCAAGCATCTTAAAAGATACCGCTATCAGAAGCTATTTAAAGCGACATTTCATTGGCTTGTTGAACTGCGGGAAAAGAGAGAGGACAGAACTGCATGTCTTTGGAGGTCATCCTGCTGGACCCACCATTTTCCCTGGAGAGAAGCTAAAATGATGGTCTGAATTTGCCCACCTTAGTGGCCAACTCTATGATGTTGAAGAACAGGCAGCAATAAGTTACTGCTTTGAAATGCCATGTTAGCACTTCATGATAAATAAGTGGATTTTGTTGATTGTAGTTGGGCACTCGGGTCTCTAAAAGGTTCGGCAATCACGGGTATATTACTGGGTGGGGTGAAGGCATGGCTATATACTGGGTGGGGGCAGGCACTGGCTATATACTGGGTGGGGGCAGGCACTGGCTATATACAAGGGGGCTTCTGGCTGTATACTAGGGGAAGGGGACTACTGGCTATATACTAGGTAACCATTATGAATAGGTTTTTGAAATATTTTAACCTCTTGCTGAGCTATTTGATGTAATTAGTTTTGTGGCATAACCCCTTTAATGTTACAATACCTTTCGGAGCAGGTGGAGTCATTTATGGATCCTCTCCAGTTTGCACACAGGAAAAGTGTTGGGGTTGAAGATGCGTTAAGGAAATGTTTTTGGCAGAAATTTAGTGACTATATGGTTGTGGTAGGTTACATCCGTGATAATGATGACTGTATCATACTATAGTAAACTGTTATGCAAGGTGGTGTAAGGAAAATGGGCCACTGCATAATATTGGGAAAACTAAAGAACTAGTTATTGATTTCAGACGGAAAAAGAGTGATGTCTGTCTACCTGTCTGCATAGATGAGCCTGTAGCCAAGCAAGTCTCTGAATATAAGTACTTGGGGGTCTATGTAGATAAGAAACTTGATTGGCACTTTCATGTCAACAGGTGCGCTTTTTAAGATCCTTCAATATTTGTAGTTGCGTTTTGTGTCGTTTTTTTCGATCAGTGCTGGAAAGCGTGTTATTTTTTGCGGCCACAGCATGGGGTACAGGAATCACAATTCGTGACATGTCTAGACTAGATAGTCAGATCAGGAAAGCTGGCTCTGTAGTAGGAATCTTGTGGGATTCCTGGGTGCTAGTTCTGAATATGCAAGGGCTTGGCAGGTTCAATAAGATTATCGGGAACCCAAGAAACTCAAATCATGCCATGGTTAGCTAGTCAGCAAAGTATGTTCAGCGATGGATGTGCAAGATGGATAGAATGAAGAACAGTTTTGTCCCATCTGCTGTTAGATTGTATAGTGATGGTTAAACCTGTATGCAGTAACTGTTTGACGCATGTTAGTGTACTAATCTATGTTTTAGGGGATTTTATTTTTTTTTTTTCAGGATGTGTGTATCTGTATTAATGTTATGTCATTTACTGCAATTGTATTGTTCTTTTTATGGAGTTGCGTGCAATAACTGTATTTTCACTTTAAGGATAATAAAGTGATTATTATTGTAATGAAGCTTTATTGATAATCCTTGGTCCCATTACAGAAAAAAAATTTGAAAATCCAATTGTCACTGGGGCAAAAAAAAAAAAATGTTGTCAGGAGGTTACAATTATAAAATATACAGTTTCGACTTGTATACAAATTTAATTTAAGAACAAACCTAAAGAATCTAACTTGTATGTAACCCGAAGTCTGCCGTATTATCTTTCATATTTATCTTCTATCATCAATCCACCTATCATCAGTCTATTTCCTATAAAATTCTCCTACAGTCCCATATTATAGGGCTTAAGGGAGCAATCTTACTGAATGTGACTGTTCATAAAATAGTTTTATTTTGTTTTGACCAGGGCCTCACCTAAAACCGCTCTTGAAAGTAGATTCGGGAAATAAACCCATTTTAAAAATATGGTTTTAGGCTGCATTCACACACATGTATGGGGGACGTATATACGGCCAATATACGTCCCCCATACACTTCTATGGGCTGGCGGCATCGTACGGGACCGTGCGGCACCGTACCGCTCCGTAGCCCGGGAAAAGATAGGAAATGTCCTATCTTTTCCCGTATTACGGCGCCATGGCCCATATGTTCCTATGGAGAGGGGCGGGGGTGAGCTGCGCTCACCTCCTCCTCCTCTCGCCGCACGCTGCCGTGTGCCCGCCGTGCTACGGTGCGTCAGGCTCACGGCAGTGTGCATGTAGCCTTATTAAGGAAAATATACATTCCGAAATCCGCTGTATTATCTATATGATTTTAGATTGTATTTTGTATTTTTTAGGTATACATTCTGTTTTAGTAGCTTTAATGGCAGGCAAAGCTGAAGTGAGATACAATCCAATGATTATACAGCCCTCAGGCATTGCTGAGCTCATCCAGGAACTGGGCTTTGAGGCGACTGTACTCGATGACTATGATGAAGACAATGGTGTCCTGGAGCTGGTGGTAAGCTGACTTGCTGGTACCTTAGATTGCTTTGTAGAAGGTGCATCACTGCTTATGAATGTCCATGTATCTTCACCCAAGATACTGTGAAATTTAGGTGTTAATTTACGTGTAGCCACTACGTGACACAACAAAGAAACTGTGGATCAAGCTTCTCCAACCCTTCGAGATCAGCTTTTATTTTTAGAGGAAGCCACTACTGAGGGCATATAGTATTACATTGAAAATTGGGTAATACAGTCTTTAGAGTTATACAGGGCAAAGTCTATGCCTACATATGGAGGTCTCTTATGGGGTACTTTTTATGTAATAATCATATATGGCATGTGAACAGGAATCGTCTTACAAGTTCCCCAAATTTTTTTAACAAGCTTTGTAAAAGTCCGTATTAGATGTATGATCAGTATAAACCCACATATTACTGTACTAGTTTCTGAAATTTTAATGAAGGTGGTTAAAAACAACTTTCCCATCTTATACCCTAAATACCCTTCTACAGAAGTTATTCCAGAGAGAGCCCCCCTTCCCTCTGCTTCTAAAGTTAACTAGGCCTTTCAATGGTTT
Organism: Engystomops pustulosus; assembly: GCA_019512145.1. Lineage (NCBI taxonomy): Eukaryota > Metazoa > Chordata > Amphibia > Anura > Leptodactylidae > Engystomops > Engystomops pustulosus. The sequence goes on from CM033650.1 coordinate 49,561,274, forward strand.
ATTGTTTTTTTTTTAAATCTGTAAAATTTCTTTCAGATTCGAGGGATGACCTGTGCATCCTGTGTACATAAAATAGAGTCATGTCTGATGAAAACGAGGGGGGTACAGTACAGCTCTGTTGCTCTTGCAACAAATAAAGCCCACATAAAATATGATCCAGAGATAATCGGACCTAGAGATCTCATGAAGATTATTGATGTAAGTCTGCAGCTATATTGAGAGATGTGCCTTATGAACCTATCCCTGAGATTACTCATGTTTTAACCATTGTATTTTCTTATTATTCAGGATTTAGGATTCTCTACATCATTGGTTAAAAAGGATCGATCTGCAAGTCATCTGGATCACAGGACTGAAATTCAGAGGTTTGTTTTGTTGCATGCATTATTGTCATATATACCAAGAAATCGGGTAAAATAGTCTTAAACCCCTTAAGTGTCAAGCCCGTTTTTTTATTTTTTTATTTTTTTTTTTATATATATATGGCTGGGCATAGAAGGCAAGGAGCGCACATTTTACAGGTTATAAAATGTTTATTTTGATTGGAGTGTTCCTTTAATCCTTTGCTGCTCTCGATCATTCTGGGCTTGCTATTGATTTACAGTCATCTTACCCTAAAGAAAATGCCAAATAACACCTTGTGTGATTTGTGCTATAACCCCGATGAATATGATATTTAATTAAACTCCATCCAACCAATGAAATACATATATTTGGCATGTTATTCACATGTAAACTTTTCGGAAGGTATCTTTTCAATTGTCAGACATATGCTTGAATAACTAATGTGAAATTGAGCAATCTCACAGTGGCATAAAAGGGGTTTTTCCATCTGGGCATTCACATTTTATTTAGTTCATTTGCCATATGTAAACATTTCTTCAATTAGATGTTATTAAAAAAATGTTCCAGTGTAAAGATAACTTCTCATAAATATAGTCATGTTGTCCCTTAGAAACGAGATAGCTTCCTCGGATACGACCACCCGCACTCTGGCAGCGGTGGCCAGACATGCAATATTGAGTCCTGCCTGACCACCCAGATTCAGCAATCATTACCACAGGACGGCTGTCGGACATGTAGTAACTCCTGCACATTTCAAATACAAACATTTTTTGTATCTCTGTGCAATCACTCCAGCAGAGGTGGTTGTATCCAAGGACAGTCTTGTTTCTAAGGGACCATATCACTAGATTTGAGAAATTATTTTGACACAGGTAAAAAAAATAATAACATCTTATTGGAGAAATGTATATATATGGCAAATTAATAAAAATGAATGTAAATGTCCAGACAAGAATACCCCCGTAAGGAAGATGCACAAAGTCCTCTCCAGAAATATATAAACCCCTGTCACGATTTTATTGTTGAAGACCCTTATGACACAGTAATGATAAAGGTATCCAACCCCTTTATCTACTGCTTGGGAACAAGCACATGTCCATCTGTCTGTAAATATATATAGCTGGCTTCTCAATTATCGAATATTTGGTGGACATGGGAACAATGGGAGCTTTGTCATTCCGAGTTGGAGCAGGTTTGGCTTGTATTTTCCTCTAGTCTTTTATCTGGGGACATGTTTTTGTGAATTGCAATCTGAGGCAGCTGTTTGGTATCAGGTGTAACCATAGCAAAGCTGTTCCTCTTTATAGTTTAGATAATACATTTGCTCTGTGTTGTCAGGTTTAGGGCTTTTACTGCCCTTATCTCAATCTGATAATATTACTTCAGCCTGGATTGTGAGCCAAAATCTGATATTTGGTTGTAAACAGACCTGAAAAGAGGAAGAAATCAGTGTACGCACATTGCATATTTCCAGCTCCACTTCTGCTTCTATTATCTTTTTTTTATTCCTCAGGGGTTTGAAAATACAGGGCCGTTTCTAGGTCAAATTTTGTGCCCCCCCCCCCCTCCAGCTGCTGTTGACAGCTGCTGCAGAACCTCACACATGTGATGCAGAACTTCATAATTCACCCCTTAGCTGCTGAAGGACCTCACAATACACACCTCAGCTACCATCATCTTTCACATCTCAATTGTAAATTTGTCACAAGATTTCCCCCATAACCCGTTCCTCCTGAGCAGAGCCTTCTCCATAAAAGATGTAATCCAACCCTTTCCCTATGAAGACCTGAGGCTGTCTTGTTTTAACTCCTTCATTACACTGTGCGATTTGCAATCGATTTGTGATCAATCAAACAGGATACTTTAATCCTAGGGGGTCTGAAAAAAAGTTAAAATTAAATTTAAAATAAAAAAATTAAAAATTAAATTAAAAAAGCCTAAAAATACAAATTACCCCCTTTCCCTAGAACTGATATAAACAGTAAAAATCACAAACATGTTAGGTATTGCCACCTCCCAAATATCTGACCTATCAAAATATAATAAAGTTTTTACTCCCTGTTTAACCTTGTAACAGAAAATAGTGCCCAAAGACGAAAATGCCACATTTTTGCAATTTTGAAAAATATAAAACATTCTATAAAAAGTGATCAAAAGGCTGTACACTCCTTAAATGGTAGCATTGAAAAGTTGCAAAAGTTGCAAAAATTACACCACCAACGGCTCCGTACAACAAAGTATGAGAACATTATTAGTGCCAGAAGATGGCAAAATGAAGAATTTTTTTCTTTATACAGGAGGTTTTAATTTTTGCAAATGTATTAAAACCTATATCAATTTGGTATCCATGTGATTGCACCAAATCAAAGAATAAAGTAGATGTCATTTGGGGCGCACTGTGAAAGATGTAAAATCCAAGCCCACAAGTAAATTGCGCAAATTCATATTTTCACCAGTTTCACAGCATTTTGAATCTTTTCCCGCATCAAGTACACAAAATGAAATATTAAATACCATCACAATGAAGTGCAATTTGTCACGCAGGAAAAAAGCCCTCGCACAGCTCTGTACATGGAAAAATAAAAAAATTATTTTTTTAGATTTATGGATTTTCAAAGGTGGGGAGTGAAAAATGAATATGCAAAAACAAAAAAGGGCCTGTTCATTAAGGGGTTAAGATAGTTAGCTTATAATTATAGCTCAGCTATGATTGCCAACCTAATATCACTAAATTCTGGTAGCCGCCAGTACAAAGGTGCACAAGAGGTGAAGGCGTAACTAAACCTTCAACAAATTTTTGTGAATGAATAGTGCCGATGATAATGTAATACATTTTAGTAAAGAAATATGTTTGTCTGTCTTTCTTATTTAACCCTTTTAACGACTGCCATCCGCTTTGTACATCCTAATTGCACATACCCCATGCAGATATCACGTGTACAGATTTAATAACAGTGGCAAACATCAATTGGATACATCTTTTATTTGAAGCTCTCATTTCCCACTGTAACTTTAACAGATATCTCTGGTTCTGTTGCATCTTGAAACACAATGGGCAGGTTTAAGAAAAGTGTCGTAGACATTGCATAGTTAGACTCGACATTGTTATGCTGCACAAGATTCATATAAAAGTGTGATGTTGGATGATAAATCTATCGTAGTTTAAGACTGTGTGCAGCCTATGTAAACAGGCCGTAAGGTGGCCGATCCCACTGACTTCACAAAGTACAGTCCCTGCATTATATAGATATATAATGTAAGCACGTCCTATCTGCTGGCTGATGTATTAACTATTACAGTTCGGTTGGGCTGTTGTTCAGTAGACGAAACCTCATTTCATTATCTCTCTATATACTGTACACACTCCCTGCCACTGCACTAATGTGCAGCCTATTTGTTTATGAGTGCCCTAATCTTTTCAACACATATTTTTATCAACAATTTTTAATTATCAATATTAAAAGTTACATTTTATTCACTCTTTATACATGCCCACCGGGATGTAGCCAGTGTGCCCCATGCCCACCGGGATGTAGCCAGTGTGCCCCACGCCCACCGGGATGTAGCCAGTGTGCCCCACGCCCACCGGGAGAGCCAGGTGCCCCACGCCCCACCGGGATTGTAGCCAGGTGCCCACGCCCCAGGGATGAGCCAGTGTGCCCACCCGGCCCACCGGGATGTAGCCAGTGTGCCCCACGCCACCGGGATAGTAGCCCAGATGTGCCCCACGCCCACGGGATGTAGCCAGTGTGCCCCCGCCACCGGGTGTAGCCAGTGGCCCCACGCCCACCGGGATGTAGCCCAGTGTGCCCCACGCCACCGGGATGTCCAGTGGCACCCACGCAACCGGATGTAGCCAGTGTGCCCCACGCCCACCGGGATGTAGCCAGTGTGCCCAGCACCGGGATGAGCATAGTGGTGGCTCATGGCGGTGTACTCAATCATCAAGCAGATGAGTACCGAGTTTGGTTTTTTTTAAGACTCGCGTATAAGCCATTTTTTTGCTAAATATTTGCCTTATACACAAAATCAAAAAATGGCAACACTCCAAAATTCAAGTTAAAAAATGAAAGTCATTTTATTTTCATTGTGTTGCAAGGTTTCACGATACTACACACTGGAGCTTAAGTTTTGCGAACATAAAATGAATGAATTCATGGAGTGCTGCCATTATATTTATATAAATATATATTCTTACATTGCTGTTTTGGATATAAATTGTGACCTGCGATGGTTCCTTTCCAAGGTGGAAGCTGACTTCAGCGACGATTTCTAATCAGTTTGATTCTTTTGCTTCCTGTGATGGGATTAATGATCTACATGATGTTATGGACCCCAGTCATATGATGTGCTTCACGACACAACATGACATAGACGATATAAACCATGGTACCACCCTACAATGGTCCTGGAAACCAGATACATGCCAGGCTTTGTCCATCATGAACCTGCTGTCCTTCCTGCTCTGTGTCCTGTGCAGGTAAATGTATTAAGACACATAGGATGAGTGTTATTGGACTACTTCTGTAAATCTGTTGTCTATCTTTATGTTTAGGTGGATGGTATTCTACATAGATATGCAATAAAGCCCTAGCATAGGACAGCTAGGTATGATAAGTTCGATGCCAGGAAGAGTCTATGGTTTATCCTCCTTTTGGTTTTTTGCCATGTTTTGAAAAGTCCAAAGTAAAACCTCAATACCTTTTTTCGACACCCCACCAATGTTGTTGTCTTCATTGCATTGGGCCGGTGGCTGGAGCATAATTGGCCACGTAAGCATCAGTAGCTTTATTACAGGGGTATAAGGATGATGTGCTGCAAAGATTATGAGTGTAGTATCAAGTAGAAGGGCCCATTTGCAGTGGTTTAGGGTATATCTGAGTTGCTCTTAGAAAGGAAATCTACCATTTGATTTCATGCATACTGAACCCAAACAAACATTGAAATGTGTCTCTGTAGCACACTGATCAGCAATATTTCCTTAATCCCTGGCTGAGTGGTGGTTTGTGGAAAAAAACAATTATAACATTAGGACCTTGGGAAAGCTGGGTTGCTTCAGCCTACTGTTGAAACTGATAACCATACACTTAGTTTCTGAACTGTCCAGGCAGGACTAAATCAACCTGTGCTGGATCATTGGTGCTCAGCACCTGGGGGATGGTGCAGCGAGTGCCACATTGTGCTCCACGGTGCAGCGATTGTGCCTGTCGGGCACAACCAGTGTGATTACATCATTCTCCGGAGCAGTGCATACTTAAAGGACATCTAACACCAGGAGAAAGACTGATTGCAAATTAAGGACTGCATGCTCATTAACCCCTAACGCTTGGCGAGCCTACGGCGCAGAGGTTAAGGAGTTAGGAGTATGAAGAGGGCTCACGGGCTAGGTCCTCTTATACAGAGGTGGGGGTTGTTTTGAAATTTGACGGAGGAAGACTTGCTTGAAACTTGACGTTTAAAAACGGGCGTTTTTTTTTTTCTCATCGCCCGCCCCCGAACGTCATGGGGGCCGGCGATCAGTTACCATGGTAGCTGGGTCTTTTTGACAACGAGGCTACATGGTTTATGCAGGTTCGTTTACAATTGAGCCAGTGGGCTCATTGTATGTATGACCTGCAAAAATGCCAATATGCAATACTGTAGTATTGCAGTATATGGTGGAGCGCGATCTGACCATCTAGGGTTAATGTACCCTAGATGGTCTAAAAAATAGTGAAAAAAAAAAGTTTAAAAAATAAAAAAATAAATAAAATATTAAAAGTTCAAATCACCCCCTTTCCCTAGAACGGATATATAAAACATAACAAACAGTAAAAATCACAGACAGATTAGGTATCGCCGCGTCCAAAGCCATCCCCGATTATCAAAATTTCAAAAGGTTCGGCCGGCGGTGACCCAGAACGAGAGGGAAATGGCGCCCAAATATCCGAAATGCGACTTTTACACCTTTACATAACATAAAAAAATGATCAAAATGTCGACAGACCTCAAAATGGTAGCTAGCAATGTGAACGTCGCCTCATTTCGCAAAAATGGACACCTCACACATCTCTGCGCCCAAAGAGAAAAAGTATTAGCGTAGAAATGGCAAAAAATTCTTTTTCTTTGTACACATTCGTTTAATTTTTGAAAAAATGTATTAAAACACAATAAACCTGTAATAAATTTGGTATGACCCCAGAGATGCACCGAACCAAGAATAAAGTAGGCGTGTTATTTGGACGAAGAGTGGAGAGAGTAAAGTAGTAAAAACTGAGCCCACAAGAACGTGACGTTTTTTTTCAATTTTCACATTGGAATTTTTTTTCAGCTTAGCATTTACACGGCATGTTAAAAAAATACATACGGGAAAGTAAAAGTTAAAATTTGTTACGCACAAAATAAGCCCTCAAACAGGTTCGTCCGCGTAAAAATGAAAAAGTTATGGATTTTTGAAGTTGGAGAGCGAGAAATTAGCCGAAAAACCCTCCGTTCTAAGGGGTTAATATCTCAGGCTCATTTGCATCAAGACCTTCATCCTGGTGGTAGATGTGCTTTAATGTGAGAGGAAAAGTGCTGGAGTCAGACACAGAAGTAGCAGAGCTCCATATCATAACTGTATAATTGTTTTTTCAGCAAAACAAACTCAGTCAGGGATTTTAAACAAGATATGATCCGCATCAGTGTAGTGTACAGATTCTCAAGATCTGGTTGTTCATTCATAAGCATGAAATTCAAAGAATGGTAGATTTTCCTTTAATATCTATGTTTGGATGGGGTGTGTTGGTATACAGCACAGCTGAATGGCATTACATGCTGGCATGTGTATGGTTAATGTGCCATTCTGCTGCAAGGAAAATCTGCTATGGAAATAGTTTTCAAACTTTATAAAGGACATAATACTATAATGTTTGCTAGAAGCTTTAAAGGGGTATTCCTGGAATAATCATAATTCATATACAAATGGGTCCTTAAAAATAAGCTATTATGTAATTAGTTGTTGTTTTAAATTTGGCTGGGAACATGTCCACATCACATGTCCTACACCTGCCGGGGCAGGTCATGTTGTTAACCACTATGTTTGGCTGTATTCGGTTGATTGCAGTTCATCCAATATGGCCAGTGTTGTGGTGAGACGTCATCTCAGTTGGGCAATATGTAGGGATGGCAGTTACACATCATTACTATGGCAACAGAGGAGGATTGTCAAAGAGAACTAATGGATCATGGGACTTGTAGTTTCCATTGGCGGACATCTTGGCGATAACTCTGCCTACTTTAGAAAGCCCATAACTTTTTGTGAATCATAAAATCAAACTATTTAAACTCCGTATTGAGACTAATGAGTTGTGTTATATGCATTTATTTGTAGCATTATCGTTTTTGGGAACAGAGGTTCGTATTTCCGAAATACTCCTAAAAGGCTTTTTTCCAGTTAGTTTGTTTCAGCTGTCAGAGAGGCACTGCCAAACGAGCTTTCATCCTGACTTGTTCGCTGGTTTATTTTTACCAGCACATTCTCAGATTGGGTTGACGTGACCAGTGTAGTGTCACAGGGGTCAGTATTGGGGCCACTTCTTTTTAAACATAAACATAGAGAAAGATGCGGCACTCACCGGTTCCAAAAGCAGGAAAAGCGTCCTTTATTGGTGGGGAAGCATGCAGGGGGTAACAGGCAGGTTCCGGCAACGGGGCCGTTTCACGCACTGTGGCGCTTTTCAAGCCGATGGCAGATGGCTTGGTGAAAAGCGCCACAGTGCGTGAAACGGCCCCGTTGCCGGAACCTGCCTGTTTACCCCCCTGCATGCTTCCCCACCAATAAAGGACGCTTTTCCTGCTTTTGGAACCGGTGAGTGCCGTCATCTTTCTCTATGTTTATGTATGGATATCTTCTTATATACATTGATTGAGCACCGCTGGAAAGTCCTGCCGTGATCACCCCTGCCCCTGGAGAGTCGGGCCACGCGTTGGGCTGTCGGCGGTATCGTTGGGGCTGTGCCCGCCAGAGACTTTTCTCCATTTAATATTGCCACTTCTTTTTAAAATTTTTATTAATGACCTTGTAGTGGGTTTACACAGTCCAGCTTCAATATTTGCAGATGATACTAAGCTGTGCAAAGTAATAAATACTGAGGTCGATAGTTTAGCATTACGAATTGGTATTGGTGGATGGTAAACTTAATTTTCGTGACCAGAGCCAGGCGGCTGCTGCTAAAGCAAATAAAATTATGGGACATAGTTTTGCCCTGGTCAGACCACACATGGAATATTGGGGGTCATTTACTAAGGGCCCGATTCGCGTTTTCCCGACGTGTTACCCCAATATTTCCGATTTGCGCCAATTTCCCCGGGATTTTGGCGCACGCGATCGGATTGTGGCGCATCGGCGCCGGCATTCACGCGACGGAAATCGGGGGGCGTGGCCGAACGAAAACCCGACGGATTCGGAAAAAACCCCACATTTAAAAAAAAATTGCACTTGCCTTCACTCAGCCCGGCTCGGTGTATTCCAGTGCGTTCCGATGCTCTTCAGCGCTGCAGCGCCACCTGATGGACGGCGGAGGAACTACCTTAATAAATCCCGGCCGGACCCGAATCCAGCGCCGAGAACGCGCCGCTGGATCGCAAATGGGCCGGGTAAGTAAATCTGCCCCATTGTGTACAGTTTTGGGCACCAGTGTATAAAAAGGACATGGTAGAACTGGAACGGGTGCAGAGAAGAGCAACCAAAATTATTAGGGGAATGGGGGGACTAGATTACAATGACAAATGACAAAATTTGGGATGATTCAATTTAGTAAAAAGACGACTGAGGGGAGACCTCATTACAATGTAGAAATACCTGAACGGACAGTACAAGGATCTCTCCAAAGATCTTTTTATACCTAGGCCTGTGACCAGGACAAGGGGGCATCCTCTACGCCTAGAGGAGAGGCGATTCTACCATCACCATAGACAAAGGTTCTTTACTGTAAGAGCAGTGAGACTGTGGAACTCTCTGCCGCAGGAGGTTGTTATGGCGGACTCTATGTACATGCTCAAGAGAGGCCTGGATGCCTTTCTGGAGAGAAAAAATATCACGGGTTATGGGGGGAAAAAACTTTTTTTTAATTCTTAAAGTTTGGACTTGATGGACTTGCGTCTTTTTCTGGCCTTATATACTATGAACCTGTTGCCCTCATTAGACATTTGTGTCAATTCTGTGTAATAGCATCAAATGCTATAAAATCTATTGCAGAGTAAAACATCAGAAGCCCTGGCGCGACTCATTTCACTTCAAGCGACTGAAGCCACCATTGTGACGCTGAGCTCTGACAACTCTGTCTTGAGGTGAGGTGATCTTATGTTCTATTCTAGTTCTGTATGTCAACATACTTTAGTCATAATATGGTACCCAATTTTCTATTTCTTTCTTTAAAGATAACCTGTCAGCTTAAATGGAACCTACCACCACAAATCTACCTATAAAGGTAGATCGGGTGGTAGGTGGATCAATAGGACGTGAGGGCACTGTTTCGATAACTTTTATTAGATTTATATGCAAATTTTCTGATGCGGCTACTGAGGTTACACGGGGCGGGTACTCTACGCCCCAGTAGCCTCTTTTCTCCTCCTACTCACAATCTTCGGCGCGCAGCTCCTCGTAGCTGCGCGCCCTCGTCCGACGAACCTGCCGTCTGCGCATGTGCAGAACAGCAGGCCCGCACCTGTGCAGCTCCGGCTTCGGAGCAGTGATCTGAGATGTGGAGACAGATTAGACTGTATGTTCAGTGAGAGATGTTCCCTTTAAGAATAACAAGAATTATCACAATATACCTTCTCATAACAGATTTATTATATCATGACTAATGGAAATTCCTTTTCTATGTTACAGTGAGGAACAGGTTGATGTGGAATTGGTTCAGAGAGGAGACATTGTGAAAGTTGTACCTGGTGGAAAGTTTCCTGTCGATGGGCGAGTAATTGAAGGCCACTCTATGGTGGATGAATCTCTCATTACAGGTACTAGGGTGAGGTCAGGCTATGTATGACTGCAGTATGATCGTAGTTATCAAGATTAGGGATTTTTGTATTCATTTTCTATTTATTTGGTTGTCCACAATCGGCAAAAAATTTTATATTGTTTGTGCAACGAAAAGTTATACCATTTTCCAATATACTTTCTGAATCACTTAGTCACAGTTTTAGAGGAGCTGCTGTCATTCTATAGGGAGCTATAGTGTCCCTTGACATATCATGTTAACAGCGCAACCACTGAAGGTGATGAGAAACCTTTAGGGAGTCATTGCGAAAAACAGCTGCCGTCCATTTATTGTGTAGGCTTCTTAACAGTGATGGCCTTGATTCCCTAAGTATATGTCAATAGGGTTACAGTGGCTGCTGATTGGTTAACACACTAACTAATTACTACCCAACGTTAGTTATGTTGGAAGCCGTGTCTACATAGAATATAAGTTAATTATAGTTAATTATAGATACAAATGTTTTCAATTTATTAATAACATTTATATTATAGTATTGAAGCATGGTAATTATAACGTATGTTGAGTATTAATCTGTGTTGAGCACAGGAATTAGTCTTCCTATAAACCTATTTATAACCAATTGTGTAACATATTATTATTATGTCAACATTATTTCAACATATAACACGTACTTGCAAAAGGTTTGTACACAACGTGACTTGTAGCTATTCCTGTATGATATGAATGTTTCTTATGTGCTTTCCCAGGTGAGGCAATGCCAGTCACGAAGAAGCCAGGAAGCAGTGTCATTGCCGGCTCTATTAACCAGAATGGCTCCTTGCTCATCTCTGCCACCCATGTTGGTTCAGACACTACCCTCTCACAAATAGTTAAACTTGTGGAAGAAGCTCAGACATCCAAGGTAACAACTTCTAGAAATCATTGAACAAATTTCTTCCAATTGCCTTTGTTCCTTACCCCATACAACATTTTCAGTGTTGGCAAGAATTCCATCTGGAACAGGTCTATAAAGACTGTTAGATTTTTGGGCCATCAGTGACTCCATATTAAAAGGGCACTATATTGCACTGAGGTTTAAGCACCTTATTGCTCCCTTACTGTCTAGAATTAAGGGTAAGGCTTATGAACTATTATTGTGATTTCACTTGGTTTGCATATTTCTACTTCTAATCTATTATCTCTTATGTTTCCTCTTCCAGGCTCCAATCCAACAATTTGCTGATAAGCTCAGTGGTTACTTTGTTCCTTTCATTGTCATTGTTTCTGTTGTCACCCTATTTGTGTGGATTATTATTGGATACCAAGACTTTCAAATAGTTGAGAAGTATTTCCCTGTAAGTAGAAGAGATCTGAATAAAAAAAGCTATGTATACATTGTTTAATAAATGCAGAATTAATGAGCACGTGTCATGAGCTTTGCATCCTCAAGTTGGGTATGAAATGGCCTTTTCTAGAATCCCCTCTTTTATGTGAAATATTTACCGTTAATCTATTAAAAAAAATAATAAAATACATACGCTTCCTTTTAGAGTCTGGAGGTGGAGTGTCATTACAAACAGCAGCATCTTTGGTTTTATTGTAACTAGAGGCATGTGTTTAGTATCATATTAAAGATCACAATCTCATCTTTTAGGCCGCTTCACACTTGTGTTTCTCTACGCTACAGAACTGTAAATTCGGGCAGTTGGAGACATTGGAAATTCCCATTTGCTATAACTCACTGATTTGAAAGATGAGATTCTTAGGCTGGGTTCACATGTCGTCTTTGCTTTTCGTTAATAGGACGCGTGGGGCGGATTCCCAACATATCCTTACAGCATATGGCAAAGATGTATTCCACCGTGTGGTTATATAGTCGGATACATCAGTGACGACTCCTCTTCCCTGAATGCGGGGGAAGGCGTGAACAACGGCAGCAGCTGGTAATTGGCTGCTGACAATGTATGGGGAGTTTCCCGAGTGATGTCACTGTCCTTATATGGTGTCCTCCTGCTGAGAAATTTATCCGCTCCAGCGAGGCTGGAGGAAGGGTGCAATATGTTGCATATGCTCCAAATAGGCATCTACTGCCTCTGGTGGGTGTATACGTCGTATCAGCAGGAGGGGAGCCAGCTGAAAAAATATAGTTTTCTGGGTACACTCGATGAGTATGGGAGCTTTCCCAATGTCTATACTGAGCATTTACCAGAAATTTCATGGGAACCTTTAATTTGGTTCCAAGTAGCATAGAATCTAAGAGAAGGGTGTCTGTAATGACCCTATCCCATGACTCTGGAGGTGACTCTTAGCTCATTTACAAATGACTCTGGAGGTGATCTTGGCTCATTTACATATGACTCTGCAGGTGATCTTAGCTCATTTACATATGACTCTGGAGGTGATTCCTCACATAAAAGAGGGAATTCTAGATATTTCATACCTTACCTTAAATGTGTCCCTTTAAGTATTAAGTATTATATAGTCGGTCACCAGGTAAATGTTCATATGGTGTTTTGGAGGCAATAGGAAGTAAAGACTATCTCATGTGTGTTTCTTTGTTTTCAAGACTGTTTATGTACATAACAAACGTATCCTTAGATATATAAATAGGTATATAACATGTCGTAAAAGGTACCCTCTTTTTAAACCGGCCCTAAAGGGTGGCTCACTTCAAACGTTCATATTTCCTGAAATGTTGCACCTATAAGCACAATCCTGGTTAAGAGGAGAATTTACAGTCAGGAATTGAGATCTGTATTTAAAGATTTTTTCTGTAAGTACATATCTCCAGTTATGAAACACGAACCTGATATTAAAGAGGATATTCTCCTCTTTAATTGCGCACCAAAATTGCATTTTTAGGTGGCACAGTTGAGGAGATATGACCGTTTTACACTGTCATGACGTGCATAGAAGTGTTATCTGCTGGGGGCATGTGCAAATAGGACATATGTAGCTATATATATTACAGTCATGAAGGGACTTATGTTGGATTATTATTATTTTTTCATTATAGGGATACAACAAGAGTATTCCAAGGGGAGAAGTAATTGTCCGCTTTGCTTTCCAAGCTGCTATCACTGTGCTGTGTATAGCCTGTCCTTGTTCACTTGGGTTGGCTACGCCAACTGCAGTTATGGTTGGTACAGGAGTTGGTGCTCAGAATGGCATACTGATCAAAGGAGGAGAACCTTTGGAAATGGCCCACAAAGTAAGCTGTCCGACTTTTTAACAAATTGTATAAAGTAATATAAGTAGCACAAAGTTATTTTACTTCATAGACTAGAAGAAATGGGGGATAGAAGAGACAGAGGGGCGCTCCTGTGGTGTATTACCTTTGTGATAAATGGTCAAAATTTGATACTTCAGGCTACCAACCTTGTGGGGTTGTGCATCCAGGCACAACTCCCAAATGATGCTTCTTTAGATGGACCTTTATCTCCACTGCCGCGTTCATGGTCCTGCTTACTCCCCCTTGACGTGGATAGGCAGTTCCAAACTGATATCTTTTTCTCCAGGATTGGAGTGGGTTTTTTTCTTGAACGCTGAAAGAATGGCGCTGGCTGGTCCCGTAAAAATGATTTATTTCATTGAACATAAAATAAAGTAAAATAATTAAAATAGAACAACGCGTTTCGCGCTTGGGCTAAGCGCTTCCTCTGGTTCATAAACAGATGATCTTGGTGAAGTGAAGAACTGTCTCCCGGTTGTTTCTTAACTTACGGCGTATGTGAGTTTTTACGTGACAATATATAAACAAATAACCATAAAATGCATCAAAGACATAAAAGTGTTATATACACATATTACAAAAGTATCATTAAAAAAAAATCGAGGCATTTTGTGTGTAGAAATATTCACTGCCCAGCCCCTGTAGTAGGAAAAAAAATAACATTGTACTCATCTTTCCGACGTCCCCCATAGGTCCTCTTCTGTCTCAGACTGTCCCAGACAGAAGAGGACCTACAGGTGATGTCAGAAAGGTGAGTTTTGACTTTATTTTTTTAGTTGACCCGAGTATAAGCCGAGTTAGGGTTTTTGAGCACAAATTTTGTGTTGAAAAACTAGGCTTATACTCAAGTATATAAGGTATATATATAATATATATATATTTATATTTATTCCCATGTGTCTGTGGGGTATCTGGACTACATCTACAGGTGCCTCAGGATGTCAAACCATGGTTACTATAGTGACTCTGAAAACAGACTCCTCTGCGGCGGGTGAACTAGATCTTTCTCACAGGATGGTTTCATTGATCTCATTTAGGCCATTTGGTGTTTCAATTTCTATATCCAATATACTTCCCTCCGGCAGAGTGTCGGGAACCTGTTGGATATGGTGGCAGGTACGTGATCTATCGGTTGGATGGAAATGGGGCATTTTATTTTAGGAAGGTGGATGGAGCAGTGCTATGAGACACTGTGCAATAAAATATTTTTCCTTATGTTCTCCCTATGTTTATTTAAACGATTATGTAGCGTTTGCACTGTCCTTCCTATGTATTGCAAATGGCATATTTCACACTCAAATAAATGACATACCGTATTTTTCGGCCTATAAGGCGCACCTCTAATAAATCGAAACATGTAGGGGTAAGGGGCACTCCCAAAAACTTTCTTGTTGAGATGATTCACCTCTAATTCTTTTGAGCCTTTTTATTGGAGAACTGACGACATGTTTTATATGGTGGTGCTCATACCTATATACAATGACAGATATAGGACTGTTTGTTCATGCAAAATTTGAGGAAAAAAGAAAGGTAGGCACTCACCACTTTTCTTAAAATTCTTCGTTTATTCGTACATCTTTAAAATTGGCATGTGTTCATAGGGAGAAGAGAATATAATGCTAAGGAGCATTCCAGGGACGAGTCGTTTCGCGTTACTGTCAACGCTTTATCTTGCCTGAAACCTTTGGCGTTCACACCTGATTTTAAAATCGGGCCGCCAAAAGTAGCTACTACGTAGCTCGGACACACCTTCACCATAATAGATATGTGATTGGTTAAAAAGAGAATGAGGCGGAGTGACTTAGCGTCAGCTTCGCCCCTTTAATCTAGCAAGATGCATTGTCGGACCAGAAGGAAAACAGCTGTACTGCTCGCAGCCAATTGGATCAGGTTCTTACAACGGGCAGGCGGAGCCTCACTGGGCAGCATAGGCGGACCCAAATGAGTAAAAAGGGGTAAAAAGCCGTTCGATATCGCTATAGCTGTACGCACCTCCCGTTCCTCTTTCTTTAAATGTATATGTCTAGAATATAACATATACGACAAAAATGTTGTCTGCGAATAAGCATGATAATATAGATAGGATCTAAATAATGGAGTGCCCAATGTCTAAGTAATGCTTAAGTAAGCTAATGCCTAGTGTCTAAGTAATGCTCAAATAAGTTATGCAATATGACAAACTGCTATGCTGTGTGTTATGCCAAATTTATGTAAATGTATGAGATATGTAATAAGCACTAGGCTTCCAAATACTTACTTTAGACAACTGCTCTGCATAGACCCATCCCCTTTCCGTAAAAACAAGGAGTCACGAAAGTAGAACCACGCCCCTTTAAAGTCAATCCCTGCATTTTTCAGTCTCCTTTCTAGTCCGACTGCACGAAAACGTCCCTATTCAGCTTCGACAGCGGGTAACGTTTTTCATTTGGGTCCGCCTATGCTGCCCAGTGAGGCTCCGCCTGCCCGTTGTAAGAACCTGATCCAATTGGCTGCGAGCAGTACAGCTGTTTTCCTTCTGGTCCGACAATGCATCTTGCTAGATTAAAGGGGCGAAGCTGACGCTAAGTCACTCCGCCTCATTCTGTTTTTAACCAATCGCATATCTATTATGGTGAAGGTGTGTCCGAACTACGTAGTAGCTACTTTTGGCGGCCCGATTTTAAAAATCAGGTGTGAACGCCAAAGGTTTCAGGCAAGATGAAGCGTTGACAGTAACGCGAAACGACTCGTCCCTGGAATGCTCCTTAGCATTATATTCTCTTCTCCCTATGAACACATGCCAATTTTAAAGATGTACGAATAAACAAAGAATTTTAAGAAAAGTGGTGAGTGCCTACCTTTCTTTTTTCCTCAAATTTTGCACCTCTAATAAATGCCTGCTAAGACATCTAGGTTCATATATAAGGCGCACTGAAGTATAAGGCGCAGGATCAAATGCAGTACCTAAAAATGACCAGCAGGAGGCAGACCTGTGCACAGTTCAAGGCTGCTGGGGGTTAATGCAGGGTGATGCAGCAGGGGTTAAGCGGTCTCCCTCTGCCCCTTCTCCTTCCCTCCTCAGCCAGGGTGTTATTCCTGTGGGGTTCCCTGTGGCTCCTTCTCTTTCCCCTGGTACAGGGCTGGCAGGTATGGGGGATTTCTTACTGATGATGATGATTGCCTCGTGGTCGGCACTATAGCAGCTCCGGTCTCTCCGTGCTAGGCAGGGCCTGCGCTATAGGTAGGCAAAGGTGGCAATTGCCCAGGGCCCCATGAAAGGGGAGAATCTCTTCTTTCAAATGAATCTTGAATTTTGTTTCTAGGTGCTATGGATCCAGAGATATTCAGGTTTAAAGTGAGACTATCAGGTGCCATTTTTATATATAAAAATCACTCCCAACGGCAGTTTAACAGTTATTATTAGAAACACAAATTTAGATTCATATAAAAGAGGAGACTCTCTTCTTTCATAGGAAAAAAGAAGTGAGGTTCTATGTGTCACAGAGCCAGAGATACACCCCCCTGAAATGCACCCCCCCCTCCAGATTCTACAGGGAGAATTTGCTGCACCTCACAGATAATGGAAATATTCACTTTATATGATACTACATTTTGAGAAGGGATAATATGAACTAATATTCATGTTTTTAACCCTTCTCTATGCAGAACTATCTAAGAACACACTTTGGGCCACATGTATCAATGGTTTTTTTCTGTTGTTTTTGCGCCTTTTCATTGAGGTGCACCGTTTTTGCGCCATTTTTGTGACTAAACGGCAAACTAGCTGCGCAGCAAAAATAACCAGCTTTCCCTCATTTATCTTAGCAATCCAGATGTTTTGCTGAGACTAATGATATACATCACTTGCGACTTTTCATTTGGGCGCAAAAACACTCCAACCCAAGTAAGAGAAGAAAGCACTGAGCCCCTTTGCAGAACAGCTCATTTCTAGCAGCAGAGCTCAGCCAGACACTAGAACATATAATACAGATATGAGATACTCTGCAGACAGGAGCTGCAGACTCTATTTACAGTTCATCACCTTCTTTTTACAAAACATTCTGCAGACTCCTGAGCTCAAAGCAAGAGCTCAGAACTTTGCAGAATGTTGCAGATATCACAGACAAGTGTCCCCCATGTAATTCTGCACAGTATCACCAGTGTGTCTGAGGGGGATACTGTGCAGAATTACAGGGGTGCAGCAGGAGATCAGCAGTGGGGGATCCCCTCCAGGAGAAGCCCCTGCTGAGGAGGTCACTGGGTGCTAGGTGTCACACACCTGGGTGCTGCTGTGAGTGTTATCTTCATTCTGGGCTGTGGGAGAAGCAGAGAGGAGCTTGTAGCAGGATCACATGTAAGTGCCCGAATCTAACATTGCGCCTAAACTGCGCCAAAATTGCGCCTAAACTGTGTTAAAGTAAAGTGATTAATAAGAGGCAGGAAATTAACTTATCACAGATGGTTGTAGCTTGTGATAATTCTGGAAAACAGTGTGCCAGAATTTAGGCGCAACTACTACACTTAGGCGCACAAAAGTGATAAATATGGCCCTATCTCTCTTATTCCCTTTTAGTTTGTGATAGTCTTTTAGTGTTGGGAAAATTGACTGATACGATGAACATTCGATCCTCTTCGCCGAATGTGACTACACCTCGACCAGAACATGTCCATAAAGTTATATGTAACACCAAAAACACACACATGTCCTGGAATAAAGTTTTTATTTCTCACCATCCTCCATTATTTACACCCATGTTATGACGGTCTCACTCTCATTCTTATGAAGCGCGGAGGGTTCTGTTATTGTGCAGCTAATACAATGGCGCACATCTAAAAGTGACTTTTATTATCTCATTAGCTTGGTTTATGGATATATAGCGTAGTTATTTATTTGGGTGACCATTGTGTAAGGAACAGACAATGATACATCTGTGTGAATTTTCTGCAGTTCCATTTGCTGCATATTTCGGCGAATACAGTATATTGGTGTGCGGTCTGTATGATCTCCTCACATCTTACTCTTTTAGGAAAGTAGATTTTCTTTATTTAAGTATCTGGATTTGTACATATTTTAGAGGAAATTTTAAATGTTAATTGCCAAATGCATCGCCTGGTTGTCTGCTTTCAAAATTCTATAGGTTTTATGGCGCCTTTACTTTTTATTCTGTTTTATTGATATATTTTGCAGGTTGTGACTGTCTAAAATGTCTAGCTGAAAAGCAGATATCTAGTTATTACAGTTTTAGTGATATTTGTGAACTCTACACATGTCCATGTATTACATTTTGGAGATGTGAAGGTAAACATTTTCTGTTTGGAGCACATTTTTTGCCATCAAAGTCAAATTTTAAGCATTTTTTATAAAATGTTTCAGTTTGAATCAAAATTGCATGCAGGCGCCTATGTCTATAAAATCTTTGATGCAATTTTGAAAATCGGGCAAGTGTCTGCTTTCAGAAAATATCGGTCCCTCTCCCCAATAGGCCTCACAGTCTAATCAACCTACCAGTAATTTTTTTTGGAGTGTGGGAGGAAACCAGAGGACCCGGAGGAAACCCACGCAGACACAGAGAGAACATACAAAATCTTTGCAGATGTTGACCAGCGCAGCAAGGCTGTAGTGCTAATCACGGAGCCACCATGTTGCCCATAAATCTCCCTATCATCTATCTATCTCCTATAAAATTCTCCCATATTACAGTTTGTTTTACCATACTAAAGGGAGCCATTTCCTGACAGTGACTGGTCATAAAATAGTTTTATTTTGGGGCCCCACTTTTAGTTTTGCCCAGGGCCCCACTTTGTCTAGAACCGGCCCTGGTGCTAGGGGAGGGCAGGATGGGCACAATGTTAGTTGTGGTGCCAGGGCACTTCAGGAGCCAGGGACCCTGTATACTGTGTGGGAAGGTGCAGGAAATTTCTGGGGATGAGCTTCTGTAAACATACAGAAATTAAATATACAGAAATGTACTACAGACAAGATGTACTGTACAAGTTCATATTTAAGGCGCACTGGCCTATAAGGCGCACCGGCCTATAAGGCGCAACTTTGATTTCTGAGAAAATTTCTGAGGATTTTTGGTGCGCCGTATAGGCCGAAAAATACGGTATTTGGTGTTACAATTCATTTTGTTTTTTATATGGAACATTTCATTTTATGTTGTTAGATTTAAATGATGTTCCAACCTTGATGTTTTTGCAACACAAACATCTGGTTTTGTGGCATTTTGAAACGTAGTTATCTTTGTTATCTGTACCATTTGGTTTATGTTGTCTAAGCACACTTGGGGCCAGGATATAATCGTAGTGGCTCTCCTATAGATAATTCTTGGACGGTTAGGGAGATGATCTTTAAGATGTATGTCTTTTCTGAGGATAGACCAATGTTTCTGCATAATGTTCCTGATCGCATGATGTTGTGTACTGTATCTAGTGATGAAATGGGTTTCCTGTCGGCTGTTGTTCTATAAAAAAAACAAAATGACTTGTAACACCAAATATGTCATTTATTTGAGTGTGAAATATGTGAAATATGCCATTTGCAATACATAGGAAGGACAGTGCAAACGCTACATAATCGTTTAAATAAACATAGGGAGAACATAAAGAAAAAATTTTTATTGCACAGTGTCTCATAGCACTGCTCCATCCACCTTCCTAAAATAAAATGCCCCATTTCCATCCAACCGATAGATCACGTACCTGCCACCATATCCAACAGGTTCCCGACACTCTGCCGGAGGGAAGTATATTGGATATAGAAATTGAATACACTAACACCAAATGGCCTAAATGAGATCAATGAAACCATCCTGTGAGAAAGATCTAGTTCACCCGCCGCAGACGATAAGGAGTCTGTTTTCAGAGTCACTATAGAGTCTCTTGGCAGATAACTAAATTGAGCTGCTATGAATAGGGTGACCCTGTATAGGTCCTGTTCCAGAATTTGCCCCATATACAGTATAGGGGTATTTGTTCAGAACTTGTGGATACAATTACTATACATTGTGAGAGTAAAAAAATTGATTGCAGTTTTTAAAATAGGAATTTCCTGTTCCCTCAGATACGAACTGTTGTGTTTGACAAGACGGGAACAATCACACATGGATCTCCCATTGTCATGCAAGTGAAGCTTTTGGTTGAAAGTAACAGGATGTCTTCAAACAAGTTGCTGGCAATTGTGGGGACGGCAGAGAGCAACAGTGAACATCCCCTCGGAGCAGCAGTCACAAAGCATTGTAAAGAGGTAAGGTCTAGTGTTTTTCCATCATTAAAAAGAAAATATAGTATTTCCCTCTTATGGCAACAAAACTACAGAGCTACACATGGGTGGCCACTGTGTATGAACATACACAGTGGAGTGATGGTTGTAGAAATGTTACCCAACACTATTTCCAGCAATTGGGCATCAAAAATTAAATTGTAAAATTAGTGTTTGTAATTAAAAATTTCAATGAATCAAGGAATTTTTATTTGCATCATTCAGGCAATCTAAAAAGTGTAACTATAAAAGGATAGTCTTCAGACACTTATGATAAATGAATCAGATCTCATATTGATATCATTGAGTGTTTGTTGCTACAACACAAAAATTATGTGAACAAGTAATGGATTCAGGAGTAGATCTGGGATTCAGTAGAGTAGATACGTACAGCATAAGCCGGCTACTCCAAAACATGAATATTTAATATAGGTATATACTATAGATAGTCAGTAACACTCACTGGATTGTGAAAGAGGAGAGTGAAAGCATAAAGATCACAATGGTACCCACCACTGGGTTAAAGGCAGTAGAAAATGTGGGCAGGGCGCAAGGAAAATATCAGGCTAATGGTTCATTCACATGGCCGCCTGCGGGAACATGCATGCGGCCACAAATCTGTGGCCGCATATACGTCCTCACAGACAGCAACGGTGGCACCGCGGCGGTACGGTGCCACACACCAGGAAAAGATAGAACATGCTCTATCTTTACCCTGATGTGCGGCCGTGCGCCGCTGTTTCCTATGGAGGGAGGAGGGGCCACCTCCTCCTCCAGCACACGCCGGGCATAGCGTGTGTGAGTGCACCCTTATAGTGTACATATCTACTCTATTGAATCCCAGAGATTACTTGTTCACCTGATGTTTGTGTTGTTGTAATACAAGATCTGCTTCATGTATAGTGTCTGAAGAAGATCCTTTAACGGATCGAAACGTTACACTTTTTGGATTGCCTGAATGTTGAAAATAAGTCCTTGATGCATTAAACCTTTTACGGATTGCTGAATTTTTGAGTAGTGTGAAGCACCTGAACATTCATAGGAGTGACCTGGATTTTCTTTCTGGAATGAAAAGTTTGACCTGAGCAGGTTACACCAAGGAGTGCACATTTGACACACTTCCTGCTTGAGGCGACCCCTTCACTCCTTTTTCGCGTGGAACTGCCGTGAGGGGGATAATAATTGCAATGCATGAAAATGTTACAGCTCACCTGGTAGGATTGCCTTGTCCACCTCACAGATATAATAATTGCAACCTGGTGGTTTTGGGATCATATAGGGCAGTGGTGGCAAACCTATGGCACTGGTGCCAGAGCCGCGGCACTCGGAGCCCTCTCTGTGGGCACCCAGGCCACCACCCCAGCATGAGGTTCACCAGACAGGACTCAAAGAATCTTCCTGCAGAGCCTTCCTACAATGATAAAGGAATTTCCCCTCCTCCGTTCAACTGTGTTGGTGTCTTTAGGAGGCTGAACGATTGAAAGATGTCAAAGAACAAGGAGAAATAAATTACGGCTTAAATTGCTGTGCTGGCACTTTGCAATAAATAAGTGGCTTTTGGTTGAAGATTGGGCACTCAGGCTCTAAAAGGTTCGCCATCACTGATATAGGGGTTTCTATGCCAGATTTGTGGAGTAGATGTCCTGATAATTGTCCCCCTATGAGATGTGTAGATGTATCATATTTTTAGGGTCACTGGAGGGCTTCACAATGAAGAGGTGAAACCCCTTGACTGTTCTTTCTCTCTGCCCTTACTAAAGCAAAAAACTAATAATCCATCCTGAATTTATTGATCCCAACAAATTCCTTGTAAAACATCCAACAAAGTCTCAAATCATGCATATGTCTTGGGCAATAAAACAGTTTATTATAGAGGCATATTCCTTTAGGCAGTCGCAGTGAAGATTTAAAAAAAATCCCAGCTGCATTGCAAATCTGCATTTCTGCTTTCTCTACGCATTTGCATTACAATGTAGTGTGTTTTCTAACTTAACTTGCACCCTGACCGAATCCTCTGTGTTGTCCTAGGGGTTGGGCTTTAGTTTGGATGCATTTCAAAAAACATGTGACTTGTCTGTGCTGCAGATTTCTCAACTCATAGCCCCTACCTATACAGCTCCTCCCACTCTCAGATGTGACCTCTGTAAAAGAGCAGGAGGGAGGAGCTACACAGGAGCACAAAGGTGGGGCCTGAGAGCTGAGCATTCTGCAGAACAGACAAGTCATTTTATTTTTTCAAAATGCATTCAAACCAAATTTCAGCCCCTAGGACTACACAGAGGATTTGGTCAGGGTGCAAGGTAAGTTATAAAACACAACTATATTGTAATGCATTTAGAGAAAGCAGAAAGGCATATTTGCAATGCAGCTGTAATAGGCTTTTGTAACCTGTCTTAAGTGAAAATGAGGTCTCTGGTGACAGGTTCCCTTTAAAAGGAACAGGTTATTGCATATATACGGAAGCTATAAAATAGCCTCTGGCATATTGATTTCAAAAATGTCTTTGCTGTGCATCTGAATAATTCCCATGCTTTTTAATTATTTCTTAGCATTACCTGGCTCCCTGCCAGCAGGTTGTGATGAGTCCTGGGAAGGAGGGGAATGGAGGCATGCTTAAATAAGTATTGCTTGCAGCAGTGAGCTGACGTAAGTTGGGAAGGTAGTAGGGGGAAGACTGAGGGAGGGGATGGCACTGAGGGAGGAGGCATTGAGAAGATTACTCGTGCCATTTGAACTGCCAAACCTGGGACTCGCCACATGCTGCTGGCAGGGAGAACAGGTAATGTTAAAGGAACAATTTAAAAAACATTGGAATTATCAAATGCACTTCAAAGTTTTTTTTTAAATCAACATGCCAGAGGTTATTGAAACCTGTGATCATACAAAAATGGCCTTCCTGATGACATGTTCTCTTTAAGATAATTTTTAAAAAATTATTTTCCCTTAGATGAATTGCCTTAAATGTCCACTACTTGTTTTGCTACGTTGGTGTGCTATGTCCATGTAAGGCTCTATTCACACCACATAAACATTGCAATTTTGTGTGACCCCAAGGAGATGACTGTTCTATTTGTTTCTCTTCAACAGGTCCTAAACACAGAAATTCTGGGTACATGCTTTGATTTTCAAGCAGTGCCTGGATGTGGGATTAGATGCAAAGTCAGTAACATTGATCACCTACTAAGCGGCACCAACCAAACAAGCATAAACAATAGCAAAAATGCCATGCTTGTACAGATTGACGAAAAACACAAAGACTCAGATATTCATTCCTTTGCCGATTCCCAGATAGCAAGTAAGTGCAAATTGTATTCTTGCCAGCAATTCAAAAGTGATGACCAAGCCCCTTCATACCGAAGGTCATCACAGCCGCACCCACTACAGCCTGTACCTGCTGCTGTAGAAGGTCCACAGCTCTTGAAGTCAAATTATTGATTAGTCACTACATATGAATGGAGGCCAATGGTGATAATCGGTGCGTCCTGAACCGGAGTGGAGGAGAGCACATTTGTTATATTTATACCCCTTTATTTTACAAGAAAAAACCCTGGCCTGACAATACCTTTAATTTATTCATGTCAATCAGGCTTAAGGATATAGGTGTCCTTATAGTTTATTACTAGTCCACAGTATAGCAGCAGGGGTTGGTCGTTTTAACAATAATACAGAAATCAATTGTAACTGCTCTACATTTTTCCTTCTGCAGCTTCTTCTTCACAACAGACATATTCTGTGCTCATTGGGAACCGGGAGTGGATGAACCGAAATTTCCTTAATATGAAAAGTGATACTGACGCTCTTATGACTGAACATGAGAATAAAGGTCGTACTGCTGTCCTGGTTGCGGTCGATGGTAAGCCGTGTGGGTTATGATAAAATTAACGCTGACAGATTTGTTTTTGGAATATTGGTAGATGTTCATGCGCATTGTCTACCCCCCCCCCCCCTTTTTTTTTTCTAGGTGTGCTTTGCGGTTTAATAGCCATCGCTGACACCGTAAAGCCAGAAGCAGCATTAGCCGTATATACATTGCGTTCAATGGGGCTGGATGTAGTACTGATGACTGGAGACAACAGCAAAACTGCAAAAACTATTGCCTCCCAGGTATCTATGTAATATATGCAACACCTCCTTTACTGTAACCAAGAGCCAGTGTTGAGACCCGCACCCATGCAGCATAACCTGTGCCATGAATGAAGCGGACCTTAATAATGGATCATGTATAGTAAAATAATATTTAAATCTTGTTAACCCATTTTCTTCTTATCCCCCAGGTTGGTATAACCAAAGTGTTTGCTGAGGTTCTCCCATCTCATAAAGTAGCCAAGGTAAAGCAGCTTCAGGATCAGGGGACACGCGTGGCAATGGTGGGAGATGGAATCAATGATTCACCGGCTCTGGCCATGGCCAATGTGGGAATTGCCATAGGGACTGGCACTGATGTAGCCATTGAAGCTGCAGACGTGGTGCTGATACGAGTAAGTCTTATAGCTTTCTATTTCCATCATACTTTTTTATGTCTTAATAATAAATAATTATTTATTAATATAGCGCACACAGATTACACAGTGCTGCACAGAGCTTGCCAAATCGGTCTCTGTTCGCAACGGGGCTCATGATCTAATCAACCTACCAGTATGTTTTGGAGTGTGGGAAGAAACGGTAGGACCAGGAGGAAACCCAGACAAACACGGAGAGAACATACAATCTCTTTGCAGATGTGGACCCTGGGACTTGAACCCAGGTCCCCAGCGCTGCAAGACACAAGTGCTACCCACTAAGCCACCGTGCTGCCCATTTCTTGTATATTATAAAACCCCATAAATTCAGTGTTGCTCTAAAGCCGTCCTTTACGTGTAATAATGGGGGTAATGGCACAGCTGCCACAGACTTCAGCTGCTACTGCACTGCATGTCCTACACTTCATGAGACCTCACTATTATTCTTAATTTTGTATTCTGTATGTAGTATGTGGTGATATGGGAAGCAAACGTGAGCTGTTAGTGCTTAATATAGAAAAGTCAGCCTTCTGGATTAACCATTTCACTGTATACACGACGCTTCAGAGAAAGTAATCAAGTTGCACAAATTGTTATGTTTTTATTTGCTAAGCAGGAAAACATTTTATTCTCATAGATATGGTCATACCCTGAGGACTGACACTGAGAGATGACTGACTATATGTATCTGTCTTTCTCATGCAGAACGATCTCCTGGATGTTGTTGCCAGCATTGACTTATCACGCAAGACTGTGAGAAGAATAAGAATAAATTTTGTTTTTGCCCTGATTTACAATCTTATTGGTATTCCTATAGCTGCAGGTATGTGATGCCAATTTTCTAGACTTACCTAAGCGATTTTATTATTTGAGTACTGCCAGAGTAGAATTACCCTTATATTCTTCAAGTCATTCTTAGTTTGATCAACTTGAAGTAACAAAGTACTTAATCACAAATTTTTCACACATCAGGATCTAGATTGGGGTCCTTGACTAGCATTTTGGAAGCTGTACATCAATAAAAGCTATGAGATTTCACTGTTCTCATGTACAGAATGCTGATGAGCAGGCAGATCAGATGCAAATGTAAATCAAACCCACCAATTAAAGGAAATCTGCTATTTGTTTTTATGCATTATGAACCAAACATACCTTGAGAATGCTTGTAGCTACACTGATGCAGAAACATATTTTGTTTAATCCCTGAACTGTGTGGTTTTGCTGAAATAACAATTATAAAATTATGAAAATGATGCTCTGTTGCTCCTGTGACTACCCCGGCACATCTCCTCTTACCCTAACTATGCACTGCTCCAGAGAACGCTGTATTCACTGTGCTGTCCCTGACAGGCAGAAGTAATCAATTGCTGCACCATCCCCCAGCTGTTGTGTAGGAGTCATCCTGCCCAGGTCGATTAGTCCTGTCTGGACTGTTCAGGAAGCTCCGTGTAATGTGTTTATGTACAGCAGCCAGTCTGCACCCCTGTGTAGTAATCTGACTTCAGTATAGACAGGAATGCTTTTAGAAGAAATTTTTTCCAATTTATTCACTGCTCTCACCTTGGCTGATGAGAGCAGTGAATAAATTGGAAAAAAAAACTTTTTAAGCGTGTAACGTCGCCTAAAAGCAACATCCTTAAAATCTGCCCTCTAAAAACTCAATGGCACTCTACATCAACATTCACATGCCTTATTATTGCCTTATACGTAAGAAACTGCACCACTAAATCTATTATGTGTTTTCTCTTTTTATCCTGCATTAACGTGTAAATTTTATTATTTAGACTAATCCTTTTATTGTCAAAATCAAAAAATTCCAAATAGAACCTCAATTTTGTTTTAGTGTTTGCTTAAAGATGCTTAAAGGGTTGACATGTTTCCAATAAATAGGACTTTGAAAAACCTCATGAAGATTAATTTTCCTCAAAAAAATTTGAATCTGAAATGTATTTAAAAATTTGGATGGTGTTACGTACAGGATAAGTTCTTTAGGTTTGTTCTTAAAGGAAACCTACCACTTCTGATGGTAGGTATGAGATGTAAACACCGGGCACCAGCTCAGGGTGAGCTGGTGCCGGAGCTTACCTTAGCTAGTGTTTTAAACCGCTATATCGCGGTCTAAACACATTTTGATTTACAGCCCTGAGGTAGCTTCGGCGCGGCCGTGCGTGTGCGCCTCCATAGGAAGTGCCGGAGGCGTCACGCGCGCACGGCCACGCTCAGCGCCGAAGCTACCTCGGGGCTGTAAATCAAAATGTGTTTAAACCGCGATATAGCGGTTTAAAACACTAGCTAAGGTAAGCTCCGGCACCAGCTCACCCTGAGCTGGTGCCCGGTGTTTACATCTCATACCTACCTTCAGAAGTGGTAGGTTTCCTTTAAGTTGAATTCGTATCCAACTCGAAACTGTATATTTTATAATTGTAACCCCAGCCAAATATTTTTTGGTGTCTGTGACAATTGGATTTTAAAATTGTTGGGTTGTCATAAGAACCAGGATTAACAATAAAGCTTCATTACAGACACCTGTGATAACTGTTACAGCTGTTTATTGTAGCCTAGGACTAAAATACAGTAAATTACCAACATCCAGAGGTCCGTTTGTAACTAGGGGTCGTATGTAAGTTGAGTGTTCTTAAGTAGGGGACCACCTATATCTCTGTTCAAACTGTAAACCTCTTAACGTCCCAATAAAATAACATAAAATAAAAAATTATGTCAACATAAAACAAACGTATGGTTATTGTTAGTTAGCAACCAATTTGGGCGGTTAAACTGTATGATGTGCATAACATTTAGAAATCAGAAAATCGCTAATTTTTCAAAAAGTTATATATAGCATTAATGTGACGTGTTCCAAAAGCATTCCAAAGTTATAACTGCATATTCTGACACAGGATGATTTGAAAAAAAAAAACAAAAAAAACCTAAAGGTGAAAATGAGCTGTGCTATGGCTCAATTAAGTATTTTAAAAACCTTTTTTTCTTTTAAATGCGACCATTGCTGTCTATACTAAAATCAGTTTACTGCAAAGGGGGATGGGACTTGAAGTTGAGTAGTGTTCATCTACTATCAGGGATAAAGCCATCAATGTTAAGATCTTACTCTACCCCTTTAAAGGGGTTGTACAAACATTGCAAGTTATCCACTAACAAAAACATAGGGGATAGCAAGCTGATCTGTGAATGACTAGGTATGTACAAGAGGTATGTGGGTGTGCTGTGCTCTGCAATTTCGACACTCCCATACTACATACAAGCTTTCTTGTTTTGGGGGGGGGGGTTTCTAGTGATTGGTGAGATAGTCCCTGCAGTTCAACCCCTCCGATCATCTTTTTATCTTGTAAATTAGGGATAACTACATAGTTGGTACAAACCCTCTAACTAAATAAATCGGTATTCTTACACTTTGGTATTGGAGTTGAGCATTATCTTGGTTATTAGGGTAACACAATATGCTAATAATCTTTTTCTTTTAGGCGTGTTCATGCCGGTTGGTTTGATTTTGCAGCCGTGGATGGGGTCAGCAGCTATGGCAGCCTCCTCAGTCTCCGTTGTGTTCTCTTCCTTGCTGCTTAAACTGTAAGTGGGGGTTCATCCCTTGATTTGACTTTTGTAATTTTTTTTTATCCTGCTTGTTCTACCTTATTAACAAATGTTGACTAAACCTGTTAGAAATAAAATGTGGAGTCTGTGTGGAACCTTCTTGTTAAAAACCTCAATGGTGGATTTTTGTTTTTCGTGCAGTTACCGCAAGCCAAGTCGGGAGAAACTGAGTTTTCGAGCTCAAGGTCAGCTGAGACAAAAGTCCCCCTCAGAAATTAGCGTTCACATTGGTATCTCAGAAAACCGGAGAAGTTCTCCAAAGCTCAGCTTGTTGGACCGTTTTGTAAATTACAGCCGCGCTTCTCTTAACTCATTCATGTCTGATAAACATTCTCAGCAGAGCGTCCCTCTAAATGATCCTGACAAACATACACTTCTACTAGAAGACCTAAAAGGTGAAGAAGACACCTTCCTGTGATCACAAGCACCAAATATTTTAGATGCATAAGGACTGTCAATTCTTTTTATCTGCATGAATACAGATTTATGGAAGAATATACCTAAGAGCCGATTTGGGAGGACATGGTGGGCAAAGGACACTTGTCCCACTGAGCCTTTTCTAGCTAGCATATCAAAACAATGCAGTGAGTCCTTAACAATGGTCTTGAAGCCGTTGTCTTGCAAGCTTATGTGCCTTATTGCCTTGAGACTATTATCAAAGATTGAACAGGACACTTGAGAATTATGTTATTCCATTGACACCTATTTTTTTGGGAGGTTGGGGGGCAGAGCACTCATTAATTTATGTTTCCCTAATAAATGGGGGCAGATACAATTTTTTTAACAAGTTCTGGATTCCCACACTCTTGATGTCAGATATTTTATGCAATTGGGATGGTTTCTACCGGCCAAACCCTAATGGAAATTCCATCTTCACAATCAGTGTTGACGTTTTGTGAAAACAATGGTGAAATGTTCTTTTATTTTACTAAGTGTACCCTTCCCCAACATGAAAAGATGATGGATGTCCCTATGTATATCTCAAGCATACAACTATATGAATGTACTATTGCACTTTGTCAAGTGACATAACTGGTGGATCAAGTTTTCACTCCTAATAATGGAACATCTCTTAAAACTTGCATTAACCCTGTTCCAGCCAGTCCTTATTCAGATCTTTGAAGCCGAATATATATTGTAACCATAATGTCAATGAAACCATCACGTAAGGCTGAAATTCTTACAAGTGTGTCAGAAGAAGCTGTAGAGTCTACAGAGTCTGTTTGTCTTTTTTTTTTTTTTGTATTGTTTTTGCTGCAGCTCATCTTTATTATACCTCACTTAAAGGACACCTACCACCATATTTAGCGGTGGTAGACGGTCACCAAATCAATGCTCGTTACCTTAGGGGTTAAGTGCTAGTGTACAAATCGTCTGTGGCTCGCTGTGGAGTGAGTATAGATAAGGGGACATGCATATTTTATTATCGGGAGGCGCTTGGCTACCGGAGGCCTGAGCGCCTCTGGCTCATTTGCATATTTTTATGAAGTGCTTTATTCGGTGTAGCAGACGTGGAGGAACATGACAAACACTGGCACTTAACCCCTAAGGTAACGAGCAATCTGGTGGTAGGTGTTCTTTAAAGGAAAACTCTCTAAATGCTATGTACTGTAAGAAACCACAGTGTGCTTTGCTACATTTCTATTTCCTTTCTCAATCATCTGTATAAGATGTGTAAAGTTTAAAAAAAACACTCCAGGATTTTTTTTCCCATCCCAAGCACTGCTTATCTGAATTCAGTATACATAATCGAAGTGCAGGTTGCAAAAGACTCTTAATAACCATCTTGATTGATATATATCTCTCATTTGTAAGGATTTGTGGAAAAAGAATAGGGAAGGGATCAAAACTTACCTTTTATTAGTACTCTGAATTATAAGTAATGGAGTGGCTATCTTTTATATAAATTGGGGTTCAAATGTAGGTTTTTTGTAAATTATACACACAGAGACTTGTATAGGAGAAAAGGGGGGGGGCTGTATTTCACCTATATCACCCTATCCTATAACCCTATCAAAGGAATGGAGGGATAGTGTAGAGCAGTGATTGTGAACCTTTTGGAGACAAAGTGCACAAACTACACTCAAAACCCACTTATATGTTGCAAATTGATCCCTGCTGTATCACAGGTTTTGATCATATTGGTGTCCTGAGTTTAATACACTAGAAAGATGATGGGGAAATTTTGATTGTAGCTTCCCTCCAGGGTCCCCTGAAAAAGAAAAATAAGGGGACCCAGAGCAGGAGCTCCAATGATAATCCATCTCTGTCCATACCTTCCTTCTCCTCCTGTAGTCCTGGCAGCCAAGGATGTCGCTTTAAGATAGTGCTGAGCTTGGCACATCCTGGGATATATTGGACCACAGGAGAAAGCCTTGAGTTCTATCTGGCAAACTGTGAGTTTGGGTGGAGGCCTGGGTGCCCGCAAAAAGGGCTCTGACTGCCACCTCTGGCACCTGTGCCATAGGTTCACCACCACTGGTGTAGAGCATCTGCAGGCTGGAGTCTTATTGTACTCCCTTTACAGCCAGGGTGATGCTGTCATTTTTTTTTCTTAATAATCCAGTAGAACGTGTGCAGTCTGTTTAGAGTGTGGTACCTCTAGTGCACAGACGGCGCTCCCCTCTTCACAAGCTGCCGTCCAGACGCCATCTCATATGGCAGTATGAGCAGAGCGAGGGCCCCCCCAAAAGACGCCAATTCCGCTCATCGAAACGTACGTCAGGATGCCTAGGGTTACATTGTAGGACATGGACAGATCATTTGAGGGGATAGAGTACCCAATCACACCCTGTGCTACTTACCATAGCTGGAGTGAGTTATTCAACTTCCACATTGTGTGACGTGGCCAGCGCTTATATTGCCGTGTGAGACTGCGTCTTTTGGTGGTGCACCAATGAGTGTTGCAATAGATTAGTCACTCCTTTCTATATCCTCCTAGAGGTTATGATTATACTGGTGGGTAAGTTGTCCTCTTCTATACCATACCTGGTAGTGGGATCATCCAAAAAGGTGAGATGGCTACCCCCACTGGAGACAACCGAAAGGGGATTCATAGGGGTCAGCTTGGGATCCCAAACTTCTAATAAAAGCAAAGGAATTTTCATACAGAAAGAAATCGCTGAATAAGGAAATACAGAAACATAATGAAAGATTTAAACAAGGAATAACAGGAGTGCTTCTTTACGCCTTATACCAGAATTAAAACTGTCATACACCTCGAAAAACCTTTTGATATTGATATTTGATCAGCTAAATATCTGGTGTCACACAGCAGTAGAAATCAGCGGAATGGAGGGTAGATCATGCATATTGATCCAGTTAGCAGAAATCCTCTAGAAGCAGAACTTTCTATTTTAAATGAGATTATTCTGTAAACACCTCCAGATGTTAAACCGCATTGTAGAGATCTTTATACATAACTTGCATATGTTCACACTTGATATAAAGTATTCTTAAAGGATTACTACATTTTCCCAACACGTTCTGTATTTTGGAATAATATTGAATTCTAGCAGTAATTTCTATATGTAACATATATTTATTGTTTTTATGTTTCCTTTTATTATTTTTGTTCCTGCGACAAATATATTTCTTTATTTCTTTTCCGTTATATAAAGGCCTTTCATGATGGATTTAAGAATACCAAAATTTATTTACTTGTTTTACTCAGCTGAATTAAAAACTGATATGACATTTTCCAGTTGTTTCCTTGCTTATGTTCAATACTTAAAGCCAAAATAATGTTTTATTCTATAGGATCATATAATATTACATTATATATTACAATCTTGTATGATAAACCGGGACACTTACTAATCGATCAAGGCACCGTGACTGTGGTAATCTTCTTATA
Organism: Engystomops pustulosus; assembly: GCA_019512145.1. Classification (NCBI taxonomy): domain Eukaryota; kingdom Metazoa; phylum Chordata; class Amphibia; order Anura; family Leptodactylidae; genus Engystomops; species Engystomops pustulosus. Next base: position 49,593,996 of record CM033650.1, read on the forward strand.
TTTGTACATGACCACCTTCCTTCTACAATAAACTTTTTAAATTATGTAAGTGTTCCTGATTTATTATACTTGATTTTGCTGGTAATTTCCTTTAATTGGTGCCGAATGTTTTCTGATTTTCACCTAGTATTTTTGGTACCCTGACAAAGGGGTTCAGCTTTATATGTTCTTGAAATTTTATGGAAAGTAGGGCAACCAATAGATCTTGGATGCTGTAGACAGTTATGTTATCTTTGTAGAGGTCTCTGTGTATAGCATACTTTCCCTAATTAAGATATTGATATTTTTAGAAAAGATTAATATCAGATCAGTCGGGTCTAGCTGTCATCGACACTGATTAGCTCATATACGCCTTCAGGTCCATTGAAGGGCTCAGGAATGACCATTAAACATGTACAGAATTGTCTGTGTCTATTTATCATCATCATAGTATATAAGGCCGGAAAAAGACGCAAGTCAATCAAGTCCAACCTTTAAGAATTAAATAAATGTTTTATCCCCATAACCCGTGATATTTTTGCTCTCCAGAAAATCATCCAGGCCTCTCTTGAACATGTACATAGAGTCCGCCATAACAACCTCCTGCGGCAGAGAGTTCAATAGTCTCACTGCGCTTACAGTAAAGAACCTTTGTCTATGTTCAGGTATTTGTACATTGTAATCAAGTCTCCCCTCAGTCGTCTTTTTTCTTAACTGAATAATCCCAAATTTTGTAATCTGTCATTGTATTCTAATCCCCCCATTCCCCTAATAATCTTGGTTGCTCTCCTCTGCACCCGTTCCAGTTCTACTATGTCCTTTTTATACACTGGTGCCCAAAACTGTACACTATATTCCTTGTGTGGCCTGACCAGTGATGTGTAAAAGGGCAAAACTATGTCTTTATAATGGGAATCTATTCCTCTTTTGATACATCCCATAATTTTATCTGCTTTAGCAGCAGCCGCCTGGCTCTGGTCACTAAAATTAAGTTATCATCTACCAATACCCCCAATTTTACCAAGTAATTGACTGTTTAAAACATAATTATTAGAGATGAGCGAACATGCTCGTCCGAGCTTGATGCTCGTTCGAGCATTAGCGTACTCGAAACTGCTCGTTGCTCGGACAAATACTTCGCCCGCTCGAGAAAATGGCAGCTCCCGCCGTTTTGCTTTAGAGGTGATTGGGGTCACTGTCAAATGTGGCGCACACAATGATTCAGGATGACTCGTCGGGTAATGTTAAAAGGATCGTTTATTACTGGTCTCGGAACACAACGCGTTTCGGAGTATTAGGAACTCCTTTCTCAAGTGATAAGAGACTAAAAGACAGGGTATACAAAAAGAGCTGCATATAAATAGATAGATAAAAAAGGTAGATAAAAAATTGGGAAAATGATAAAAGCAGGATTAGTAAGAATCAAGAGGATAATGCTAATCAGCAAGAGGTGGTAGTAGTATTTTAGAGATGAAAACACATATATCAGCAATCGCTGAGAGGTAGACAAAATAACATGAATTAAATATGGTAAAAGTATGTACAAAAAAACAAAAAAAAAAAAAAAAAATTTTTGTTAGATAATGTTACAGGATACAGATGATATGTATAATAATTCATGAGTACATGGACATAGATATAGCCAATAAATGTCGATTAGATAAACTAGATATGATTGAGTTGAATAAATGAATAAATAAATAGATAAATAGATGGATACACGAACAGTTAATTAGTTGGACAGTCAGCCTTTCATCAGAGAAAATAAATAAAATAAATAAAACACTTCAGATATTTCAATATAAAAATGGTCCACATGAATAGTTCATAGATGGAACACAAATTGGCTTAGTAAAGTGGCAGTTGCTAAATTTTTTTGCAATACTAGCTATAGTCCAGCAAGGTTAGTTTGGGTCACTGTCAAAATGTGGCGACACAATGATTCAGGATGATCGTCGGTGAATGTTAAAGGCTGTTTATTAGCTGGTCTCCGGAACACAACGCGGTGCTTAGGAATTAGGAACTCCTGTTCTCAAGTGATAAGATAGACTAAAAGACAGGTATACAAAAAGAGCTGCATATAACATGATAATAAAAAAGGTAGATAAAAACTTGGAAAATGAAAAAGTCAGAGGAGTAGTAAGAATCAGAGATATAATGCTATCGCAGAGAGGTGGTAGTAGTATTTAGAGATGAAAAACACATATATCAGCAATCGACTGCGAGAAGGTAGACAAAATAACATGAATCAAATTGGGTAAAAGTTGTACCAAAAACAAAAAAAAAAATAAAATTTTTGTTAGATAATGTTAGGCAGATGATATTTATATAACTTCATGAGTACATGTGACATAGATATAGCCAATAAATTGTCGCTTAGATAAACTGATATTATTGAGTTTAATTAATGAATAACTAAATAGATAAATAGATGGATACACGAACAGTTATATAGTTGCGACGTCAGCCTTTCATAAGAATAAATAAAAAAATGTTGCTATTTTGATAAAAACCCTCAGATATTTCAATATAAAAATGGTCCACATGAATAGTTCATAGATGGAAAGAAATTACAAATATATATAAAGAATATGTAGAATACACAAAGTTGGCTGAGTAAAGTGCAGTTGCTAAAATTTTTTGCAATACTAGCAGAGTACAGCAAGGTTAGTTTATGAATAGGACATGGTTAATTCTTACCTGCCGTGCAGGGGGTGGGACACTTGTTGCAGCGGCTATACTGGGCGTTCTGGTGAATGAGGTTAAGTAAAGGAGTAAAGGGGACGGGTTCGCGCCAGAGTGTGCGGGTGGCGCATGCGCCTTGTGTTTGGTAACCAATGTAATGTTTGCCGGGGTGAGTGGCGACATGAGGGGGTGGCGCATGCGCATGAGGTCTGAATGCCGCTGAGAGTGGCGACAGAATTGTTTGGCGCACGCGTGGTGCGCCAGAGACATTGGATGGGGCGCTGATCGGGAGAGGTGTAAATTGATGTAACCTATGAATATAGGGAGGGGATATGTGCTGGGAAGGAGAGGAGGGGGGGAGAGGTGTTAGAGTTGGGGGGGAAAGTGGTATATCAAAAATAAATGCAGTAGGAAGGGGAGGGGATGTATTATAAGGGGGGTGGAAGGAATTATCCAGGTGAAAAGAGATGTAGAATTCAATTGCATAACGAGAGTTAAAGAGGTCTAGAAGGGGTTCTCTAGAGTTTCATTGAGGCCATGAGGGGTCATGCAGTTCATTTTGAAAATCCAGAACATCTCTCTTTGACAGAGTTTCTTGAAGCGATCATTTCCTTCTGGGACATGTTCAATGGGTGTTATAGAGTATGCGGTGAAGTCCTTTTGGTGGTGAGTAAGCCCGTGTCTCGAGATGCTGTGTTTAGTGTAGCCGTTTACAGTGTTGCTTCTATGGCTATTCATGCGTGATTTGAGTTGTTGGATGGTTCGACCGACATATTGGAGGCCGCATGGGCACTCCAATAAATATATTACGTATGTTGAGGAGCAGTTCATGAAGCTTTTTATTGCGAAGCTCTCATTGGTGGTGTTGCTTTTGAATGACCTTAGTTTGTTGGTGATGTTAAGGCAGCATTTGCATCCTGTTTGTCCGCATCTGAAGCTGCCGGTGAGTTCGGGAAGTATAGAATTCCTGTTTGAGCTGGATAGCAGGTTTCGTAATTTGGAGGGAGCCAGATGATGCATGGATGCCTCTGAGGCTGCTTAATCGCACCATTATGCCAAAACTATGGGCAACAGCATGGCCATGACAGAGTGACAGAATGAAGCTAGATGCTATCTAGCTTCATTCTGTCACTTGTGGCCTCTTTTGGGCACTCATTGTACAAAGGATATAGTAGAAACTGGAACGGGTGCAGAGGAGAGCAACAAGATTATTAGGGGAATGGGGGGGACTGGAATACAATGACAGATTAACAAAATTTGGGATTATTCAGTTTAGAAAAAGACGACTGAGGGGAGACCTCATTACAATGTACAAATATCTGAACGTACAGTACAGGATCTCTTCCAAAGTCTTTTTATACCAATATGCCCTGTGACCAGGCAAAGGGGCAGCCTCTACGCCTAGAGGAGAGGCCGATTCACCATCAACATAACAAAAAGGTCTTTACTGTAAGAGCAAGTGAGCGATGGACCCTCTGCCTCCGGAGGTTTTATGGCTGACTCTAGTACATGTTCAAGAGAGGCCTGATATTCTTCTGGAGAGAAAAATATCCAACGGGTTATGGGAAAAAGCATGTGTTCCTGACTTGATTGACTTGCGGTCTTCATACCGACATTCACAAAGGAGTATTAACCCTGTTCACTGCCTGGCATTTCTGGGATATTTTGTCGCTATTGGCCACAGCAATTTTTACAATGTTGACGTTTACAAATAAAATGTCAAAAAAATAAGAAAGAGTAAACAATATACAAACCATAATATTTTCTGTATCAAAATTGCCCCATTTTCAAATTGCATAAAGAGTTTTCGACAGAGGTGCATTCATAGCAATTATTTGATTCAAAATGTAATATTTTAAATTTAAAAAATACATCATTTTGACTTTTGATGGCAAAATGTGCTCCAAACCGATAATAGTTACCTTCACATCTCCTAAATGTATGTGGACATGTGTAAAGTTCACAATGCCTCATATTGATATGTTCACATGACTAAATCACATAAATCACTAAAACTAATATCTGAATTTTCAGCTAGAATTTTAAGACATCACAGTAACCCTGCAAATATATCAATAAAACAGATTAAAAACGTAAAAGGCACCCCTAAAACCTATATATTTGTTGAAGCAGACACAGCCAGCAATGGCATTGGCCTTGATTAACCGTTGACAGCCTATACCACCCTTATCTAACTTTTGTGACAACACAAATTCCGTATATTACTTGTGTAGAAGCCGAGTTTTTCAGCACAAAAAATGTGCTGAAAAACCTCGCCTTGGGCTTATACACGATCATATAGAAAAAAAAATAATCCCTCCCCTCCGGTGTCCCCCCCGATGTTCGTGCGGCTCCCGATCCCTGTCGTCGGCTCCCGGCGGCTCCCGGTGTCTCTCTTCTGTCTTCTCTAGCCCGCAGAGTCGCGTCCATGCGATCGCCGGCCATTTCACACTGTGATGGGACGCTGTCGCCGCATATGACGTCATCCAGCCGCGGCGAAAACGCTGGCATCACAGTGTGCGAACGCCCGGCGCGATCTCCCGGCCATAGAAAGAGTGAAGAAGCCACCGGGAGCCGTGATGGGTCTGGAAAGCTGCCGGGAGCCCGCGACGAACATCGGGGACCACGGAGGTGGTATTCGTTTATTTTTTTATCTGTACTACTAATAAGGGGCTGCCTGTATAACTACTGAGGTCAGACTTATACGATGGGGGGCAGTCTGTATACTAACTGGGGACAAACTGTATACTACTGGGGGCAGGCTGTATACTCATGGGGTAGGCTGTATACGAAGGGGCTGCTGTATACTGATGGTGGAACTCCGGATCTGATGGGGGCAGGCTTTAATACTGGGAGTGGTACAAGCTGTAATACTACTGGGGGGTCCGGCTGTATACTACTGGGGGCAAGCTGTATACTACTGGGGGCCAAGCTGTATACTACTGGGGGCAAGCTGTATACTACTGGGGCAAGCTGTATACTACTGGGGCAAGCTGTATAACTACTGGGGCACGCTGTAATACTATACTGGGGGCGGCTGTATGCTACATGGGTTGCCTGTATGCTACGTGGGGCTGGCTGTATACTACATGGGGGCTGTGGCGTATACTACATGGGGGCTGCTGGCTAGCTGTATACTACAACCCTCGGCTTTCTCTCGAGTCAATAGGTTTTCCCCAGTTTTCGGTGGTACAATTAGGGGTCTCTGCTTATATCTGGTTGCTTATACTAGAGTATAATATTGTATTAAAAAAAAGTGCAAAGTGAAAATTCCATGAAACCATCAAGTTTTTACATAAACTCACATCAACGCAATGTTTAATCCACAATAGGGATTTAAAAATAATAACACAAAGTGAGCACCATTTTTTCCAGAAATCAACCATGTAATCAAGAATTAAACTTTTTTGAATTCATACACACTACCACCTAGCAACTTTGTGTAGCAAACAGTAATAATTCTAAAATTGCAGGAAAATTCAAAAAATATGTGCAGAATCCAGATAATCAGATAAAACAGTAGATGTGAGGAATCATACAGACCCCGACATGTGTATATTCCCCAAAATATGCAGCAAAGGGAACGTAAATCACAGGGCGTCACACAGATCTATCATTGGTCTTCTCCTAACACAATTGTGAACCCACATAAATCACTATGCTATATATCCCTAAACCAGCTAATTAGAAAATCACATTTAGATGTGCGCCCTTGAATTAGATGCACATAACGAACCCCTCTGCACTTTCCTACGAATTTGAGTGAGAACAGTCATAACATGGGTATATATAATGGAGGAATGGTGGGAACTAAAACCTTATTCCGGAATCGTGTGTGTTTTTTTTGTGTGTTACATATAACTTTATGGACATGTTCTGTTGCGGTGTTTATAATGTAGTGACATTAAGGCGAAGAGGATTGAATGTTAACCGTAATAGCCAATTTTTCCACAAACAAATAATCATGAATAAAGGCACTCAGAGAGCAAGGTGTTTCTGTAGATAGTTCTGGATAGGAGAGGGGTTAAAAACATATCTTAGTTGATATATTCTTATCAAAAATTTATTAAAATATAAGTGAATATGTCCTATTATCTGTGAGTGCAGCAGCTCCTGTGTCAAGCAATTCTCCCTGGAGCTGATGGCTAAGAATCTGGAGGGGGCTACACTCAGGGGCTGTATCTCTGGGCTCTGTGACACTTAGAATCTCACTTTTTTTCTTGAAAGAAGAGGGTCTCCTCTTTTATTGAAGCTAATTCATGAATCTCTAGTTTCTAGGTTTTTTTCAGGAAACTGAGAGATTGGGGCCGATTTATCAGCTTCTGAAAGTCACGAATATTTCTTAGTTGCCCTATGAGCAAACCAATCACAGCTCAGCTTTCATTTTGCACCAGTGCTCATAATTTTAAAGCGAGCTGTGATTGGTGCCATGGACAACTAGATATTCTGACTTTCAGACACTTGATAAATCTGCCCATTTAACTGTTTAAGTGTCAAAGGGAGTTATTTTTATAAATACAAATCGCACCCAAAATTCTCAATTTAAACTGAATATCTCTGGTTCTGTGACACCTAGAAACACAATTTTAATTCATTTGAAATAAGAGGCTATTCTCCGTTTTGTCGCCCCCTAACGCCAGCCTGTCCCATCAAGCTCCGGAGGGTGGTCAGCAAATATTTCCAGGGTCTTGCTCTTAGTCTAGGCTTAAATGAACCTGTCATCAGAACTGACCCAAATTAACATTACCAGTATTTATGAAAGAGTTTAATATACCTTCTTCCACATCCTGTTCTTTCATGGCTCAGTGTGATGGCATAGCATCATTCCAGAAAATCAAAGTTGAAGGTTATGTAATTGGTTTTGTATAAGTCAAGGAGACGGAAAGCTTATCATTGAAGTCAAGCTCGGCTCAACACAAATGAAGGGAGATCTGGTAGTGAACTTTCTGGACGTAGGACCATCAATTCACGTGAGCTGGCATTCTGAAGTAAGGAGAGCTTTTACATCAGTTTTTAACTCTCCGCCTCTTGATTTATACAACTAAATTACATCACTTTTCAAAGACATACTGGTATTGGTTTATTTAGGTCAATTTCTGCGACAGTTCCCTTTAATACTGTGCCCACTGCTCTCAGGGCAGATGGTATCACTGCGGACTTCTGGAATGACCACAGAAAAATGTCCCACCTATGTCGCAGTACTGGGAACAGGGGCCGTATTTATCCTAGGCAGGGACAGGGGGGAGTTTTTTAAACATATATTTTTTTTTATTTGATGCCGAACCGGACGCCCAGCAGGGAAAAGGTTTGGGCGGTGGCGCTGGGTGGATCATAACTACTTTATTACCTGGATGGGGAGCATATGGGTTGCAGCATGACCTTGGATATTAATGTGGGGTGCAGGGCGACATGGATGAATGTGGGGTACAGCGTGACGTGGACGTTATATGGCGCTTTCAAGTGAGGGAAAATGTGGGGTGGCAGTGAGAACATTATGTAACGTGATGTGCAGGGTACACGGATGTAATGTGAGGGTGCAGTTTGACTTGGGGATGGTAATGTGAGGTACAGTACGAACATGGGTGTAATGTGGGGGTCAGCATGACAAGTAGTAATGTGGGGTGCAGCGTTACATGGATGTAATGTGGGGGTGCAGTGTGACATGGTGTCAATGTGGTGTGCAGTGTGACCATATGTAAATGTGGGTGCGCTCACATTATGTAATGTGGGGGGGTGCAGTAAAAACAAAAAAAAAACAGCACATGGATGTTATATGGGGAATGCAGTGGTGACATGGATTTAATGTGGGGCTCAGCGTGCATGGATTTAATTGGAGGTTCAGTGTGACTGGATTTATTGTGGGGCTGTAGGGTGACCTGGATTGTTATATGTCAAATGAGAAAAAAGGGATAGAGCCAGTGGTTGCTCTTTGTAATACGAAATTAACTGAAAAATGAGTAGAATGGAATCTTGCAAGTGTAGCATATCACAATATTTAGCAAAAGATCCAATGTAACCATTGGATCTTTTTGCTTCTACTCATCTTTTTGCATGTAATTTCGGTTACAGCGCACCACTTGGCTCTCTCCCTTTTTCTCATTTTTATCATTTAGTGTACGGTGCCCTTGGCTACCCGTTTTTTAGAGAGCCTAGGAGTTGCTGGCAGTAACCCTTTAAATGGTACCTTTCGTACAAACAACAAACAAGAAACCTTCCCCCTATTGGATAATTTAATAACCCTTACCCACAAGTGGTTACCCCAGGTGAGCACCCATTCCTCTCACCACAGTTTGTCACCATACTTGTCTTTACGTTATTACCGAGTCGCCGTCCTCTGCCGTTGTTGTTTTGTTTTCCTTTTCCATGGATGTTTATATGAGGATGCAGTTGTGTACATGGAGGGCGAACTTTTTTATATTTATAAATCTTCTGAATCAGTTGAAGCCTAAAAGACCGCAGATAGAAGAAGAAGACAGAGAATTCCTGCACCAAAGATAGATATATATAGTGGGGAATTGCTCTGGTAGATGCCTTGTCTCGTGCGCGAAGTCAGGGACACACGCGAGTTAAGCTCCAAAATTCGAGTGTTTTATTCACACTTTTCTTGTCAAAACACCAATTCAGCTTGCTTAGGGCAAATAAAAAGAACACAAAAACCCTGCCCGGCTGGCAATCTGCCTAATACATTAACAGCACATACTAGACATGTCCCGGCTGGCCTGGCACCCTCTTGGCCACAGAATATCAGGGGGCCAATCAAGTTATCTTTTGCTGTGTGAACACGTCCCTCTTCAGCTCTCCATTTAGGCCTCCCCTACTGCTCTGGCCTGTAGTCTAAATCAGGCTCTAACAATGTCTGTGGACCCCGCACCTGTGGCTAATGCAGAAATCCGGACCGAAGCCCAATGGAGTAGAGTCCACTACCAGCCTACCCCCCTACTCCATACTAAGCAGCCCATACGGACATACAAGGTACCTACACTAGCGAGGCCAACCATAGACCAAACAGACGCTCCTGCTTACCACATGTCTGCATTAACTCTGCTGGTAACTGCAGACAAAGCAGGGCTTTATTACACACCCTTCATCTGCCTGTATGACAGATAGTGGTTTTTCTCCAAATTACACTCTCCTTTCTCACGTGAATGTATACAGAGATACAGCAGCTTACCTCCCAACCATCCCTTTTTTTGACGGGACCAGTCCCGTTTTATGGCTCTGTCCCCCAATCACGGGTGGCTTGGAGGAAAGTCTCGGGCTCCCGCCCACTTTCCTTGTTTGTCCTCGCCTTTTCTCCTGTTTCCGTACATAGGATCGTGCGACGCATGGAGCAAGGAGGAGTCGGACAGCCCCTGCTCCTCCTCACCTGATGTCTGCTTGCTGAGTCATGTGAGGAGGTCGCTCTGCCCCCTGGTCTGGCCCTACCCAACCCCTCCCAAGTCGGAGAGGCAGATGGCTGGGAACGTGTAAAAACAGGGTTTTTTAATGCCAGGATACAGGGGGCCACAGCGCTAGGAGGCTATAGGTCATGAGGAGGATAGAGAACATGAGGAGCTGGGGGACAGAGGGCTGCTGGGAGACAGGAGGAGGCTGCTGGGGGACAGGAGGAGCTGCTGGGGGACAAGAAGAGATGCCTTCTGGGGGACAAGAAAGATGAGGCTGCTGGGGGACAAGAAGAGGAGGCTGCTGGGGACAGAAAGGAGGAGGCTGCTGGTGGACAAGAAGAGGAGGAGGCGCTGGGGACATGAGAGGAGGTCTGCTGGGGGAACAGGAGGAGGATGCTGCTTGGGGACAGGAGGAGGAGCTGCTGGGGGACATGAGGAAGGAGGCTGCTTGTGGGACAGGATGAGGAGGCTGCTGGGGGACAGGAGAGGATGCTGCTGGGGACAGAGGAGGGGTTGCTGGAGGAGACAACAGGAGGCTGCTGGGACAGGAGAGGAGGCTGCTGGAGGAATACACGGAGGCTGCTGGAGTGACAGGAGAGGCGGCTGGGGGCAGGAGGAGCTCTGGGGGAAAGGAGGAGGCTGCCTGGGGGAAAGGATAGCGGGCTACTTGCCTGGGGACGGAGGAGTAGGCTGCTGGGGGACCGAGGAGGTTGCTGGGGGACAGGATGAAGGCTGCTGGGGGACACAGGAGGCTGCTTCTGAAAGGACACAGGGAGGATGCTGCGCCGGAACAAAAGGAGAAGGCTTCTGGTGGACACAGGAGGCTGCTTGGGGAACAGAGGAGGATTGAGGACAGGAGGAGGCTGCTGGGGGACAGGAGGAGGCTACTGTAAGAATACAGGAGAGGATGCTGAGGACCCCCCGAACAAGAGAGGCGGCTGGCGGACACAGAGAGCGCTGGCGACACAAAGGAGGCTGCTGGTATGGGAACACAAGAAGATGCTGCTGGAGGACACCAGGGAGGAGCTGGAGGACACAGGGTAAAGGCTCTGGAGGACACAGTAGGAGGCTGCTTTGGGTACACAGGATTAGGATAGCGTACAGGAGAGAAGATCAGGAGGATGGAGACTACAGGATGAGGCTGGAAAACAGGAGGCTGCTGGGGAACAGGAGTAAGATAAAAGACAGGAGCTACAGAAGGAGGATGGAGGACAAGGGGTTCAGATGTGATGAGTGCCGGAGCAACAAGAGGCCACTGCAGGACAGGAGGCTAACAGTATGATGTTGGATGTCTGGGCTGCAGGATGGGCGGGAGGACAGCATCGCATGGGGAGGAGGATGTAAGACCAGAGGGAGGATGGAGGCCACAGGAGAGGGTGATGACATGAGCTACAAAAAGGAGGATGCCGAACAGGGAGATACGGAGGAGGATGGAGAACATGGGGATACAGAGATGATTGAGTGCAGGAGCTACAAGGGAGGCTTTGCAGGACAGGAGCTCAGGAGATGCTGGAGGCAGGAGGATAAAGGGCCACAGGAAGAGGCTGCGACAGGAGCTGCTGTACGAGGATGGAGGACATGGGGATACATGTGGCTCCAACCCCTCCGCAAGTCCGGGAGAGGACAGAATGGCTGAACGGGAGAGGTACGAACGATTTTGTTAATGCAGGATACGGGGGCCACAGGAAGGAGGCTATAGGTCGATAGGATAGAGAACAGGAAGGCTGGGGTACAGGAGGAGGCGGCTTGGGGACATGAGGAGGCTGCTGGGGGACAGGGAGGAGGCTGCGGGGAGCAGTAAGGAGGCTGCTGGGGGACAGGAGGAGAGGAGGCTGCTGGGGACAGAGGAGGAGGTTGCTGGAGAGACAGGGAGGAGGAGGCTGCTGGAGGAGACAACAGGAGGAGGCTGCCTGAGAGACAACAGGATGAGGCTGCTGGGGACAGGAGAAGGCTGCTGGGTGACGTAGAGATGCTGCTGGGACGAGAAGGAGGCTGCACTGGGGCGACGAGGAGGAAGCTGCTCTGGGGGACAGGAGGAGGAGGAGGCTGCGGGGGACGGAGAGGAGGCTGCCTGGGGGACGGAGGAAGGAAGGCTTGCCTGGGGGACAGGAGACGGAGGCTGCTGGGGGAACAGAGAAGGGGCTGCTGGGTGGACCATGAGAGGAGGCTGCTTGGGGAAGGAGGAGAGGCTGCTGGGGGGACAGGAGGGAGGAGGAGGAGCTGCTGGGTGACAGTAGTAGCGGCTGCTGGGGGACAGGAAGGAGGAGTTGCTGGAGAAGACATGAGGAGAGGCCTGTCTTGTAGGAGACCTGAGGAGAGGCCTGCTGGAGGAGACAACAGGATGGGCTGCTGGAGGACAGGAGGAGGCCCTGCTGGGGGAAAGGAGGAGCTGCTGGGGACAGGAGAGGCAACTGCTGGGGGACAAGGAGGAGGAGGCTGCGACGGACCCGCAGGAGGCTGCTGGGACACAGAGGAGGCTGCTGAAGGACACAGGAGAGCTGCTGAAGGACACAGGAGGAGGCTTGCTGAAGGACACAGGAGGGAGGCTGCTGGGGGACAAGAGGAAGGCTGCTGTGGACAGAAGGAGGATGGAGGACAGGAGGATGCTGCTGGGGGACAAGAGGAGCTACTGGGGGACATGAGGAGGCTGCTGGAGGCACAGGATGATTCCTGCTGGAGGACACCGGAGGATGCTGCCTGAGGACACAGTAGAGGCTACTGGGGACACAGGAGGAGGTGCTTGTAGGACCAAGAGAGACACTGCTGGAGGATCAAAGAGGAGGCGCTGAGGACACAGTAGGAGGCTGCTGGAGAACACAGGATAGGCTGCTGAGGACACAGGAGGAGGCTGCTTGGGACACGGAGGATGCGCTTGGGGCACAGGAGGATGCTGCTGAAGGACCCAGGAGAGGCTGCTGGGGACAAAGGAGGCTGTCTGGTGGACGAAGGGAGGTTGGGGCCATGAGGAGGCTACTGGGGGACAGAGGAGGCCTCTGGAGGACACAGGAGGATGCTGCTGGACGGACACAGGAGGAGGCTGTGCTGGGGGACACTGAGGAGGCTGCTTGAGACACAATAGGAGGCTGCTGGAGGACACAGGAAGAGGCTTGCTGGGAGGACACAGGAAATTGGCTGCTGGAGGACACAGGAGTAGTTTGCTGGAGGACACAGTATGATGCTACTGTGGACCAGGCTGAGGATAGAGTACAGGAAGGATGATGCAGGAGGATAAGGCCTGGGGAGCTGGAGGACAGGAGGATGGCTGGGGAACAGGAGGAGGATAGAAGACAGGATCTACAGAGGAATGGAGGACAGGGGGATTCATGAGAGATTAGGCAGGAGCAACTAGAGTGAGGCTGAGCACAGAAGCTACAGGAGGATGTTTGGATTCGGGGCTGCAGGAGGGGGAGGAGGACATCGGCCAACAGGAGGAGGATGGAGTAGGATGGAGGATACAGGAGGAGGATGGAGAACATTAGCTACAGAAAGGAGGATGTGAGAACCGGGGATATAGGAGGAGATGGAGAACAGGGGATACAGGAGGAGGATGGAGAACAGGGGATACAGGAGGAGGATGGAGAACAGGAGCTACAAGATGAGGCCTGCAGGACGGGCCTACAGTAAGCGGCCTGGATGACAGGATGATAAAGGGCCAAGGAGAGGCTGGAGGACAATGAGCTGCAGACGAGGAATTGAGTACATGGGGATACGGGGGAGGATTGAGTGCAGGAGCTACAGAGGAGGCCTGCAGGACTGAGGCCCACAGGAGGAGGATGAGGACAGTAGGAGGAAAGGGCCATAGGAGGAGGAGTTGGAGGACAGAGCTACATAAGGAGGATGGAGGACAGGATCTACGAATGAGGATTTATAACAGAGATACAGGAGGAGGATAGGGACAGGGCTACAAGCGGAGCTGTAGGACAGGAGCCACAGGAGGAGGCTGGAGGACAGGAGCTGCGAGGACAAATGAGGACAAGGAGGAGGATTTGGGGGATGACAGGATGCCAGAGAAGGAGGATGTAGGACATTATTGGGCACAGGAGGAGGAATTGCAGGACATTGGGCCACAAGAGGATGATTGGGAAGGGGTGCTACAGTAGGATGGATGGCGGACATGGGGGCACCGAGGAGGATGGAGACATGAGCTACACAGGAGGAGGATGGAGAACAAGAGCAACGGGAGGAGAATGGAGAACATGAGCTACCGGAGGAGATGGAGAACAGGAGCAATGGGAGGAGGATGGAGAACAGGAGCAACGGGAGGAGGATGGATAACAGGAGCTACAGGAGGAGGATGGAGAACAGGAGCTACAGGAGGAGGATGGAGCACAGGAGCTACAGGATGTGGAAGGAGAACAGGAGCAACGGGAGGAGGATGGATGACAGGAGCTACAGGAGGAGGATGGAGAACAGGAGGCCACAGAATGAGGAGGATAGAGAACTAGGACCACGCCATGTGAGGAGGGGTAGGAGTAGGGGCTGAGCAGAGACCACAATCATGGTCTCAAGAACTTCCAGGAACTCCGGTTGTTCCACGGAGGGGAATGGCCGAGGACCCCACATGGTGTTGACCTCACTGCACAAGATCCAAACGCGTTCTGGCGTTTCGTTGAGGCGGGGCAGGAAGTCTGCCTCGTGCCAGAGGGAGGAGTCCAAGTCCTTCCCGCCAAGAGCTGTGGCAGGCTCTATTTTTTCCTGCGCCACAGGAGGCGGGGTTCGCGCCATTCGCGCGTGGGTGGAGCTTGGTGTGTCATCTGGGTTTCCCGCCAGTGAAGGTTTTGGCGGGCTGGAATTACTTGCTGCGCCACAGTTTCGTGAGGTAAAATGCTTCAGGCGCGGCAGCGCTGGATGTAGCAGAGCTGACAAAGTTCTTTGCAGGTGCGGTGCTCGACAGCACGTGGCAGCAGTAATACAGTTCAATGCAGAAACACACAATCACTTGGGCCTATACCCGAATGGCAGCAGGGTTAGGCAGCACAGTCTTTTCAATAAATGACAGTCTATAGTGCCAGAATAAGGCACAGAAGTAATGATCCTGTTCGTGACGCCACTTGCAACATCCCCCACCGGGGCCTAGCCTTTTCTTGGGGCCGGGAGTCAGCCGGGGCCCGCAGTACCTGAGTGGCTGGCGGTTGCGGCATAGGCACGCTAGTGTCACGGTGCTTGGTATGGGGAACCGGAGGGCTGTCCTACAGCCTGGCAGGTCTCCAGTAGGGTGGTGTTGGCAAGAAATGATGAGGGAGAGGCTGCTATAGCGGATCTCCCCGGGGCAACCCTTTAGTGTCTAGAGTATGAGTCTCTGTGTAGTGGACAGGGTGCCTGTGATGATGGCAGCCGTAGTAGCAGGGACCAGACGGAGGCAGAGGTTGAACAAAAACAACTTACAGTTCTTTATTGGAACCGACAGGAACCGCTGCAACGTGCCTTTAACAGAGTAGCGGAGTGCTGAGATGCAGTTGGAGGGAGCCACAGGATGTAGAGCACCAGCCTGGATGCAGAGGGCAGGCTGGGAGGTAGCTGTGTCCTAAAAGGATGCTTCAGCTTGTCCTGGGTTGCTTCAGGTATCACCCTTGAAGGTAGGATGATACCCCTTTCCTCACTAAACTAGTTATTAGTTCCACTCATCAGGCAGGGGCTAGGCTCTTCCTGCTCTGGTCTGGTATGCTAGCTGTACAGAGTCTGTACTGGAGTAACTCCAGTCTGCTTCTGCAGACTCCTGGGTCTGACTGCTCTCTACTAGTGTCCTGCAGACCCTCTGGTCTGACTGGAACTGACTCTAGAACATTCCTGGCCAGGGGTTTGGTTACTCCCCACTGGTCAGGTGGTGGCTGCTCCTCCAATTACATCTCAGCTTACATCTCAGCTCACAGAGACAAAGTATAACACATGTGATTGTCTGACACATATTACATCAGACAAAACAATTAACTCCTACCTTGCCAGGCAGGATCTACTACTGCAGTGTTCCCCTGTGTCCTATAAGGACTATGTAGTGTGATGTAGTGACATGCTGTGGGGCTGACTAGACCCTACACAGGCTGCAAGCTACATGGTGGGACGTATTCGCAACCACTCCTCCGCCTTGCATCGGCGAGGGTGTTGCACTGCCCCCATCACCCCCGATCTGTATGTATACAGAGAAACTGCAGTGACGTCACCACCACAATGCTCCCTGTAAAGCCTCTGCCTGCAGCCTGTGTGAGTGTTACACTGACCACAGCCAGGACCTGCAGCGCTGCCCCCCATCACCCCCGTTCTTGTACATAGGGGGCAGTATTATAGTAGTTATATTCTTGTACATGGGGGGCAGTATTATAGTAGTTATATTCTTGTACATAGAGGACAGTATTATAGTAATTATAGTCTTGTACATAGGGGGCAGTATTATAGTAGTTATATTCTTGTACATAGAGGACAGTATTATAGTAGTTATATTCTTGTACATAGGGGGCAGTATTATAGTAGTTATATTCCTGTACATAGGGGGCAGTATTATAGTAGTTATATTCCTGTACATAGGGGGCAGTATTATAATAGTTATATTCATGTACATATGGGGGCAGTATTATAGTAGTTATATTCTTGTACATAGGGGGTAGTATTATAGTAGTTATATTCCTGTACATAGGAGGAAGTATTATAGTAGTTATATACTTGTACATAGGGGGCAGTATTATAGTAGTTATTTATATATACATACATATTTGTATTATAGCAGTATATAATTTGTCTTTGCAGCCTGATCTCATCATGTGTACAGGGAAATGTGCAAAGTGTATTGGAAAACTCCTATTTCCACTCGGAATCTGCGCTATTGTTGCAAATCTTCTCTTATATTTCCCAAACGGCAAGATCCTCGAGGTGGAACAGATTACAGATTTTGTCTGGTTCTTCCATGGAATAGTTGGGGCTGGATTATTGGTGAGTCTGTATGAAACATGCAGTAGCTGAATGATATGAAATAACTACACTATAGTAACTTTGTGCCAGACCTTAACCCTTATACAGTGCAGCATATTGCTTGCAATATTATTTTTGACATATCCCTAATAGTATTGCATTATAATAGTGTATTGTCTGGATGTAGGTAGTCTGCCCAGTACTAGAGCAGTCACATTAGGATTTAGACATTTCCTATTGTAGATTATCCATCGGCTTTTTTGAATAGATTGAGGCAGATAATCAGAGTCATTTCATGATTACAGAAGTTTGGGCAAGTTAGTCAAAGTTTAGTTTTGTAGTTTACTTCTGAAATATTAGATATGGCAGGGTCACAAAATTAAATACTATACAGAAATACTGGGTCAGATTAAATCAATTTATATAAAATCTTTTTTGTTGATTTGTGAAGTCTGGGAATTTTTGGGCTAATGGATTCTGATTATTGCATCGGACTAATCTTGTATAAACGATAATAATTGAAGTCTAATGGATCAGTCAAAATGCCCACCGATTTTTATGGACTTTTGATGCTTTCCATTATTGTCCATTTGCATGTCTGTTGAGCATCACTTTAGTGAAATCCGAAAATTTACAAATTTACAGGACTATTAAAGAAACATCAATTCAGACCAAATAGATTCAGACTCGAATAGAATCTTACAAAAAAAATTGCCAGTGAATTCTGATTGTTCCTTCTCCACATGAAACATTCACTATTGCTCCCCCTGCTCTGTTACAATAATTCCTAATCCATGTTTTCTAACATGCCAGGAAACACTAGAAGACGCCCACTCACCAATCATTGGTAGGTTGTAGAACCACCTCAGCCAGTGATTGGATGGACAGCTTCTCCTATTGTTTCCTAAAATTTCAGAAGACAAATAGGAGGAGAGCAGTTGTGATCCAGAACAATATATTATTTTATTGGGCCCCAGAGAGTTCATGTAAATTTTTATCAGACACATTTTAATAAATAAGTTAAAGGGATCTTCCACTTTCAGCAAATAACTGATATTGTTTGTATAGTGAAAAGTTATACAATTTTCCAATATACTTTCTGCATCAATTCCTCACTGTTTTCTAGATCTCTGCTTGCTGTCATTCTATAGGAAGCTTCATTGTTTATGTTCTATGGATAACACTGGTCGTGTGATGTCACACAGGTTCACGGCTCATTATATCCCTGGTCATGTGATGTTACACACGTGCATGGGTTGTTATATCCCTGGTTATGTGATGTCACACAGGTGCACGGCTCATTACATTCCTGGTCATGTGATATCACACAGGTGCACGACTCATTACATTCCTGGTCATGTGATGTCACACAGGTGCACAGCTCGTTATATATCTGGTCATATGTCACACAGGTACACGGCTCATTACATTCCTTGTCATGTGATGTCACACAGGTGCATGGCTTGTTCTATCTCTGGTCATGTGATGTCACACAGGTGCACGGCTCCTTATATCCCTGGTCATGTGATGTCACACAGGTGCACGGCCATGAAGCTTCCTATAGAACAGGGGTGTTTAATTCATTTTAACCACTGCCACATCAGCCTTGTGGTTGCCTTAAAGTAAATTTACTGTCTGAAATCTACTTTATAAGTGCTACATTCCCAATTGTTATCTTATGTTTTGTTTTATGTTTTATTAGTCAGTGGAAAGTTGCTTGTCCTTGTGTACACGTTGTTTTATGTATATGCTTATTACCTTCATAGGCTGCACGGGACGTGGAGTAATCTATGTGAGCTCCTGTCCTATGGACCTGCAGAAACGCCCCTTACGCCTCCATGACGCGGCTAGTCCAAAAGGCAGCGATCAGTCATCCACCCCTGGATCTACTAAAAACCGTAGCCAATCACAGCCTGCTTATTATTATTATATTTATAGAGCAGCAATGGCACTGTACAATCAGTAAGGGGGTCACATACATTACACAAAGACAAGAACAAATGTGAATACAAAAACTACAGTGATCAGGAGACAAGTAGAAGGAGGACCCTACCCATGAGGGCTGACAATCTATATGGGAGGGTGGATGGAGACACGAGGTGAGGGAGCAGAGCATTTGTTGTGTGTTGTAGATCCTTATTCAGGTTATGTTTGACTGGAAGGTGAGGGGCAGTGGACACATTTTGGTAGAGGGTTCCAGAGTATGGGGGAAGCACGGGAGAAGTCCTGGAGATGGTTGTGAGAAGAGCGGATGGTAATAGAGTGAAGCTGTGGTCTTGTGAGGAATGGATATTACATGTGGGACGCTATTAAGTAATGATTTCAGAGATACATGGAGGGGACAAAAAACTAAATTCCTGCTCACCTCCAGCCTTTGTTAAAACGTGTACGGAACCGGCAAGGAACCCACCTCGTTTGGAAAGGCAAAACAACATGAAAAACATGACCATGACTAAGGACTAGAGATGAGCGAGCACTAAAATGCTCGGGTACTCGTTATTCGAGACAAACTTTTCCCGATGCTCGAGTGCTCGTCTCGAATAACGAGCCCCATTGAAGTCAATGGGAGACTCGAGCATTTTTCAAGGGGACCAAGGCTCTGCACAGGGAAGCTTGGCCAAACACCTGGGAACCTCAGAAAAGGATGGAAACACCACGGAAATGGACAGGAAACAGCAGGGGCAGCATGCATGGATGCCTCTGAGGCTGCTTAATCGCACCATTATGCCAAAATTATGGGCAACAGCATGGCCATGACAGAGTGACAGAATGAAGCTAGATAGCATGTAAAACATCCAATAATTGACCCTGACACTATAGGGGACGGCATGCAGAGGCAGCGGCAGCAGGCTAGAGAGTGTCATGGCGACATACCCTAAATGGACTCAGGCTTCAAACCAATGGGTGGCAGAGAGGAACCAAAGGAGGTGAGCAAGAAGCGCTCAAATAATATCGGTACATGATAAAAGTTTGCCAGTATATTTTGTGGATTACACAGCAGGGTGGCGACAAAGTTAACATGGAAGCCATGAAAACAACCCAAAATTCTGCCTGACACAGCTCGTTTGATAAGGGGACCATGTATGCTTACAGTTCATGCCTGTCGCTGCACTGGCTGCCAGTCTCCTTTCGAATACAGTTTAAAATAATAATAACCCTCATCCATAAAGCTCTGTATAATGCTGCACCCCCCTACCTCTCCTCTCTTATCTCAGTCTATCGCCCAACCCGTGCTCTTAGATCCGCCAGTGATCTTAGATTAACCTCTACCCTAGTGCGGACCTCCCACTCGCGTCTCCAAGACTTCTCTAGAGCTGCACCAATTCTATGGAATGCTCTGCCCTGGACTATCAGACTAATACCTAACCTCCAAAGTTTCAAACGTGCTCTTAAAACCCATTTCTTTAGGCAAGCCTATAACACTCATTAACTGCATGAAGTTTTAACTCTTCTACTAACCCGTCCTGTGTCGTCCTCCCATCTGTTATCCAGCAACCAACAGGCACCAGACTTCTCTGCAGTCCCATTCACCCTGGACCTGGTATATAAGATGACGGCTGAGTGGTTCAAGCGACAGCAATTCCATTTATTATATTTTGTTCTATTCCCTAAGAAGAATGGCTTGACCATTAAATATTCTTTTACCTCGTGTTACCCCATCATCTTCATAAACCGTAAGCTCTGGCGAGCAGGGACCTCACTCCTGTTGTTCCATACAAATGTTGTGCTCTGTTACATTACATTTGTATTTGTTTCCTATGATTTGTAAAGCGCTGCAGAATATGATGACGCTATATAAATAAAGATTATTATTATTATGGAGGCAGTGAACTAGTAGTAGATTAAAGGTGCTGCAACTATGTTAGTTGGATCTTGGGATGGAGCTGGCGCTCTGCAGCCAGGCGAGCTTTTGCCAATCCAAGCCCCTGTCTCTAGGCTACTCCCCAAACAGCACTTCTAAGAACCTTTTGTATAAGATCAAGTGTAGTAGCGTTCTTATAAGTTTAGGATATGGCGGGTGAGGGGAATGTAAACAGATGCGCAAGAAGCGCTGAAATAATATCCCTAAATGGTAAAAGTTTGCAAGTATATTTTGTGGATTACACAGCAGGGTGGCGACAAAGTTAACAACTTTGATGTGGAATGCCCTGTAATAGCTCTTGGGCGGTGTGCCTTTTATCGCCTAGGCTCAGCAGTTTCAGCACCGCCTGCTGTCGCTTAGCGACGGCACTGCTGCTGTGCCTAGAGCTACCGACTGATGGCGCCATGCCCACGGATGGTAATTCGGAGGAGGAGGAGGTGGAGGAGGGGTGGGAGGAGGTATAGTAGGCCTTTGAGACCTGGACCGAGGTAGGCCCCGCAATTCTCTGCGTCGGCAGTATATGACCAGCCCCAGGGTCAGACTCGGTCCCAGCCTGCACCAAGTTAAGTGTAGTAGCGTTCTTATAAGTTTGGGATATGGCGGGTGAGGGGAATGTAAACAGATGCGCAAGAAGCGCATGATGCGCATGGAGCTGGCGCTCCGCTGCCAGGCGAGCTTTCGCCAATTCAAGCCCCTGTCTCTAGGCTACTCCCCAAACAGCACTTCTAAGAACCTTTTGTATAAGATCAAGTGTAGTAGCGTTCTTATAAGTTTAGGATATGCCGGGTGAGGGGAATGTAAACAGATGCGCAAGAAGCGCTGAAATAATATCCCTAAATGGTAAAAGTTTGCCAGTATATTTTGTGGATAACACAGCAGGGTGGCGACAAAGTTAACAACTTTGATGTGGAATCCATGAAAACAACCCAAATTTCTGCCTGACACACCTCGTTTGATAACCTTAAAGCTCCCTGACACTGTGTGACTGACTACAGGATCTGAGAGGCATTAGTGACATCTAGTACCTTATAGATGACAATCTCTTCCATCAGTGGAACTTTATTCCGGGTTCTCCAATCCATGACGTATCACTGCTGAATTCACGGCCAGATATCTTCAGCTCCGTGCAGCATCTCCACCTGGCGCACAACTGACCGCACGCTACCCCACATATAACACATCCCTTCATTATTTAGGGATAAAATCTTGCACCACATATACAGTCCCCTCCCAGCTTAGTAATATACTGTATCCCATATACAGCCCCTACAGCTAAGTAATATACTGTACCCGATATACAGCCCCCCCCAGCTTAGTAATATACTGTATCCCATATACATCCCCCCAGCTTAGTGATATAGTGATATATAATATAATGATTCTGGCCCCATATAATGTCTATAGCATCCCCCCCCCAGTATAAAATAATTATAGCCCCAAATAATATCTATAGCATACCCCCCAGTATAAAATAATTATAGCCCCAAATAATATCTAAAGCATCCCCCCAGTATAAAATAATTGTAGCCCCAAATAATATCTATAGCATCCCCCCCCCCAGTATAAAATAATTATAGCCCCAAATAATATATATAGCGTCCCCCCCCAGTATAAAATAATTATAGCCCCAAATCCCCAAATAAAATATACAGAAGCCCCCCTAGTATAAAATAATTATGGCACCATATAATATATACAGCACCACCCTAGAATTCATACTCACCTGCAGGCAGCTGCTCCCTCGGCGCGGGTCCCGTCGTCACGAGGCTCTTCTGTGAGCCGTGGCTCCGTACAGTGACACAGGCGTGTGACGTCATGACGCCTGTGTCACTGCTTAGAACGGAGCGACGCAGCTGCCGGAAAGGTGCTGCGTCACTCCGCATATAAATCGCGCCTGTGTCTTAAAGAGATAGGTGCAATTTATTTACCTGGTGGGCGATTTGGGGCGTTAATGGACCCCCGAATCGCCCACTTTAGAGCGGCAAATTTCGCCGCCCTTTACAGGGACCCGCATTCTGCCGCCTGAAGCGAGATTTTCATCTCGCTTCATGGCAGATGCGGCCCTGTGTATAAGGATATAGACCAATAGGATGTAGAGATTCTGCCCTTTACAATAGATTTACATGAATTGTGTTGTGATGTAATGTTCAGGATGTTCAGGAGGGAAGCAGGTGAAGTGATCAGATAAGTCCTGGATGTATGATTAGCATATGTCAATGTACCACCTGAGCAGTACCTGACATTATTCACA
Organism: Engystomops pustulosus; assembly: GCA_019512145.1. NCBI lineage: Eukaryota > Metazoa > Chordata > Amphibia > Anura > Leptodactylidae > Engystomops > Engystomops pustulosus. The sequence continues at coordinate 49,617,058 of CM033650.1, forward strand.
AAAGGGAGGGATTGTGAGGGAATAGAATCCATTTTCTATTGTGTTCTCCCTCTATGTGTCTTTTTCTTTGGCTCTATTGATAGAAAAGACCCTATGAATACTACCATCCCCCCGTGTACACAGATCATCTTTCAGTTACATCCTGTTGATGGCTTGGAATGTGAGCATGCTCAGAAGGTTCCTTTGTCCCAAGAACCTATAAAAACTGTCTGCAACCTAAATAAATTGGAATTCTCTCAAACATGTGAAGGTCTGAGTGATTCACCGAGCAGCTCGTACTATACAATGATTTGGACCCACACATCACATCAAGAGATGGGGATATTTCCCTAACAGGGTGTTGCATATAAATAACTTCATAAGAGGGTGCTACTACAGCCTGGGGCCCAAATTAATGATACATTTGGTGTAGTTAAAAGAAGATCTACTATCAAAATCAAGCATGATAAACCAGGGGTACTTTAAAATCGTGTTAACATTGCGTTTTTTAAATGCAAATGTTAAAAGCAATGTAATTGGGCAAATCTTCTCTTATCAGCTGTTGTATGGTGTTTGAACACACAATGTAAACACCACGTGTGAATGCAGCCTCAGGGCTAAGATTCACAGGTTGTTGTAATCAGCATAACAATGAGCAGGGAGACTTGCTCTGTTCGTTGTTACAGCCTGTGAATCTGCAGCACTGGGGGTTCTGGAAAAAAAGTGGATTTTAGAAGGAAGGAGGCCACGGATAACAAATATAAACAGATTATGGGGAAGATTTACTTACCCGGTCCATTCGCGATCCGGCGGTGCGTTCTCTGCGCTGGATTCGGGTCCGGCCGGGATTTATTAAGGCAGTTCCTCCGCTGAAGAGCATCAGAACGCACTGGAATACACCGAGCCGAGCTGAGTGAAGGTAAGTGCAAGCTCCGCGACACATTTTTTTGTTTTAAATGCGGCGGTTTTTTACGAATCCATTGGGCTTTCGTTCGTTCACGCCCCCCAATTTCCGTCGCGTGCATGCCAGCGCCGATGCGCCACAATCCAATCGCGTGCGCCAAAATCCCGGGGCTATTCAGGGGAAATCATCACAAATCTGAAATATTCGGGTAACACGTCGGGAAAACGCGAATCGGCCCCTTAGTAAATGACCCCCTATGTGTCCATGGTTTATCATGCTGGATTTCCTTTTAGGCTGTCTAGTCTAACTTCTAACCTACTATTAGTTGGCCCAGATTTTGGCAGAAAGATTTGCCATATTTATGGTGCATTTGCAGAATATTTAATGCCTGTCCCTTACCTCACTGAGCCCGCCAAATGTTATAAGGCCACATCGTAGCAGTTGTAAAAGTGTCTAAAAGCTAATGAAGCATCAAAAACCCATAAGCTTATTCATACCAAAAGAAAGTCAATAACATTAAAGAGGAGAGACATTTAAAAAAAATAATAATAATTTATTATTCATTAATGTTCTATTATGGAAATAATATAAATAAGTACAAAAATAAGAAATTTACAGCATTCATGTTCTGAAACATTGTATGTTAGATTACCTTGATTCATTATCTATTGTAAGACTATTGCCGTTTGATACTTTGTAGATGTTTAAGAAAAGCCTGGTGAGCAAGAATATCATGGCATACATGGGAACTAAATAGGACACCTGGGAACTAAATTAGGAAGTTGGGACATTGATCCAGGGATGTAATGTGACTGCCTTTGGAGAATAGGTTAGACTTGATGACGTATCCTTTTCCTAATCTTATCCACTATTATTATAACTTATTATCATCATCGTCATTGTTTTCCCCATTTATTTTCTGTGAGACATCTTCTGTGGATCCAGAGAAGCCCCCATTAACAAAACCATCCTTGTGCTTCTTCTGCACTTGTTCTAATATTTGTAAAACCTGAAAAATAATATGTTCAGTTATTTTTGATTCATGTTTACGAGCCTCTCACATATTAATTCCAAGGTGTGTTTCTGCAGTATATACTAATTATATCTGTATTACATTTAGTTATAAAGCATGCAACCTGTTATATGTTTTACAGTGTTCTTAAATGCTTATCAATGTTAATATCACCACATCATTTAGGCATATTGTATGATTATGCTGAGGTTACATTACAGGTACTAGCCCAATACTAAAAAATACTTGTGCAAATTTATTGTATACATTAATCTATTGTACCAATGGAATAGCTATGTTCATAAAGGCATAAATATAAATAATATACAATTAACACAAAATTCTATATAACTGCATTACCTGTGATTTAGGAACGATGCCGACTCTAAAGAATGCAATATTACCAGTTTCTATCTTGGTACAGTCTACCACAGTAGAAGCTATATTTTCAGGTGATGCTCCATCACACAGTACACCATCAACCTAAAATGATAAATGTTTTTACCTGATATCTTTTACTTGTACATTGAATTAAGCTAAATGTACTGGTATTGATATTTACCTTGTCTCCTAACTTTGCATAGACCTGATTGTGATGAGTAGTGTCTGCTTCTCCTGATGGATTGGCTGATGTGACTGCAATGGGGCCAACCTACAAAACCAAGAAATATTAACTTCATTTCGTCTGTAGAAATATTATGTTTGATAAACTACTGTATGTGTGTATAAATATTTTACATTACATTTTTACATTAAGTGTATATTTCAATGTGAGATTCTCTTACCATATCAATTAAGTGAGTAGTCACTGTACAGTCTGGAATCCGTATAGCGATGCTCTGAGGAGTTCCAATGTATTTTGCAGAGTCAAGTGCACCTAGCACATCAAGCCATGGTCCTATAAATACATTGAATTCATGATTAAATAAAGTATAAAAGGCACTAACATTTAAATACATTTTTTGCACAGGAAGAAACATCTTACACAGTATTTATCCTGAAAAGATAACAACTTCTAGTAGGTGACAAATGCTCATGGTCAACACTAATGTTAAGTGCTTAGCACTCACCTCTTGGGATAACAAGGCTGATGGATGAAGGCCAAGCTGCTTCCATGAAGTCCCAGAGCAAAGGACTAAGCAAATGTCTTGCAGGTTGTAACTGTGCTAGGCTTGAAATCCACAGAGACATTGGGCGGTCTTGCGCTTGACGTTTTGTTCTGCAAAAAGGAAAGATAAATATTGCTAAAACAAATATTGTTTGAGATAGGAAAGTAAATCTACCATCAAAATCAAGCATGATAAACCAGAAACCAGTGAGAAGAAAGTAGTCACTGCACAAGTGCTGAAGGAGCAAGGGAGAGAGTGAAACTGTGTTACAGCCTGTAAAGCCAGATCCCAAGGGGCTAAGCTAGCCCCATAATTGTTAAAGGAAGGAGGCCATGTATAACAAATAAGAAGATTATCACAGTCACAGTATCAGGATCTATGAGTAAGTGACCCTGGTTTATCATGCTCGATTTTGATGGTAGATTTCCTTTAATATTGAGGATGCTACATGTAAAATACCCATAGGTGAGCAATAAAAAGCAAGTCCTGCAATACTCCTTTAATATCATAAATTCTGAAATAGAAAAATTATTCCTGAATATAATTACAGGATATTCTCAGCAAAATGTTTACATTTTGTCTGGAGTGATATTTTCAGCAAGCCCATCATACACTGTGTTTAATGTGAACATACTTGTATGCTCTCTCTACTGCTTCCGGCTGATTGCATGCTGCCACCAGGACGTACACTGTGTCTGTAGGTATGCCACATATTCCTCCATTTTTCATAATTTCTACAAAAACAAATGAAAATCAATGCAAATCCTTTGAATAGGATTACACTATCCATATAATTTTACTCTTATTCAATTCTTACTCTAATTTTTTTTAGTCATTTCATTTTCCTCTTTGATCTCACCTGCAATTTTTTGTACTGAGCTGGTATTTGTAGCAGTTAGATGAGGACACTTGGATCTGTCATTTGCAAAGCCACTAATTTTAATGAAGGGGCTGCCAACTGGTAAGAGGGGAGCCTCAAAAGTCATGTTATGAAGAGTAGAAAGGAATAAATAGAAGCCAGTGAAGCCAAATATAATTGTAACAGCAATATCATAACCCACGGGAAGTGCATTGAGTGTATCAAGAAGAAAACTGATTAAAATAAGCTGGAAAGAAAGAGTATACACAAACCAGGCTTTAGATAAGAAAAGGGTGCTGAAAACAATAAAACTATTAAAGAGAATGAAAGTGATCATTCCTACGGAAGTGTTAAAACCCCTGCTTGTGCTATAGACCCCACTATAACGGAAAATTCCCCATATCACCCACATCACTCCATACAGAAAGAAGGCACTGCTTTCAAGTGTTTTTCCACGGGAAAAAGCTACAGAACCACAAATCAGGTTATAAAGTCCCCCAGCAACTACAACCCATGGCAATACAACTGTAACCAAAGGTTCTTCAGGGTTCCCTGGCATTGTCATGGCAAAGGCAGCTAAAATACTGCATGCATGGGCAAGGATTTCTGCATCCGCATACTTGGAATAACCGAGGTAGGGTTCATCTCCATCTTTATCCTTACGGAGCTTAAATATATTATTGTTCATAAACAATTTCTTAATGGCAACTTCACTGGCTGGGATGCTTGTAGGGGACTTTGCATTGTATAGGGTGATTAGAACTATAATGGCTGATGAAATGTATATTGCAATATCAACCCCCTGTGGGCCACCATGAAAAAATCCTTGTGGGTTACAAGCTAATGCAATGCAGTATGCAACATAGAACAATAAGTATATTGACTGTGTTAGACTCTGAATACTTGTAAAGAGACTGAGGACAATAAATAGTATGGCAAAAACTACAAAGAAGGGAGGGGGGTAATTTAACTGACCGGTGTTCAGGAACTGATAGAGAAGGGAGTATCCTTCTGCGTATCTCAATATGGAGAAAAATGCAAAATGTGTAGCTTCTAACATATGATAGTTACGATATGAGAGGATACAGATAACTGTCTGGTAGACAGCAGCTGTCCACAGCCATGCTACCTGGCCAACAAAAAGACTACTGGTTATTCCAAGGAGCCTGCAGCCAAAGACACTGGAAGCTGCCATGTTAAGGATAAAACAAGTAGCTATCAATGCTACCTTACTGGATCCTCTAGATGCTCCTTGCTCACTGCTTTTATTCGTTATGTCAGTTCCAGGTAAAATAACTTTCTGCTTGCTGAAACTATGTAGAGTTCGACCACCAATAAAATATAACCCAAGTAACACTACAATAAGATAGTTACAAGCAACTGCAGAGGTGCCTATCTTACTATCATAGAATACAACCACTTCATGAATGCCTGAAAAAGAAAGTGCCACAGATATTAAAGCCAAGACAGTTTCCTTTTGTAGGATCCCCACTATGCCAATAATAAACAGCCCAAAGAAAAATGCTACTAAGCCAGGAACCATAGTGTTTCTCATGTCAAGGATGCTGATCACATTGTTTCCTCTAAGTATGAAGTTGACTCCATATCCACACCAGAGGGCAGAGACCGTCCAGTATAATAGCACCCAAAGTGCAGCACTTCCAGAAAGTTTTCGTATTCCTAACAGTCAGATGACAAAGAAGATATAGATAAAGGTTATGTTAAAAATTCTATATTTTTTAAAAAATTAGTTACATTCAGATTCACTGGTGGTAGATGACTAGTACTCACCTCTCCGTCTCATCTCCTTGTGGTGTAATCTGTCCTTGTTATTTGCTAAAGCTGCTACTTTTTTAAATTATTCAAATTAGACTGAAGCACTCTACAGAGCCTCTATCGGCATTCACCGGGAATTAATTTGTGCACACCCTTGGTGCTCTTTTTTCCCACCTGGTACCGTCTACAGAGTTGCAGGGAGCTGGTAACGTCACAGGCTCTCTCCAAATCTCGTAGATGCGCAATGATTACATTCATTACACAGCCGGCTCTCTACAAGCCCCTTAGGCGGTGCCAGGCACGGTAACAAATAACCGGAGGTGTGCATAAATTTAATCCAGGTGCAGCCTTGAGAGGCTCTACAAAGAGCTTCAGCATTGGGGAATTATTTATAAAAGTGATTGTATTCATCAAGTGCGGCCCTTCTAGCATATAACAAGGACAGATTACAGTACAGGGGGACAAGGTGGGTAAGGGAGTACTAATCATCAGTGAATCTTGTGGTAGGTGTCCTTTCAAAGAAATATTCACTATGCAATAGTGTGATACGTGGAGGTCCCAGATATTTTTCTTGTTTGTGGATAACCTTTTTAAGATTGATGTGTATAAATTTCAGTTCATTAAGTGCTTATGTAGAGTATTCAAGTTATAGGGGGACTGTTACTATGGAATATGCCATATCTCCAACAGTTTTTAGGCTGTCCAGTTTTTAGAGCTGGGCGGGTCAGGATGTGAACACTTCTGCCTGGCAAAAATCCTCAGCGTGTATGCTAAGAGGTACAAGTGTTGTAAACCTGCAAATGTTTGAATCCCAAATAATAAGGATTATAGTCCTTCCCTTATCCCGCCAAATACTAAGACCTACCCTCTATAATACCAAAATAATCTCTACCTGCTTTTGGTCAGATACAGTATGCTGAAATATATAATAAACCTGGGACATATGGAAAGTATGATAGCTACTTTAAAGGATATCTACCAGCAGGATCAAGGATTGTAAACCAAGCACATTTGCATGCAGGTGTGTGTCCCCTCTGGCTGGATCTGCTCTTCTTTTATCTTCTTATGCCCTTGTTTTTACAGAACAAGACTTTAAAATTAAGCAAATGAGCCTCACAGGCTCTGGGCTCCATAGCTGTTAATTGAACCCGGAGCCCCTGAGGCCGTTTGCATAATTTTTAAAGCCTCTTTTTTGGGAAAAACAAAGATATAGCTAAAGCTAAAAGAAGAGCGGATCCTGCCAGAGGGAGCACACACCAATATGTAAGTGCTCTTGGTTTACAATCCTTCATCCTGGTGGTCGATTTCCTTTTAATTCCAGATCTGCCTTTTGTAAAGAATGTAAGTGGTTCAGACAGCCTTCATTGTATGGATATACCATTATTGTAGTACTATATTTTACTGTATTGTACTGTATTGTAGTACTATATTTTAACTTGTGTATCATTTATTTCACTTACTCATAAAATACAAAACACATATAAATGTACATCTCGCAGAATGATTTTTTCATATCATCCACTAAGATGTATTCCAATAACCCTGAACTTGATATATTGCATTTGGAACAATTCTCATACCACAGTAAATAATTACAGAATATTAAAATTGACATTTTATCTAAAAAGCATTAGTACAGAAAACCTGCATTATACAAAATGTGTCCCTGTAAAAACTATTAAACTTCATGTAAACATAACAGGTAGATTAGAAATACATACCTGCATATCCTAGAACAGCCGCAAGTATAAGGAGGAGGATACCCAGGGCATTTGGGGGTATAGGAGATGCACCAATGCTGTAATATTGTATTGATAGAAGTAGGCTCCCTAATACAAAGGGAAAAATACTCAAGTATGCACACAGTACATTTTACACCTTCCTTGAATGTTAATATCTGCTGTATAAAAGTTAAAAAAATGCAGTACCTGCACTAATAGCCAGGACACCTATACTGAGGTAGAGAGATTCTCCTGTGTTCTTGGATTCAGTCATAGCTGCTTAAGGTGTCAGACTTTACTCAGACTTGTGAAGAACCTGCTCTCTCCTGAGTCTTTATAGTGAATGATGTCATCCTTCCCTCCCTCAAAAATTGCAGTCTAGGTCACTCTTGCTTGATTTCCTCATCTAGGCAGCAATCTCTTTAGTTTCCTAAGGCTAAAAGGAAAAGATACTGGTTAATCAGCATTGGAACTTTTCTCATGCTGGCTCAGAGCTCAGTCATGAGCAATAGGGGTGGTGCTGCCATTACTTACAGATAATTACAGATATATGTTGTACTGTGTATCCGCTCATCAAACTTTCCAAAAATAAAAGACTAGTTCAGATCTAGGAATACATAAAATAATTATCATCTACCATTCTTAATTTAGTAGCAGTTCTCTTGTGCAATAAAGGGTTAAACATCAATAAAAATAAATTGATTTGTTTTGTGTAGGTAAATTGTTTCCTGTTAGAAGATCAATCAGCATAGAAGAAACTGTAACCCTTATTTCAGCCAATCGGTGGAAGTGTGGACCCAGACAATATGAAATAATAAGAATATATATATATATATATATATATATATATATATATATATATATATAAAATAATAATTTATACATTTTGGGATCAAATCCCCTATAAGAGGCACAGCGCTTTCCTGAATTCTTACGAGACATTAATAATGTGCAGTGTGCAAAATAAAACAACTAAGACAATTCCTACAGATATGTGGGAACTCATAAAGGACCAAAAATGACCATAATGTTTACTGCAAATTGTGGGTCATTTATTGGTTTTGTTGCTTGTCTCTTGTCTTTGTTGCTTGTTTTTTTGGCGCACAAACTACGTATTGTAATAGGCCGTGATTTTTATTGTTTGCACTGGCTTAATAAATTGGCACGCATTCTTATAGAAGTTACTAGAAGAGCAGAAAAAGTGTCAGGACAAGGTGCACCCAAATTGAGCAACAAAGAAAAAACAGCTGTGAGTGTCGGAAAAGATGTTGAATTGTGGCGCAGACACTTGATAAACAAGGTACTCATGATGCATCAGGAAAAAAGCAAAGGGGTCCAAAAAAAACTGGCGAAAATCAAATAATAAATGACCCCCACTACCTTTAATTTTATTGATCTTATCTGCTTCTTAAATCTTAAAATATAATTTTCTCCCAAATCACAGATTGCTGGGTAACAAGAAAGCTGTGTAGTGTGTAAAATGCCCTACATACATTTCTGGTTTTACTTGCATATTTATTTTGGAGCTGATAAACTACCATAAATTGTGTTAAATGCTAGAATAAGGTTCAGGAAGGAATTTTTGGTTATTTTTAGCTGTAAATTTTATTGACGTTGTAAAAGGATAAGTCAAGACATAAACATGGATGAACAAAATGTATTGATAAATGACAGAGCAGCTAATAAACCGAGAGAACCATAAAGATAAAAATGATATATACGAAAGCCAGCAGTATGTTGTAACCAGTCAAGAGATAAAACAATAAACTAGTAGCTTGTGATAACGCTAAAACTATGCAAACAGTATAAAATTGCAAAAACTAAATAAAGAAACATAACAAGGGACAAAAACAGAACACAAATGTTATACAACAAGGGATAACATAAGAAAAAGGACGGGGAAAAGTACAACATAACCAAAACCTTGTGCGGACAGATAATAGTTGTTAAGTATTTAGATCAGTTACATCATAAAAATTCCACCTTCATGTTCATCTGATAAAACATCCAGGTGAGCACAGGGCTACAATTTACAGATCTGTGCAATCACATTTTCGTTTTATATTTGGAAACAATTATCTGAATGAGTTGTTGTTGATTGTGAGATTAGTATACATTATACTATATATATTAGTATATAGGTATTTATATTCCAGAAATTAGTTTTAAAATTAACCCTCATCATAAATTGCCACCTTTATGTTATAGTCTGTTAATATTGTATCCTTTCTAAATAATGTGCTCATTTTAGGATGTACAACAGGAAATGTGTTTATAGTATGTAGAATGACAAGGAAGCTCTTTACAAAGGTTAGGCAGGACTGGGTTACATACTTTTCAACCCCTATACCTGATCCCAGAACAAGAACCTATTGTCTTAATCCCCCGTTATTTTTTCGCACATTGCCAGAAGTATATCCATTGATTTTCTCGCTGTACAACTTGTCAAGACCTCTGCTGATCTGATTGTATATTTCCAGACTGTTAACTTTTGCTAATCCATGTTTTGTCTGGAAAAGTGTCCATAAAAATATTAAAAATTAACCGTAATGTGTACTACATTCACATAGAAAGTACAGGTTAGAATATTAAAACGTTGTCCTCTGCACCTAAATTCCAGTCTTTGTTAAATAAAAAAATTACTTGCTTAAAAATTTTGCCAATAGACAAAAATTGGAGTTTTTTTTTAGATTTCTCACTATTCTCACAAAACTTATATCAGTTAAAGGGGTATTCCTATCTGGGCATTTCAATTTAATTCATTTTCCATATTTAAACATTTCTTCAATTGGAGATTGTTCCTGTGTGAAGATAATTTTTCATAAATGTATTCATGTTATCCCTTAGAAACGAGATAGCTTCCTCGTATATGACCACCTCACATTTTGGCAGCAGTGGCCAGACATGCGCTATTGAGCTCTGGCCACCTGGCTTCAGAAATCATTACCACAGGACGGCTGTAGGACCTGCAGTACCTCACGTATATTTCATATACAAAAACTTTTTGTTTCTTTGTGCAATCCCTCCAGCAAAGGTGGTCGTATCCGGAGACACAGTCTTGTTTCTAAGGGACGATATCACTACATTTATGAGAAATTATCTTCACACCGGTAAAAAAAAGTTTATGACATCTAATTGAAGAAATGTTTATATATGGCAGATTGATGAATCTGGATATGAATGCCCAGACGAGAATACCTCTTTAAGTAGTAAGTAAAAAAGCAAGATATTGGGGGCATAGGGGGTGTTTTTTTTTCACTTTGCACCTCTTGCACCTGAATTTATGAAATATTGGTGCCACAATATTTATGTTTTCTGACACTCTTGACTTGTTCTATCTTTGCGCGCCGCTTGTAAATCCACCAGTTTTCTGGCGCTTCTATTTTTCACCTTTCTGGCGCATTATGTGACGTAAAAAGAGAGCAGCTAAAAGCTGGTCTAGGGATTTCTAAACCTTTTAGTGTGCCAATTCCTTATTCCCTTGCACCACAAACTTACATCCAACTGAAATATATAGCACAGTTCTAGCGCCACCCTGCACCAAAATTAATAAATGCCCCTCATTGTTTTTAGGATATCTGAGATTTCTAAAAATTGGCAGAGAATTATTATACTTATTGCATCTCATATTTACTTCCTTAATTACTGTGGAATTCCCTGGACTGGGCTCCTGACATCATAATGACACCTGAAGTTTGTAACAAGGAAATTCTTTTTTTATTAACACAAGATTTCCAAGTAAAATAACCTGTTTCTAAGAATAGCAGCATGGGCTGGGCTGGATCCTTGTCAAATTCACTATATAAGTGAGTGTGACAAGCAGACAGTTATATCCGGTGTTCAACCTTTGCTGGAAAGACTATCCTAGTAACTACACCATGAAGACCGACACTAACAAGATGAAGACCTTCTATGATGCCAATGGCTACCTGACAAGCGTTGATGTTTTAGATGAGAAGGAATTGTTCCAAGCTCAGAAGGAACATGCAAAGCTGGAAGAGAAGTTTGGTAAGTTTCTTAATGTAGCTGTACATGTATTTTATATGTATTTATTTACTTACGTGTTTAGATGTATTTTAGACTGAATTGCACCAAAAGTAGAAGTACCGTATTTTATCTTTCAGGTAAGGAATATGCTCAGTACAATCTACACAACATCCACATGCAGTATGAGTGGGTGATGAACCTGGCCACCCATCCCAATCTACTGATAGCAATCACAGCTGTCCTGGGCCCCAATGTCATCCTTCTGGACTCAAGATTTATCTGTAAATATCCTGCCTCTGAGGTTCCACACAAAGAAGACACTGCTCCCTATGTTGCCTGGCATCAAGACATCAAGTCAGTATGAAAACAAGTAGACATCCAAAAAAGCTAAATGATAAATGCATTTTAAGTTTTTAACCTAAATATTACTTTCTTACATCTTTTCAGATACTGGGGATTTGAGGGTGGTCCAGTGGCTTCAGTATGGTTGGCATTTGATGATGTTGATGCAGAAAATGGAGTTCTGCAAATCATTCCAGGTATCCATTTCTGTATTACATGTTTCTGCACTAAATGTTTATATCATATAGTGTTTATATTCAGACTTACATATGTTGTGTGTAATACCCCAGGAAGTCATAAGCAAGGTATTCTGGAACACAGAACTGCAGAGATTCCCGGGAACATGCTGACTGCAAACCAGGAGATTCCAAAGCACCTGGTGAACGCAGAAGATATGGTTGAGTGTCCACTGAACGCTGGTCAAATGTCTGTAAGTAGAACATTTCAGAAACATTACAAAGATTACATTTTAATAATTTTTTATACATGATAATTAAAATCATTAAAGAGAACCCGTCATGCAAAATAACCCCCCTAAACTAAATATATTTTCATAAACTGCCATTAGAGAGCATTGCCTCTATCCCTTCATTGTCCCTCTACATGCCTGTAAACCTAAGCAATGAGGTCCTAAAGCTGTATGCAAATGACCTGTGAAATGTCCAATGAAGCATTAGCATATTCAAGCTGTCCACTCTATTCATGAGTGGGAGGCACAGCCACACCCCCAGTGCTTGACTGACAGCCTGTATAATGATGTGAGGCTGTATAATGATGTGCTCCCTGGTGCTGGTGGCCACGCCCCCTGCAGCCTGTGTGTGCATGTGCGTGTGTTTAGGAGAGATACAACAGCTCCAGGCTGCAGCCATGTTATAGCAGAACATGTCAGATTCATGTGTAGCTGATGTCTGTGTCTCTCACCTGTATATTAGGAGGATGCAGCATGTCAGCAGATGCAGGACACACACTAGCAATACTTTACTATACATTATACACAGACATGAGCAGGGGGAGAGAGGGGAGGGGTAACAGGGGTGACATCACTGCCTCTGACCATGTGACCAGCCTCATTTGCATAATAAAGAAAAGATGATTTTATAATGATTAATGTATGAAATAACTAGATAAAGGCTGGGATGGGATCCTTGTGAGCTGCTCCAACAGGTAGAGGTGACAGGACAAGTGACACAGACCTGATGACAGGTGTCCTTTAACAATGGAAGAGGAATAATTCAGTGTCTTATAGATAGTTATGCCATTTTTAGAATATATCTGTCTAAAGATTGAATTGGCTTGAACCCTTTTCAGGTATAAAGATGTGACTGCTCAATGGACTGGCAGACTATTCTCTATTTAAAGAAAAGGAAAATTAAGGTAGAATGTGATGTTTACTGAATAATATATATATATATTTACTCCACTATACTGATAGGTACATGATGGTCTGACTGTTCATGCCAGCGAACCCAACATGTCTGACAGAAGGAGATGTGGATTTGTCATCCGTTATGTTCCTACAACAGCTTATCCTATTAAGGTGAGAAGACAAAGCCCAAGAGCTTTGAATGGCACCACAAAAGTACCTGCCAAGGCATTTTACACTGTTACTTGTTACGCACTAGTACTGTCAGACTGGGACCACCAGATAAAATTATTCTGGGGTCATCCTTCATCATCTCCCAGGAAAGAGACCCTACTACCTTCTCCTGTCCAGTACTAGGTTAGTGCCTGGGCAGACCGCAGTATCCCAAACCAGTCTGACACTGAACAAGGCTACACTTGTAATAAATATGTATAATGATGAAGAAGGTTTATCATTAACCCACCCATATAAAATTAAGTTTATATCTCCATTACAGGATCCAGAACGTCCAAGAACTTTTCCTGCGACTGTACTGGTGGCTGGAATTGATGAATACAAGAACTTTAAGGACAATGCACCTAACTTCTTTACCAAGACATTGTAATTTCTTGCTCAGTGTGTTCAGAGATATGAGTAATATGGAAATGATGGTATAGAATGATTATTGATACGGATCAGGACCCCAGATATTTGCTTACATCTAGTATACTACATTAGTCATTTGATAAGAATATTGTGTGCCTGATGTATAAAATCCTATGTATATTATTAAATGTTAACCTAACATAATATTTATGACACCTTCTCATCTACAAAAATGCATTTGACACAAATAAAATAATATTTTCCATTGTTCTGCTAAGTTATTGCACTGCATTCCTGTGTTAGTGATGTAAAAACTGTAATAAATCAAATTTTTTGTAAAAGAAAATGGATTCAGATATTGACTTTCTATTACATGTTATAAACATTTAAGATATGGCAACATTACAACACAACAGCCTGTCCCAGAAGAACACATAAAGGATGACTAAGCAGAAGTAACTGCAAGTTACAGTTTCACATCATGCACAATAACAATTATGTTAGGCTTTAGGAGTGATTTTTTCACATTTTCATAAAAATTCTCCAATACCTACTTTTTGAAGGATTAGTTCAGTTTAGAAGTGGCTTAGAGGGGCTACATACCGTATATACCCGAGTATAAGCTGACCCGAGTATAAGCGGAGGCCTCTAATTTTACCACCAAAAACTGGGAAAACCTATTGACTCTAGTATAAGCTGAGAGTGGGAAATGCATTGAACACAGCCTCCCCGTATATATATATCCAGCAAGCCCCCTGTAGTATATATCTTGCCAGCCCCCTGTGGCATTTAGCCAGACAGCCCCCTCTGGCATATAGCCAGACAGCCCTCTGTTTGCCAGCACATAAAAAAATAAACATACATACTCACCTTCCAGAGGTCCCCAATGCTCAGCGCTGCTCCCTGATGCTCCCGTCCCTGCGGCTCCTCTTCTCTCTGCTGTAACAGCCAGCAGAGTCGCGGCCATGAACACTATGATGTAATCAGTGGCGACACCGCCGTATCATAGTGTGCGCCAGCCGGCAGAGCACATGGCTCCCGTGGGGACTGGAGCATGGGGGAGCTGCACCAAGCATCGGGGATGCCGGAAAGTCAGTATGTACATTTATTTTTTATAGACTTGTGGCTAAGCCGATGTGGGGTTTTTCAGCACATTTTTCAGCACGGCAATAGAAAATCCCCATAAATGATTCCACAATAGAAACTGTACATCTCTAAATATTTAAAACGGATTGTAGAATGTTTCACAGGTAAAAGGTAGAGATGAGCGAGCACTAAAATGCTCGGGTACTCGTTATACGAGACAAACTTTTCCCGATGCTCGAGTGCTCGTCTCGAATAACGAGCCCCATTGAAGTCAATGGGAGACTCGAGCATTTTCAAGGGGAACCAGGTCTTCACAGGGAAGCTTGGCCAAACACCTGGGAACCTCAAAAAGGATGGAAACACACGGAAATGGACGGAAACAGCAGGGGCAGCATGCATGGATGCCTTGAGGCTGCTTATCGCACCATTATGCCAAAAATATGGGCAACAGCATGGCCATGAAGAGTGACCGAATGAGGCTAGTAGCATCTAAAACATCCAATAATTGACCCTGACACTATAAGGGACGGCATGCAGAGGCAGCGGCAGCAGTGGCAGGCTAGAGAGCGTCATGGCGACATACCTAAATGGACTCAGGTTTCACCAAAGAGGTGAAATGATTTCCTATGTGAACAAAAGGTGACGGTAATTCATTGGTGGCGACATAGTGACCAAGTTCCAAAGTATCTGGTGAAACACCCGAAATGGCCTGACACAGCTCTTTTGTAAGGGGACGACATTGGGGGCAGCCATGGAGACGCTTCCATGATTAAGAGCGACAGTTGGGGATTCATATTGCGCTGCTATGATTGCAACTTCAGGTCTCCAGCCATGGCGGCGACAGATGGGCCGAGGTCACTATGTATTCGTAGGGAAACACTGAAAATTCTGCCGACACAGCCTCGTTGATAGGGGATGACGTGTGCCATCTCTCTCGTGCTCCAGCGTCCTGGGTATAGAGAGTTGAAATGAGACATTGGTGGACCCTTTGGAGGATCGTGGAGTAAAATGGAAGGAAACAGCAGGGCAGAGCATGGATGCTCTGAGGCTGCCTAATCTTGGGATGGAGCTGGCGGTCCACTGCCAGGCGAGTCTTTCGCCTGTCCAAACCCTGTCTCTCGGCTCCTCCCCCCCAAAATGGGCCTGGGGGCCAGAAGCGGTTACTTTGAAAATTATAATTTTCAAAGCAGGCTGGGTTTTGAATATTTCACCTAGGAATAATGGAATAGCATAGTGGTTCTATTTTTAATTGTTTTTACGGAAAGGTCCATGATTAAGAGCGACAGTATGGGGCATCCATATTGCGCTGCATGATTGCAACTTCAGGTCTCCAGCATGGCGGCGACAGATGGGCCGAGTTCACCTATGTATTGGTGAAACACCTGAAATTCTGCCTGACACAGCTCGTGATAAGGGGACCATGTATGGAGGCAGTGAACTAGTAGTAGATTAAAGGTGCTGCAGTTAAAACTATGTTAGTTGACTTGAGAGGACTGGCGCTCCTGCAGGCGAGCTTCGCAATCCAAGCACCTGTCTCTAGGCTACTCCCAAACAGCACTCTAGAACCTTTGTACTAAGATCAAGTGTAGTAGTTCTTATAAGTTTGGATTCTGGCGATGAGGGGAATGTAACAGATGCGCAAGAAGCGCGTGAAATATATCGGTAAATGATACAAGTTTGCCAGTAATTTGTTGGATTACACAGCAGGGTGGCGCAAAGTTAACAAGTTTGATGTGGAGCCATGAAAAAACCCAAATGTCTGCCTGACACGCTCGTTTGAATAAGGGGACCATGTAATGAGGCAGTGAACTAGAGTAGATTAAAGGTGTGCAGTTTAAAACTATGTTAGTGGATCTTGAGATGGAGCTGGCGCTCCGCTGCCAGCGAGCTTTCGCCAATCCAGCCCCTGTCTCTAGGCTACTCCCCAAACAGCACTTCTAAGAACCTTTTGTATAAGATCAGTGTAGTAGCGTGTCTTATAAGTTTGGGATATGGCGGGTGAGGGGAATGTAAACAGTGCGCAAGAAGCGCTGAATAATATCGGTAAATGATAAAAGTTTGCCAGTATATTGTGGATTACACAGCAGGGTGGCGACAAAGTTACACAAGTTTGATGTGGAAGCCATGAAAACAACCCAACAATTCTGCCTGACACAGCCTCGTTGATAAGGGGAGAATGTATGAGACAATTTTAATTTTGGATAGTTGCCTGTATGTGGCAGTCAAAAACGTTTTCAAACCAGAGGAGCAGGTAGGTGGTCCTCCAAAAATTAAATAAATTGAGTGCCTGTATGTGGCAGTCCAAAAAAGTTTTCAAACAGAGGAGCAGGTAGGTGGTCCTCCAGAAAAATTAAATAAATTGAGTGCTGTGTGGCAGTCCAAAAAAGTTTTCAAACCAGAGAGCAGGTAGGTGGTCCTCCAGAAAATTAAATAGATGAGTGCCTGTATGTGGCACTCCAAAATTGCTTAAAACGAGGACCGGGTAGGGGCCCTCCAGAAAAATTAAATACATAGAGTACTATAGCTAGAGCCCAGAGCCAAAAAATAACCAGTTTTCCTCTGCTTTAGTGTACAAAGAGGAGGAGAAGGAGGAAAAGAGGAGGAGGAGTGCATACATTATTCAGGTTGGCTTCTTTCCACCTGGTGGAGAATGAAAATCCGAGAAAATCCAGGTTTATTCATCTTGATAAGCGTCAGCGCTGTCAGTCGACAGGCGTGTACGCTTATCGGTGATTGAATGACCAGCTGCACTGAAACCCGCTCGGACAACACGCACGGCAGGCAGGCAAGAACTCCAAGTGCGTACAGCGCCAGTTCATGCAATGTCAGCGTTGAAACCCAGTGTTGTAGGGAGCTGTGTGGATTCATTAGGGACGATGGTTATGGTCTCGCTATACTCCCTCACCATCTTTCTGTAAAGATCAGCCCAACTGCCGGGATGGGGACAGGGGACAGTGTCTTGCTGGGGGTGACATAAAAATGGCAAAGGCTTGTAAAGCGTAGCCCTGCCAGTGCAGGAAAAGCTGCTGCTCGGCCTACTCTCCCTCGCTACTGGTCCCCCCCAAAAGTACGCCCTCTGCCGCTAGCGCTTGTCAAGAAGGAAATACGTTTAGCTGCTGCTACCAGGGCCTGCTGGTATTCATCGAATCTACACTCTTTTTCAGGGATGAGCGTGGAAAGTTGTTGTACCAGTGGGTCCAGGAGAGTGAATACCCGTAATCGGGATGGAATAAATTCGTTTGAACGCGAGGGTCACGGGATAGGCAGCTAGCATGAAATCTGCCATATGCGCGCCAGAGTCCAAAACCGCGCGTAACTTCACTACCCACACGGCCTGACTGCCCATTTCATCCTCCTCCACTCATCAACTCTCTTCTTTGACCCATACACGCTGAACAGTGAAGGACTGAAACAATGGTCCCTCTCTGTCTCGCCAACATTCTCCTCCTCTTCCTCCTCATCCTCCTCCACCCTCCCGATATGCGCTGAGAAACAGACCTAAGGGTGCTTTGGCTATCAACAAGGGAATCTCTTTCCCCATACTATTGTGACGAGCGCAAGCTTCCGACTTCATGCGACCAGAGAGTTTTTAACAGGCCAAGCAGCGGGAGGGTGCGGTATGATGGCGGCATCGCACTGACCATCTGGTGTGACTCCTCAAGTACTCAGCCCTGACAGATATCAGACATCACGGTCCACTCCTATTTAGACTTGAGGAAGCTGACTGACTGACTACCAGTTCTGGTGGAAGTTGACATCTGGCAGTCTACACATCGCTCTGCGTGCTGGAAAATCTGGATAACATGGTTAATGTGATTCCACCTCGTGGGCATCGCACAACAGTAGGGTGAGCGGGCAGTGGAGGCGGCGCTGCGCTGCCCTGAGAGTGGCAGCATCTGTGCTGACTTCCTGAATGCGCACAGATGCGGCGCACCTTTGTGAGCAAATCAGACAGATTGGGTATGTCTTGAGGAAACGTGAACTATGAGATTAACAATGGGCCAGGCATGGCACATGTGTCAGTCTGCCGAGTTGCAGAGCCGCACACAGGTTAGGCGTTGTCACCACAAACCATGCCTGCTTCAGTTCAGCGGTGTGCAGCCACAGGATCAGTTGCCGACCGTGATGCCCTGTAATACATCTTGGGCGGGTGCCTTTTATCGCCTAGGCTCAGCAGTTTGAGCACAGCCTGCTGTGCTTAGCGATGGCACTGCTGCTGTGCTAAAGTACGACTGATGGACGCATGCCCACGGATGGTAATCGGAGAGGAGGTGGAGGAGGGGGGGAGGAGGAGGAGAATAGTAGGCCTTTGGACCTGGGCGAGGTAGGCCACGAATTCTGGCAGTTGGCAGTATATGAGCAGCCCCAGGGTCAGACGTCCAGCCTCCACCAAGTTAACCCAATGTGCCGTCAGCGATGATATATATGCCTGACCAGCAGCACTCGTCACGTGTCCGGCACGGATGATGTTCTGACCACATGCTGTGCAGGGCTGGGACGGCAAATCGGGAAAAGTGTGGCGGTGGGAACCGAATACCGAGGGGCGGCCGCCATGAGGTTTCGAAAGGCCCGGTCTCTACCAGCCTATAGGGCAGCATCTCCAGGTCTAAGCACTTGAGATGTGGACGTGAGGGCTTGGGCGTGTGGGTGGGTTGCGCTATACTTCCATTTTGCGCTCCAGCGTCGTGGTATGGAGGCTGAAGCGTGGTGGATGCTGTGGAGGATCGTGGAGGCGAAGATGGGGTTTTCGCACGGGGAGGGTTTGGCCGTGGTCCTGGGCAGGGGGCTGACTAGCAGATGACACAGGGGAAGGAGCAGTGGTGTGCCCGGCGGAGGTGAACGGGCTTGATGCCATTGAGGGGGTGTTTAGCATTCATATGCTGCGCATACGGTGGTAGTTAAGCTAGTAGTGGGGAACCCCTGCTGATCCTGGTTTGGCAAAGGTTGCACACCACAGTCCGTCGGTCACCAGTGTTTCTTTAAAGAATCAGACTTCTGAAAATCTAGCCCTCGCCACGGGAGCTTGACTACGGGCAACATTTGGCGCTGATGCACCAGCTCTGGCCCTGCTCTCCGTCTGGCACCACCACTGCCTCTTCCAACCTGTTCTGCTATAGGACTCGCCTCCGTCTCAGAAGCACTGTGTTCACCCGGCCTATCAACCCAGCTTGGGTCTGTCACCTCATCATCTCGATCCTCAGTCTGCTCACCCTCGGACTTCCTGCCTGACAACAAACTTCACCACTGTCTGACAACGTGTCTCCTCATCGTCCGACACCTCTTTACACAATTCTTCCACTACGTCAATAATGTCATCATCACCACAGACTGCACCGATGGAAAAACTGGGCATCGGAAAATTGCTCAGCAGCAACCGGACAAGTGGTTTGTGACTGTGGGAAGGGTCCAGAAAACAGTTCCTCAGAGTATGCCGGTTCAAATGCCAAATTTTGCTGGGAGGGGGGCAGACTGGGGGGAAGGAGGTTGAGGTGGAGAAGCTGGAGGAGTGCTGATTTCAGTGACATGGGTGGACTGCGTGGAAGACTGACTGGGGAAATGGCTAGAAGCATTGTCCGAATCCACAACACACTCTTCGCACTGTTCTGGCCTCAACAGTGCTCTACCACGAGTCCCAGTAACTGGAGACATGATGAACCTAGGGAGTGTAGCTCTGCGGCGTTCCCCTGCTCCTCATCAGCAGGTGGGTGGTCTCACCCCGCCCAGGACCATGGCTCTGACCCCTGCAGTAGGTGGAGCCACGTCCAGCCCTCGTCCTTACCACCTAGCCCTGGGTTTATACATTTTCAAAATTAAAGTGTAACTTCAATTTTTTTGTGTGTGTTTTTTTGTGTTTTTTTTAAACAAAACGATGCTATCCTATGCTATGGCTAGTTCTAACCTACACTGACAGCACACAACTGGATTTTGTGTGTGCCTGAGACTTGAGCTATAAAAAGAATAAAGGTAAAAAAAAATAAATCGCAGACTCTGCCTAATTCAATCAAACGCTAATAACATTGTCCCATTCGGTGTTGAGGGGGATATGCGTGTCACAAGAGCTAAACACAACGGTAGCAAGTCTGCCAGCAAATTCCGCACAATATGGTACTAGCTGCACTACTAATGCCAGCAAGCCCAGCCACAAGCAAACAAAAGAAAGGAAAATATAACGCTATTGTAGGCCTAAGTAAGCCGTTGGGGTTCTCCTATGGCTATTTTCTAGCCTACAGTGAAAGCACACTGCTTTGCAATATGACTTTGAGCTATAAAAAGAAATAAAGGTAAAAAAAAAGAAATCAGCAGACTCTGCCTAATTCTAATAAAAACCCCTAATAAATTGTCCCACTTTGGTATTTGAGGTGGATATGTGTGTCACTAAGAGCTAAACACAACGGTAGCAAGTCTCCCTACAAATTCCTCACAATATGGTACTAGCTGCACTACTAATGCCAGCAAGCCCAGCCACAAGCAAACAAAAGAAAGGAAAATATAACGCTATTGTAGGCCTAAGTAAGCCGTTGGGGTTCTCCTATGGCTATTTTCTAGCCTACAGTGAAAGCACACTGCTTTGCAATATGACTTTGAGCTATAAAAAGAAATAAAGGTAAAAAATAAATAAATCAGCAGACTCTGCCTAATTCTAATCAAACCCCTAATAAATTGTCCCACTTCGGTGTTTGAGGTGGATATGCGTGTCACTAAGAGCTAAACACAACGGTAGCAAGTCTCCCTGCAAATTCCTCACAATATGGTACTAGCTGCACTAGTAATGCCAGCAAGCCCAGCCACAAGCAAACCAAAAAAAAGGAAAATATAACGCTATTGTAGGCCTAAGTAAGCCGTTGGGGTTCTCCTATGGCTATTTTGTAGCCTACAATGAGAGCACACTGCTTTGCAAGATGACTTTGAGCTATAAAAAGAAATAAAGGTAAAAAAAAATAAATCAGCAGACTCTGCCTAATTCTAATCAAACCCCTAATAAATTGTCCCACTTCGGTGTTTAAGGTGGATATGTGTGTCACTAAGAGCTAAACACAACGGTAGCAAGTCTCCCTGCAAATTCCTCACAATGTGGTACTAGCTGCACTACTAATGCCAGCAAGCCCAGCCACAAGCAAACAAAAAAAAGTAAAATAAAACGTTATTGTAGCCCTAAGAAGGTATGTTGGGTTCTTGTAGAATCACTCCTGCCTAACACTATTCTATTAGAACAGCCTAACGCTTTCCCTGACCAGCAGCAGCTCTCTCCCTAGCGGCATCCAGACACAGAATGATCCGAGCAGCGCGGGCAGGGGCTAGTCTATTCCAGGGTCACCTGATCTGGCCAGCCAACCACTGCTATCGACGTGTAAGGGTACCACGTCATGCTGGGTGGAGTGCAGAGTCTCCTGGCTTGTGATTGGCTCTGTTTCTGGCCGCCAAAAAGCAAAACGGCAGGAGATGCCATTTTCTCGAGCTGGCGAAATACTCGTCCGAGCAACGAGCAGTTTCGAGTACGCTAATGCTCGAACGAGCATCAAGCTAGGACGAGTATGTTCGCTCATCTCTAGTAAAAGGGTTCAAACGAAATTAAGGTGAACTTAAGCAATATATTTAAGCAATACATTCATTTAACCATAAAATCTGCACAATGTTAATTTAGAAAAATAAGAATCATTATGACCCATCTAGTTCTGTGGGGTGACAATGTGGTTATATTATCAGGCTACAGATGTATATACACATTCATCTGGCTACTGACATTGTACTAACACACTGACAAGATGAGACATATCAAAGATGCTTAAGATTACACATAGGCTGATAGATGTTTACATTGTCACACTGTGAGCTCTGCTACATCTCACAGATATGTGCCCTGCCTACCCTTTCCTCCAGGGTCACTCATATCCTTGTAGTTGGCAGCCTCTCTCTACTCACGATCTCCTGGCAGGATGTGAGTGTCTCTGAGCTCTGTGCAGGAGTGGGCTACAGACACACAGCAGAGAGAAACAGAAATCCAACATGGCGTCTGACTCTGTGCAGGAGTGGGCTACAGACACACAGCAGAGAGAAACAGAAATCCAACATGGCATCTGACTCAGTCAGAATTCAGAAGTTACAGGGTCATGTCTAGGGGCAACTGAAATTGTATACACCAGAGCTGATAGAGACAGGTTGGATATAAATCTGTGAAATGCTGCATTTTTGTTAATAACAGTGAATTAGAAAATGTGTTATTTTGTTATTCTGAGTACATATAAGAAACTTGTATTTGTGGGGATACTCCTTTAAGTAGTTACTTCTTTGTATGCAATCATCTCTTATAGAAGATAAGTATGTAAAGTTCTGCAATTAACAAAAAACACATATACCATAACTGTTGCCCAACAAAACGGACAGTTGGTATGTGAGTGACATTACAGGCAGTCCCCTACTTAAGGACACCCAACTTACAGACAACCCCTAGTTACAAACGGACCTCTGGTAATTTACTGTACTTTATCCCTAGACTGCAATAACCAGCCATAACAGTTATCAAAGGTGACGACATTAAGCTTTATTGTTAATCCTGGTTCTGATGACAACTCAACATTTTTAAAATCCAATTGTAACAGTGGATTTACAATTGTGGGGTTACAATTATAAAATATACAGTTTGGACCTACATGCAAATTCAACTTAAGAACAAACCTACAGAACCCATCTTGTACGTAGCCCGGTGACTGCCTGTATAAACAGAGATATTACATTGCATCAGTAGAGTAAATGCAACATGTTGGAATGGGGTTAAGGACAAGGGTGTTTCTATGGGAGGAAAGGCAGTGGTGATGTATGCATCTGCACATGATGACCAATCGTGTTTAATGCCCGCTAGGTCGACTGCAATTAATCAATGCTGGTTCCTTTCTTAATTTACAACTTTCCCCTGACAATGTAGGAGGGAGGGCGGTCCTGTCGCTCGATACTGTGAAGACTTTCAACAGCGTCAAGTGGGAGTATCTCTCGATACTAGAGAAAATGGGCTTTGGGCCAAGCTTCCAACACTGGGTACAACTGAGTTAGGACTAATGGAATAGAGGGTCACCTATATAAACAGATGGAGCAGACTACACAGGAGGAGACAGTACTTATCATAGGCGACTTTAACTTTCCAAATATAAATTGGCATCAGGGCTCTTCTTCATCTGCGTAGGGGATACACTTAATATAGATAATTTTATGGTGCAGCTTGTGGAAGATCCCACAAGAGGTGATGCATTGTTGGACTGTTAAGGAAAACCTAGCTGATAGATCAAATCTTGTCATTTCTACTTGTTCTATTTTCCTAAAAGCATTGTAACAGAGAATACATTTTAAGATGGTGCCAGCATCGTGATCATAACCAAAACAATGGAAGCTAAAGAATTTCAGAAATGCATTATCCTGACGTCAAGGAAGTTTTTCAATCAAAAGACTACATGAGCTGGGAATTCTCCGCCCCCTTCTGCTTCTTTCCCTAATTTGTATTTAGATTTGTGGATCCAAATAAAGCTTGTGCAATGCAGATATTTGCCCTGGGTAACAGCATTAGCAAATCTTGCATCAGCAATTTGTCATCCTTTGCATGCTTATTGATTAGAAACACGCAGTCAATGCACACTAAAAGAGGATAATCTTAAATCTTACCCAGGACCTTGTGATTTCTAAAAATGCAGAGATTGTCCAAAATGTCAATGTCCAGGAAACCCTATGGAACAGTGATCATAACGTAATTATTCTCCTCTTAAGCAAAAGCATGTGGGAATTTTAAGAAGGCAAATTTCCCAAAATTCAGGGCTGTTCTGCAGGATATAAACTGGGATAAGATACTGTCAAATGATTTTACTAATGTGAAATGGGAGAAATTCAAATCTATCCTTTGTACATTATACTAAATTTATTCCAATAGGTAACCAGTATAGACGGGCTAGATTACACCCCAGGTGGCTTACAGCTACAGTTAAAAGGGCAATTAATGATGAAAAGAGCGAATTCAAAAATATAAATCTGATGGTCACCTGAGGCTTTCAATACTTACACAACACTTACCAAAATCTGTAAGAAGGAAATAAAATGAGGGCTTAATACTAAATGAAAGACGGGTGGCCAACATTAGCAAAGACATTTTTTAAGTATATCAATGCGAAAAAAATGGGTCAGAGCTGGTTGGACCCCTTTATTCTGAAAATGGGGCATTGTTGACTGGAGACCAAGAGCAGGTGGAGATACTGAATGACGGTGGCGGTGTCTGCATCCTGTAATATACTAGAATGGCTGAATGTAGACATGATCCACTCTAAGCTCTATAAAATCAATGTGTACAAGGCACCTGGACCAGATGGATCACCCCTTCCCCCCCCAGAATTCTTAAAGAACTCAGTTCCGTTATTCCTGTACTGCTATCTAAAATCTTCAGGGATTCCCTAATGTCTGGTAAGGTACCAAGTGACTGGCACAAGGCAAATGTTGTGCCAATATTTAAAAAAGGCTCAAAATATTGGAAGGGTAAGTAAAAGACTACATTTTTCGTATGTGACATCAAATAGTATAATAAGTGACAGCCAGCATGGGTTTACTAAGGATAGAAGTTGTCAGACTAACCTGATCTGCTTCTATGAATAGGTGAGCAGATCCCTGGATGGAGGAGCTGCTATGGATATTGTGTTTTTGGACCTTGCAAAGGCATTTGATACTGTCCCTCATAGAGGATTGATGGGTAAAGTACGGTCTATTGGTTTGTCAGGAATCATTCTATTGATCCAAGATACAGAGACTATCCATGTCTTTTGCTAGTGGAAAGTGGCATTAAGTGCTGATGATTTACTTCTATTTCTAGACTCCAAGCATTCCATAACTGCTGTCATCTCTGTTAGTAGTTTTAGGGATTACTCTGGCCTGCGGATGAACTGGAGCAAGTCTGTTCTCCTCCCAGTGGACCACTTGGCCGGCTGATTCAGCTGTGGCATTCACTTAACTGCAGATGGTACAAGAATTCAGGTACCTAGTCGTAGTATCCGCTGATGTTAAGGCATATATCTCTCTGAATATTTTCCCCTTACTTATGAAGTTTACCACAGAACTTAATGTATGGTGTAAGTCCCCACTTTCTGTCATAGGCAGAACAAATCTTACTAAAATGATTCAGATTCCCCAATTGCTATATGTTATTTATAATGCCCCGTATCCCATTGAAGTAATACAATAAATTTCAACCATTGTTGAAAAAAGGGATACCCTGGATCAAATATGAAACTCTGCAGCACCCCCTAAAAGATGAAGGGGGCTTGGCTACCCCACATCTGTGGATATACTTCCTGTCTCTTCATCTTCAGCACTTTCATGGGTAGGGAAAGTATGATGCTCCGGGCCCCAAGCAATTTCTAGGCATTACAGGCTGTCTTGCCTTTACACCGGTGTGTCATAACCCTTAATTACCTGAGATTTTTAGATTGAAGGGGTTTATTCCTAGTGAGGAAAGGGCATATGTAGTGTAGCTCAATTGCAAATCGCAAGGACTTTTAAGGCTGGCCTTTTTGCGGATCTTCAACGAGAATTTGATTTGCCTCACAACCTATTCTACAAATTCTTTCAATTATGACACGCATGGCAGACGTCAAGTAGAGACCGAAGGGTCTCCGGGCCTCCCAAGGGTCGACAGCTGGTCTGATATCTATGTTATACAGCTTCTTGCTGACAGAGTAACTCAGACGCTTTCTACTCATCTCCCAGTTATTTTTAGTGCCCAGGGTTTTCAGAAACCCAGCCTTTTTACATGGTACTGGTCTGCGAAGTTAGAACCAGCAGATCATATACTTACGTTCGGGGGGGAGGGGGGTGTGCAGCTTAATAGCTTAATTCTGGCATGAGGTGCTTAGACAGTCAATATTTCATATCTTGGTTACAGCAACCCCATTGCACTGTGTCTTGCGCTATATGGAGGAGCTCCAGGGGTATGAGTTCTCTAAGCTAGCTGTTCAATGTACTCTATATCAAGCAAGGAAGTTGATAGATCCATGTTATAGAAACTTCAGGATAGTGAAAATGCATTTGGAAGAATGTAGGGATAGCGGGGAGGGTATGGAAACTTCTGTTGGGGTGGTGAAAATAAAATTTATTTGTATATAAAAAAATCTTCAATAAATATTTTATCGATTTAAAACACAAACATAGTTGTCCTCCCCCCAGGAGTTTAAACACTCCTCCAACCTCCTAGCCAATTTTTCCCCCCAAACAATTGCACCCCCCCCCCTTATTGAGATGCAGCCCATCCCTGCTGTAGAGCCTGTAGCCAACAGCAAATTCAGCCGAGTTCTCCATGAACCCAAACCCCTCTTTCCAAGACCAATTTTTGAGCCACTGTTTTACCTCCCTGATCTCCTGCTGCCTTTCTGGTGTGGCACATGGTACATGCAGTATTTAAGAAAAGAAAGCTACCTTTGAGGTCCCTGAGCTTATGGCCTTAGTCTCTGAAGTCTGACAGAATGCTGGTTCATGGCTTGAGATTGGCGATCGTCTCGTCCCATTCGCCGAATTTTTCGAAAAAAATTAGATTCGACCCGAATCAAAACGAATCACGTTAAAAAACAGGCATTTCCTGGCTGCAGAGAGCCTCTAGGGCAGTGGTGGCGAACCTATGGCACGGGTGCCAGAGGTGGCACTCGGAGCCCTCTCTGTGGGCACCCAGGCCATTACCAGAGAGGACTCCAGGTATCTTCCTGCAGTCCCAGACAACCCAGGATTTGCTGTGCACAGAGCTATTTTAAAGTGAAAGTGCTATCTGGGACTATTTTCTGCTTTATTGGTGTCCTCAGGTGCTGATATGAATGAAAGTTGTGACAGAGCAGGGAGTATAAATTTCTCTGGTGGCACTTTGCGATAATTAAGTGGGTTTTGGTTGTAGTTTGGGCACTCGGTCTCTAAAAGGTTCGCCATCACTGCTCTAGGGTGTTGTAGAACGTTGTGCCATGCTTAAATATGCATAGGGAGCGTGGTTTGGTCTTCAAACAATGCTGTGTTTTAGTATGACATGCACATGACAGCCGCGGCTCTTAGAATCGCTTCACTCTTCACTTCCATGTGCACTTGCATAGGCCAACTTCCCCAAATAAGCGAAGCGGGAATGCAGCCTGACAAGGTAACGTCTGTGCCAGCTCAAAAGAACTAAACTGAGGGCCAAAATCCCACTATAACATCAAAGAGTGCACTCTTTTTACACTGAGTGGCACAATGATATAGTACGTTGGTGGCATCAGTAGCAGCAGCATCAGCAGAAGCCCGCAGAGTGGCACAATGATATAGTGTGAAGGTGGCATCAGAAGCAGCAAGAGCCTGCAGAGTGGCACAATGATACAGTGCGTTGGTGGCATCAGTAGCAGCAGCAGCAGGAACCCGCAGAGTGGCACAATGATATAGTGTGAAGGTGGCATCAGAAGCAGCAGCAGCGGGAGGAGCCCACAGAGTGGCACAATGATATAGCGTGTTGGTGGCATCAGAAGCAGCAGGAGCCCCCAGAGTGGCACAATGATATAGTGTGAAGGTGGCATCAGAAGCAGCAGGAGCCCGAAGAAGGGCACAATGATATAGTGTGAAGACGGCATCAGAAACAGCAGCAGCAGGAGCCCGCAGAGTGGCACAATGATATAGTGTGAAGGTGGCATCAGAAGCTGCAGCAGGAGGAGCCCGCAGAGTGGCACAATGATATAGTGTGAAGGCAGCATCAGAAGCAGCAGGAGCCCGCAGAGTGGCACAATCATAGAGTGTGAAGGTGGCATCAGAAGCAGCAGCAGCAGGAGCCCGCAGAGTGGCTCAATGGTATAATGTGAAGGCGGCATCAGAAGCAGCAGGAGCCCGAAGAGTGGCACAATGATATAGTGTGAAGGTGGCATCAGAAGCAGCAGGAGCCCGCAGAGTGAAACAATGATATAGTGTGAAGGTGGCTTCAGTAGCAGCAGGAGCCCGCAAAGTGGCACAATGATATCATCTGTGAAGGGGAGACATTTTATCAACTTTCTGCAGGATAATTTTATGTTGCAGCTTGTAGAAGATCCCACAAGAGGTGACGCATTGTTGGACCTTGTGATTTCTAACAATGAGGAGATTATCCAAAATGTCAGTGTCCGGGAACCCCTTGGGAACAGCGATCATAATATAATTATGTTCCTCTTAAACTTTAAAAAACAGAAACAGGTGGGAAAATCGAAAACTTTGAATTTTAAGTGGGCTAATTTCCAGAAATTCAGGGCTGCACTACTGGATATAGACTGGGATCAGATTCTGTCAAATGAAGATGCTAATGTTAAATGGGAGAAATTCAAATCTATCCTGGGTTTTTATACTTCTAAATTTATTCCAATAGGTAACAAGTATAGATGGGCTAGATTACACCCTGCGTGGCTTACAGCTACAGTTAAAAGGGCAATTAAAGAGAAAAAGAGGGCATTTAAAAAATATAAATCTGACGGGTCACCTGAGGCTTTCAATACTTACAAAAAACTTACCAAAATCTGTAAAAAGGAAATCAAATCAGCCAAAATACAAAATGAAAGACAGGTGGCTAAAGATAGTAAAACAAATCCCAAGAAATTTTTTAAGTATATCAATGCAAAAAAAAATGGGTCGGAACAGGTTGGACCCCTTTATTCTGAAAATGGGGCATCGGTTACTGGAGACCAAGAATTACTTAAATGGTTTTTTAGCTCCGTTTATACGATAGAAGAAAGAACTTCTGACGTGGGTGGTGCCAATGCGGGTCATGGATCCTGTGATATACTAGACTGGCTGAATGTAGACATGATCCAATCTAAGCTCAATAAAATCAATGTGTACAAAGCTCCTGGACCAGATGGGTTACACCCCAGAGTTCTTAAAGAACTCAGTTCTGTTATTGCTGTACCGCTGTCTAACATCTTCAGGGATTCCGTAATGTCTGGTGTGGTGCCAAGTGACTGGCGCAAGGCAAATGTGGTGCCAATATATAAAAAGGGCTCTAGAACTTCGCCAGGCAATTATAGGCCTATAAGTTTAACTTCCATTGTGGGGAAAGTATTGGAAGGGTTAGTAAAAGACTATATACTGGAGTATGTGACATCAAATAGTATAATAAGTGACAGCCAGCATGGGTTTACTAAGAATAGAAGTTGTCAAACTAACCTTATCTGCTTCTATGAAGAGGTGAGCAGGTGCCTGGATGGAGGAGCAGCTGTGAATATTGTGTTCTTGGACTTTGCAAAGACATTTGACACTGTCCGTCATAGACGCCTGATGGGTAAAATTAGGGCTATTGGTTTGGCAGAAATCATTTGCAATTGGATTGCAAACTGGCTAAAGGATTGTATCCAGAGAGTTGTGGTCAATGATTCCTACTCGGAATGGTCACCAGTTATGAGTGGTGTACCTCAGGGTTCTGTGCTTGGCCCACTACTATTTGATATATTTATTAATGATATCGAGGTAGGAATTAATAGCACTGTGTCTATTTTTGCAGATGACACCAAGCTTTGTAGTGTAATACAGTCTATGGAGGATGTTCATAGGCTGCAGGGTGACTTGGACAAACTGAATGTTTGATCATCCACTTGGAAAATGAGGTTTAATGTGGATAAATGTAAGGTTATGCACCTGGGGGCCAATAATCCAAAGGCAAAATATGTACTTGGGGGAGTAAATCTGGGAGAGTTCCTTGTTGAGAAGGACCTGGGGGTACTAGTAGATCATAAATTGAATATCAGCATGCAATGTCAATCAGCTACCTCTAAAGCTAGTAGGATCTTGTCATGTATCAAAAGTGGTATGGACTCTCGTGATACGGATGTAATATTACCACTATACAAGGCATTGGTTCGGCCTCACCTGGAATATGCTGTCCAGTTCTGGGCACCGGTCCATAAAAAGGATGCCCTGGAGCTGGAGAGGGTTCAACGTAGAGCCACAAAAATGATAAGGGGTATGGAGGGTCTTAGTTATGAGGAAAGATTAAAACAACTAGATTTATTTAGTCTGGAAAAGAGACGACTACGAGGGGACATGATTAATTTATTTAAATATATGAATGGTCCATACAAAAAATATGGTGGTAAGTTGTTTCAGATTAAATCAAATCAAAAGACCAGGGGGCACTGTCTCCGTTTGGAGAAACCAAGGTTTAATCACCAGAGGCGACAGGGCTTTTTTACTATGAGAACGGACAATCTGTGGAATAGCCTGCCTCAGGCGCTGGTCACAGCTTCAAGAAGGGTCTAGATGCCTTTTTAAACCTAAATAACATTGATGGTTATGTAATATAGAATTGTTTCCCCTAAATCCCTTCCTCATCCAATCCCTACCCTTCCTTGGTTGAACTTGATGGACAAGTGTCTTTTTTCAACCGTATAAACTATGAGACTATGAAACTATGATATAGTGTGAAGGTGGCGTCAGTAGCAGCAGCAGGAAGAGGAGCCCACAGAGTGGCCCAATGATATAGTGTGAAGGTGGCTTCAGAAGCAGCAGCAGGAGCCAGCAGAGTGGCACAATCATATAGTGTAAAGGTGGTATCAGAAGCAGCAGCAGCAGGAGCCCGCAGAGTGGCACAATCATATAGTGTAAAGGTGGTATCAGAAGCAGCAGCAGGAGCCAGCAGAGTGGCACAATCATATAGTGTAAAGGTGGTATCAGAAGCAGCAGCAGAAGGAGCCCGCAGAGTGGCACAATCATATAGTGTGAAGGTGGCATCAGAAGCAGCAGGAGCCTGCAGAGTGGTACAATGATATAGTGCAGTGATGGCGAACCTTTTAGAGGCTGAGTGCCCAAAATGCAACTCAAACCCAACTTACTTATAGCAAAGTGCCAAGACAAAAATTAAAAAAAAAACACATAGGTGTTTAATGTAGGTACTTCTGTAATAAATGTTAAAAATCCTGGCAGTGTACTGCTCGCCTAAAACTGTTGTATACTGTTCAGGGGAAGGATTGGGGCAGAGCTCAGGTACACCTGCAGCTGATAACCAGCATTATAGAGAGAATTGCCCCATTTTAATATTGATGTATTTTATTTATAGCTATGTCATATGCCACATATATGGGTCTGCTGACCTTTATATGTGACCCCAATCCCAGTGGCATAACAAGACACCAGTGGGCCTTGATAGATAGATAGATAGATAGATAGATAGATAGATAGATAAATAGATAGATAGATAGATCATTTTTCTAGATACATAAATATGAGAGAGACAGAGAGATAGATATGAGATAGATAGATAGATACATAGATACATAGATAGATAGATATGAGATGATAGATAGATAGATAGATAGATAGATAGATAGATACATAGATATGAGATGATAGATAGATAGATAGATATGAGATGATAGATACATAGATAGATAGATAGATAGATAGATAGATAGATATGAGATGATAGATACATAGATAGATAGATACATAGATAGATACATACATACATAGATAGGATAGATACATACATAGATACATAGATAGATACATAGATATGAGATGATAGATAGATAGATAGATAGATAGATAGATAGATAGATAGATAGATACATAGATAGATAGATACATAGATAGATAGATACATAGATAGATAGATAGATAGATACATAGATACATAGATAGATATGAGAGAGACAGAGAGACAGATACATAGATAGATAGATAGATAGATAGATACATAGATAGATATGAGAGAGACAGAGAGATAGATAGATAGATATGAGGGTGCTGGAAAGATATGAAATAGCTGCATGATGTAGTTTATATTTACAGGATAGCAGGGGAGAATGAGCTGATTCTATACTTTATGTATGTCATTTATTACCTTTCTATACTGCAGCTGCTACATGCAGCCCGGGCTCTGGTGATTCCTCTTCCCTCCTCTCCTATTGGCTGGTCGGGTCAGGTGACCAGCCCTCTGTGTGAGTCCCGGCTTTAGCAGGGGGAAGGCAGAGCAATGACTGCCTTCCTGCCGACATTACTGTGCTCAGGGGTCCCAAAAGAGCACATTGAACAGTGACAGCCGCTGGACCCCTGTATCTAAGGGCCAGATCCTTATGCCCCTGCCCAACCCTATTATGTGGGAGCAGCTGTATCATGCTGCTCTCTTCTCCCCGCAGTGGTTTCTATGGGAACCACAATAACATTCAGCGCTCCTGACAGCCGGAGGTGCGTGCCCACAGGAACAGCTCTGCGTGCCGCATGTGGCGCGCGTGCCATAGGTTCGCCATCGCTGATATAGTGTGTTGGTGGCATCAGTAGCAGCAGCAGCAGGAGCCCGCAGAGTGGCACAATGATATAGTGTGAAGGTGGCATCAGTAGCAGCAGAAGCAGGAGGAGCCCACAGAGTGGCACAATAATATTGTGTGTTGGTGGCATCAGAGCAGCAGGAGCCCGCAGAGTGGCACAATGATATAGTGTGAAGGTGGCATCAGAAGCAGCAGCAGCAGGAGCCCGCAGAGTGGCACAATGATATAGTGTGAAGGTGGCATCAGAAGCAGCAGCAGGAGCCCGCAAAGTGGCACAATTATATAGTGTGAAGGTGGCATCAGTAGTAGCAGCAGCAGGAGGAGCCCACAGAGTGGCCCAATGATATAGTGTGTTGGTGGCATCAGAAGCAGCAGGAGCCCGCAGAGTGGCACAATCATATATTGTGAAGGTGGCATTAGAAGCAGCAGGAGCCCGCAGAGTGGCACAATCATATAGTGTGAAGGTGGCATCAGAGGCAGCAGAAGCAGGAGCCCGCAGAGTGGCACAATGATATAGTGTGAAGGTGGCATCAGTAGAAGCAGGAGCCCGCAGAGTGGCACAATGATATAGTGCGTTGGTGGCATCAGTAGCAGCAGCACAAGAAGCCCGCAGAGTGGCACAATGATATAGTGTGAAGGTGGCACTTTTCACTTTCTGCCCGCAGATACGACATATACCCACGCTCGGCTCCTCTGGTGTCTTTACAAAAAACCTTCCACACCGCTGAGGTGGTCATTTTACTGCCAACACTCTGCACTGAGCGACTACTACCGCCGCTGCCTCGCTGAGCCCGTGTGCCACTGCTTATTTGGGCCTGCAAATCGGGATTTGCACCCCGCGGACGTTTGGCTCCCATCCTCGCACTGCTGCCACCCTGCTGACTCACAGCCACAGTAGCGACTTGCTGCCTGCTCTGCAAGCTGACACTCTCTTCGCCCGACGATGATGAATCCACTGCTACACCCGGCTCCCAAGTGCGATCGGCTACATCATCGTCAATTTGCGTTTCCCGGTCACTGCTACTCTCCTCACCGATGTCAGTATGCACAGCCTGCCTACTGCAGGAAGCAGCGGAAGTCTGCCCCACCTCTTCACTGCAAAGCAGCTGCTGACTGTCCTCAAACACTTCATCCTCGCTGAATAGTGGCGCTGAGCCCAGACCACCTAGTAGCTCTCTGGCTGCGGGAAAGGAACAGAACAGAGCCTGGTTGAGGGCCGCTGACCTGCTCCTGGGCCATGCCAACTAATTGTTGTATCAGAGGAACCTACGGACTCTTGGCTGGGGTTGTCAGATGTTATATTTGAGGAACTGGATGACCTAGTCAGCCATTCAACAACCTTTGGGTTGTTGATCAACACACTGCCACTGCCAATGGCAGTTCTGGCCTCACAGAGTCACCCCTGCTGCGACATCCCCTTACTGTGCTGCCACCTCTGCCTGCTCCTCCTGCCACTTTTCTGTCTGACATAGTTGTTTATAAACCACATGGATTTGACACGCAAATCTGGCTGTAAACTATAGCCCCCAAAAGGGATTGCAATGTGCGTTATACAGATACCCCACAACTGACAGTGTAATTTTAGTGAAAATCACTGTATAAACTATGTGGATTTCAGACGTAAATCTGGCTGTAAACTAGAGCCCCCAAAAGGTTTTGCAATATGCGTTATACAGATACCCCACAACTGACAGTGTAATTTCAGCGAAAATCACTGTATAAACTATGTGGAATTCATACGTAAATCTGGCTGTAAATTAGAGCCCCCAAAAGGGATTGCAATGTGCGTTATACAGATACCCCACAACTGACAGTGTAATTTCAGGGCTGTGTGACATCACATAAGCCTGCCGGTCGCTGATTGGCTTACAGGTCTGCAGATGTCACCGGGGGTGTTGCTTTCTCCTTCCCAGAGTTCTCTGCCCCATGTAACACGTTGTTCTCGCGCCCATTTAGCAGAAACATGAGGGGGAAAAAAACAACTTTGTTCCCGCAAATCAGCATAAACCTCGGCTTCGTGGTGAATCAAATTTTTCCTGAAATTCTAACCGAAGTTAGAATCATTAGAATCGATTTGCCCATCTCTACTCATGGCCCTTAGTAAATGTGCCTCACTGCGGCCCGTGGACCCTTTTGACCCGGGCCCCGATGCTTGCCGCGCCAGCGCAGGGCCACCGCGGCCTTGACAGTCGGGCAGGAGCCTCCGTCAGGACAAGAAGCTCTTGCCCGTCACTGTATAGTGCTCGAAACGGCCGCTCGAGCACTATTTCTGGAGCGATGTGGCTGGAATACAACCCCGGTGCACATCGCTCTTTGAACTTGGATGCGCGGCCGCGTGATGACATCATCACGCGGCCACGGACCCTTTCCTGCCCGGACGCGGCAAGAAGATAAAAGACACGCTGCGGGAGACTTAGGTGAGTACACGATTTTTATTTTTTTATTAAAAAGGGCAGTAAAAAGATTGTGGTGGCCGGGGGCCAATAGTTAGTTATGAGGGGCAGTATAGGAAATAATGGTGAGGGGCAATATAGGAAATAATTATGAGGGGCAGTATAGGAAATAATTAATGGTGGGGGGCAGCATAGGAAATAATTAATTATATGGGGCAGTATAGGAAATAATTAATGGTGGGGGGGCAGCATAGGAAATAATTAATGGTGGTGGCAGCATAGGAAATAATTAATTTTGAGGGGCAGTATAGGAAATAATTGATTATGAGGGACACCATAGGAAATAATTAATTATGATGGGCAGCATAGGAAATAATTAATTATGAGGAGCAGTATAGGAAATAATTAATGGTGGGGGGGCAGCATAGGAAATAATTAATGGTGGGGGCCGCATAGGAAATAATTAATTATTAGGGGCAGTATAGGAAATAAGTAATTATGAGGGGCAGCATAGGAAATAATTAATTATGAGGGGCACCATAGGAAATAATTAATTATGAGGGGCAGTATAGGAAATAATTAATTATGAGGGGCACCATAGGAAATAATTAATTAATTGGGCCAATATTTAAAATAGTTCACAAGGGGGTGCAGTATATTAAATAATTAATTGAGGGGGTTGCCAGTGTATCACATGTACTAATATTTATTTTTAAACTTTAGTCCAGCCCTCCACCTGTCTGAGGGGACAGTGAACGGCCCCCTATGTAAAAAGTTTGGGGACCCCTGCATTAGTCAGTTTGTTCAGTTCTCTATACATATTCATACTTGCTAATTGTGTTCAATAAAGTATATTTAGTTTACTATATTGTAGTGGTTGCTTCTCTTTTAGAATTTCATAGTTGGTCTTGCGATAGGTGCCATATTTATAGTGAGTACTTCAGGCAACAATTTTTCGTTTTGTATACTGTCAATTGACGGCAGTGGGCCGCATAGCAAACTTTTGGCTGGGTCCCCCCTCCGACCACAGCACCTCCATCCATCCGCTGCATGTTTTGAACATATAAGGGTTTTTTAAGTTATAGCTACAAAGAGGTTAATGTAATTACATTATGGGCTTTCCTATGATGTATATGGGACCACCCTGCCCCTGCACACATTACAGAGGAGGGAAGTCTTTGCATTATATCAAAATATGATCGGAGGACTTCTCATTTGCACCAAATAAAGTTAATACAGCACCTGCGCCACAGTCTGGTCAGCAGAGGAGAAGTCATCATTTGCTATGTTGCAAGGACTTCCTTCCTCTGTGTGCAGTCTGTGGGGCCGGACCAACATAGAGGCCTATGAATTCACAGGTCGAGTGCAGTGACCCTTTTACATCTGAAGGGAGTCCACGCGCTCTAACTACATAGGTGTCCATGCAGCATGGTGCACGGGAGTCCTGAAAAGCTGGGCTCCTTTGTGCCAAAAAGTATATATACAGACGGTCCCCTACTTAAGGACACCCGACTTACAGATGACCCCTAGTTAATGACAGACCCCTCTGCCCACTGTGATCTTTGGTGGAGCTCTCTGAATGCTTTACTATAGTCCCAGACTGCAATGATCAGCTGTAAGGTGTCTGTAATGAAGCTTTATAAATAATCCTTGGTGCCATTCCAGCTAAAAATGTTAAAACTCCAATTGTCATTGAGTAAAAAAAAAAATTTAGTCTGCAACTACAATTATAAAATATACAGTTTTGACTTAAACATAAATGCAACTTAAGAACAAACCTATGGGACCTGTCTTGTACATAACCTTAGACTGCCTGTATACAGTATATATGAAAAAAACAGCATTCTACAGCTTTCTACATCTCATTGAGGAAGGCAGATGGAAGTTTAGGCTTAAAGGACATCTACCACCACATTAAGGGGTGGTAGGCTGTCACCAAATGCGTGCTCATTACCATAGGGGTGATAGGGGAGCCCCCCTGCCATGTTCCGGCACAGCTGCTAAACTGAATATAGACTTTGTAACTTTATGCAAATGAGGCCAGAGGAGATATTATTTTTTTTATACCTTCACTCTGTTTTTGTGAGGAGTGTTTGTGAGGAGCATGAAGACCTAGTCCATATGTAGTGGACTTGCAGAAAAATGTGTAATATTTATGTATTTCTATTTTTGAAAATAAAAAAATGTAATTGAAAAGCACAAGTACATTTTCATAATAAGGTTGCAAGGTGTTTCGCAAACCTGTAAAAGTACAACATACCTAAAAACTTGTGCAGACATATAATCATTGTTAAACATTTACATCAGTTACATCATGGAAAATCCACCTCCATTTCATTTGATACAACAAGGTGAGCACGGGGCTGCAATTCACAGATCTGTCATTACATTTCCGTTCTATATTTAGATATAATTATCTGACTCAGGTGATAGTGAGGTGTTTTTATTCCAGAATTCTACAATTGTGTAATCTTTGTATAAAAGTAATAATAAATATTCCAAAAGCAAAATGCAGAACATTGATACTTGGTTGGATCTTGTATATTTTCCTAAAGATGTAATCATGGATATTAAAAAGGATTTAAGATGCTCAAAAAGGTTTATAATGTAACATATGTTAAAGTAGCATACTACAGGCAGTGCC
The DNA here is from genome assembly GCA_019512145.1 of Engystomops pustulosus. Lineage (NCBI taxonomy): Eukaryota > Metazoa > Chordata > Amphibia > Anura > Leptodactylidae > Engystomops > Engystomops pustulosus. The sequence goes on from CM033650.1 coordinate 49,655,063, forward strand.
CAGGTTACGTATAAGATAGGGACCGGAGGGTTCTACTTAGGTTTGTATGTTAGTCGGGTTGCTGGTAACTAAGGATGCATTAGCTGGTGCCATCTCACACATCCTAGGCTTCCTTCTAGTGCACTGGCTGGTAACTAAGGAAGTGTGAGATCGCACCAGCGAACGCATCCTTAGTTACCTGAACCCCCCGATACTGCTGGCAATTACTTACTCTATATCGGCAACGGATTGCGATCCCTGTCACCTCCATGGCCGCTCCAACCTTTCGCTCGCTCCGCCCAGCGATCCACGTCACCTCCATGGCCGCTCCAGCCTTTCGCTCGCTCTGCCCAATAATCCCCGTCACCTCCATGGCCCGCCATGCACTGCAAGCAGCGCTATTGAAACCCGGAAGTGGACTGCACATGCACGGGGTGCCGAGCGCCCCGTTCGTATCTACGCGTTGTCCGTAACTCGAAACGTCGTAAGTCAGGGACTGCCTGTATTAAAATAAGAATGACACATACACATATAGTCATCAGTTACCTCTACCTCTTATGTGAAGCTCATTACTCACAGTTGGCCTGACAAAAACGCCTGCCCGCTTTCAAAATGCGCTGTGCATTTTACCATTGGAATAAAAAATACCTTAAAGAGACCTAAATAGCCACTTAGACACATATAAACGTCCATCACTTTACGTCATGGTGATCGCTCAGAAGCTGAGCCTTTACAATCACAGCCTTTACAATCACAGGTACGTGTGCCCAGGATCCCGCAGTAACATCTGGGATCACGACTATCGCGTTTATAGGGCATTACCGTGACAATAGGCACCATTTTTTGTCATGGCATTAGTATTGCAGTATATTACAATAAACAAGTGATCAAATGATTACTTGTTCATGTCCCACCCTGGGATAAAATAAAACAGTAAAAAAAAACTTTAAAAAAAGGGTAATTAAAAAAAATTATTAAAAAAGAATAAAAGTCCCCTGAAATCTGATCCTATATAATAATCAAATACAATATAAAACACAACATATTGGGTATCACCATGTCCGTAACAAGCCGTACCATAAAATAAAATTGTTCACAGCTCCTGAATGCCACGTTTAATGCCTATAGATCTTTGCCTTTGCCACGCTTCCAGGAGATGTACCTCCAGCTGTGGCATCGCTACTTCAACTAGAGGGTATCATATGGGCATATATACGACACAACAGCATGCTAGAGATGTCATGAGGAGGGAGCTGCCCTTTGTCATTGTATGTGGGTATGCCCAGTTATCCAGCCTTTCTTGCACACAATTATAGCCTTTACAACCAAATATCTTACAAATGGTGCCCCTAGGGACCCGCTGTGGGCCATCTTTGGGTACATAGATACAGAGACACAACGTTGTACCAGAGGGTGCCAGAAATTACTGACAGCAATAGGGCAGCGGGTTGTAAAAGCATCCTTCAGACATGGCTCAGCCCCACAGCTCCCTCTTTCAGAATGTTTCCAGACAAGCTCACGTACATACATATGGACTGGATTTAGGCCTCCCTGAGTAGGGAAAAGTGAGTACAGTCTTTTTTCACTACTTGGGAAAGTTTTATCAGTGTGCTGTCACCAGAGGAGGGATATCAGAAATTGCTTTGTGGACATAGTGTGGTACCCGGAACAGCAACTTGTGGGAGATATCCATGTGGAAATCGAGTGAACTGGATTAGGAATGGTAGTAGTGGTAAATAGCAAACAAGTGTGGTAACATTTTATAATACAGGCGGTCCCCTACTTAAGAACACTCGACTTACATACGACCCATAGTTACAAACGGACCTCTGGATATTGGTAATTTATTGTACTTTAGTCCTAGGCTACAATAAACAGCTAGAACAGTTATCACATGTGTCTGTAATGAAGCTTTAGTGTTAATTTTAGTTTAGTTGATTCTTATGACAACCCAACATTTTTATACATACAAATTCAACTTAAGAACAAACCTACAAACCCTATCTTGTATGTAACCCGAGGACTGCCTGTATACCATTCTTGGACTGGGGTGGGGGGCGTAACCCCTGGGGATGAGATGATGGGTGAGTGTCATGATTCTTGGGTTTTATTGTGTGTTAATTTTTTTGTGTTTCTCTGCCCCCCTCTTTCCTACTCCCCCCCATCCACCCACCTCCCCCAGAACAGGATATAACTGTCTTATAAGGACATTAGTCTGCAGGCTATACCTTATGATTCTGGACCTCCAAGATGAATGAAGTCTCTATTACTGGCAAAAGAGGACTAAAGCTGTTAAGTGGAACTAAATAAATCCCGATGACCTACTGAACCCCTTCTCCCCCCCCCCCTTTTTTTCTTCCTTCCCCCTATTTCCTATGGGTCCTAGACCCAACGTTTGTATTGATGACCCTATGTTGGGGTTTTGTTCTTTTGTTTCATAAAAATGAAAATTTAATAAATACAGTTAAAATAAATAAATAAATGTTTGTTAATGAGACCGTATTACTGACATATTTGTTTAAACTTGTTGAAAATTCAATAAAAACTATTTAAACAAACAAAAAATAAATAATAAATAAATAAAATTGTCACTGAACCTGTATGGTGAACACCATAAAAAATGCAAAAAAATTCACAAAAATTATGGAATTTTCACATCTGATAAAAGATGCATAAAAAACTGCATAAAAAGTGATCATAATGTAACATTTACCTCGATATAATAATAATAAAAATGCTATGCAAAAACTAGTGAATTTCTCACAAAATGAGTTCTATATTCTGCAAAACAAGTTAACCATAAAATAGCTATATAAATGGAGTATCGCTGTAATCATGATGACTCGTAGAATAAAGATAAAAACAATAAACAAGAATTAGTGATTTTTTTTTTACCACCACCAAGAAAGAATTAATAAAATCTGATTATTAGCTATTGAACCACTCATAAATGATGTACCTGAAAAGTGGATCTCATCCACAAAAAAATAATCCCCCATATTTCCAAATTACAAAAAAATAATCATTTTATACCCTGTAAGATGTGACAATGCAGATCTGCTGTAAATGGCGCCTCCTTCCCTTCTATGCCCTGCCGTGTGCCCATACAGCAGTTTACCAAAACATATGGGGAATCCTCATACTCGGGAGAAATTGAGTATCAAACTTTGTGGAGTGTTTCATCATTTAATACATTGGGGCAGATTTATCAAGTGTCTGAAAATCAGAATATTTCCAGTTGCCCATGGCAACCAATCACAGCTCTCCTTTAAAATATTCATGAGCACTGATAAAATGAAAGCGGAGCTGTAATTGGTTGCCAAGGGCAACTGTAAATATTCTGACTTTCAGACACTTGATAAATCTGCCCCTTTGTATTTTAATGTATTGTCTAAAGAAAATTACAGCTTGTAAATTACACGTCCATTTTGTTTTAACCACCCCGAAACATCTAAAGCGTTAACACACTTCTTAAAGTTGATTCTTCACACATTGAGGAGTGTAATTTCTAAAATGTCATAATTTACTGGGTTTAAACACTATTTAGACACAGTAAATTCTATTTAGACTAGTCACTTAAAGCTGAGCAGGTGCCTCTAAAAAAGGGTTTTGGCAATTTTCATAAAAATTTGAAAAATTACACCCAAAACTCTGAACCTCCTAACAACCTAGAAAAGAGAGAGGAGTTAATGTTAATGTTATAGCTATTGTTTTGGTTTTTTTTTTGTTTTTTTAAACAATCATGCTTTATTAGGAAAAACCAGCATACATGCCATATCTCACAACATTGTAAGAGCACAAAACAGTGTTAAAAGCAGGCATTCTTAGTCAGTTTATGGCTCTCTTACTCTGTGTGACTGGCCGGTGCTAACTTCTGGCTTTTCCAGCTCAAACACATCCAAATTGATAGTTCTATGACAATAGCATTAACTCAACTTCTACATGCCTAATGTGCTCCTTTCTACCATGTTTAATAACAAGGATCAATTAAAACACAACGGGGCTCTTTTTTATTTTTTCCTTTACATACATCACCTCCCCCCTTCCCTCTGAGCTCATACTTTCAGGCTTCCCAATTTACCTGTCAAGTCCTTTGTGAAATACCAGATGCCATGATTTTCGATTTGTGTATTGATTTCAATCAACGAGGGCAGCTCATTCTCAAGCCAGTGGTTGAGAAGACTATACTTGGCCACCAACAGGGTTATATGAGTTATTGGTCTGAAATATAGTCCGGACGAGTCATCCTGTGTGCCCGGGTTGGGAAAGTGGAAAATCATGGAAATTGGTGCATATCTTCATAAGTATTGTGTATTAATTCCTGCACAGCTTTCCAAAAATCCTACACTTATGGGCAAGACCATATTGAGTCGTACATGTCTGAGCCGTGCATGGAACACTTAGGATATTGTGCTATACTGCCCGAGTGCAATGGACTGTTGGGGGAATCACAAGCGTAAATTGCCAAATTCATTAATTTAAAATGTGATACCCACCTGTTACTGATTTTCAACCCTGCAGTATCCTCTCAGATGTATCCTGCGTCCAAAGGATTTTTTCCCAGAAAGGAAACTTAAGTAATGTATATTTCCCCCCTGCGTTGCATTTTTTTGGTATAGTTCGGTCAAGGATTTTTTAAATGCTCAGTCTCAAAATCAAAAGTATTAGCCCCCAATTCACATGCCAAGTTAGATAAATAATTACCATATATACTTGAGTATAAGCCTAGTTTTTCAGCACAATATTTGTGCTCAAAACCCCTTATTCGGTTTATACTTGAGTCAACTAAAAAAATAAAGTCAAAACTCACCTTTCTGACGTCACCTGTAGGTCCTCTTCTGTCTCCGATGCTCCGGTGCCACCTCGGGTCCTTCGGATCTTCTTCGGGTTCTTCCGCACCTTTTCGGCTCCTCTGGCTGGGCAGGCTGTATACTACAGGGGCTGGGCAGGATATATGCTACAGGGGCGGGCAGGCATTATACTACAGAGGCTGACTATATAGTACAGGAAACTGGCAGACTATATACTGGCAGGCTGTGACCAATGCATTTCCCAACCTCGGCTTATACTCGAGTCAATGTGTTTTCCCAATTCTTTGTGTTGAAATTAGGGGGCTCGGCTTATACTCGGGTCAACTTATACTCAAGTATATATGGTATATTTGTGATTATATTTGCTGTTTAATTCCATTAGCGTTTTTAACCTAGGCTCTGTGGGGTGTATAATTTGAACTAAAGTTTAAATGCTGTTTCTCTTCCATGGTTCAAATAACCCCAGAAGAGAATTACGGATGCATCCAGAGAGGTAGGTGTTTGGAAGTTAAATGTGACAGCCCAAATTTTTTTTATGCAAAATCTTCCAGGCCATCGCCATATATCTAATTAGAAATGACTGTTTAGCTCTCTGTAGCATCTTGGCAAAGGCCATGTGTAATATTGTGGACAGGCTATATGATCCCAAAACTACTTCCTCAAAAGTAGGTGTTGGAGAAATGGTCTGTGTTCTCTACCCAGTCTAGCATATGTCCGCATAAGCACACCAAATTATATTCTTTGATATCTCCACTTTTATCATGTGTCAATTCAGGGAGATCCTGGCCCTTTTTCCCTGCCAAAGAAATCTTAAAAACGCTTTGATCAGTTTTGCCATGCCCTTGCAAAAGTGGTAACGTTTGTAGTGGATACAAGAGCTCCGAAATGCTTATCTTCATTAGTTACACTCGACCCATAAGGTGTAATGTCAGGATTTCCCATCTTTCTAGTGCAAAACAATTTTGCTTATGAGGGAATCATAATTTAGGTTATACAGGAATTCAGCGCCGAGCCAAAGACTCCAGTACCAAGTCAAAAAGGAGCGCTGAGAGTGGGCATCCTTTCCTGGCTCCTCCCTGCAGGAGGGTGCCGACCTACAGCCAGGTAAGTATACCACCACCATCAGATTGAGGTCTTGATTCATAAAGGATTTCGGTCTTTAAGATTTTGGTAGCAGAGCATCTTTTCCCGGTTTTTGGAGAACCTTGATATCAGCTAAGTTGCATTGGGGGTAGAGGAACCCCTGCTAAAAGCTGTTTGAAATATGCAGCTAATGGCTTTGCCAATTGTCCCTTGAGCATTTTATAAAATTCAACCGGATATCTATCAGGTCCCGGAATTGTATTATTTCCCACTCTTTAATCATCCCTATCACTTCCTCAGCTGTTATTTCCGCATTTAGTGCCCTAACTGCTCTGATGTAATTTTGAAAGGGTAATTTTGTCTAGATAGGTGTGACTGTTTCTGTCCGTGCTTGGGTCGGAATACAGTTTTTTATAGAATTCTTTAAAGACTCCCATTATCCCTGCTGAGTCAGTGTGCAATAGAACAAACCGATCATCCTCCATCAGGTAGGTAGGCGCCAAATATAGTCAACTCCCGCAGATGTGTGTCTGTCAGTTCGATCGATGCCAGTGCGTGATCTGAGATGGTTAATTGTTCAATCTCTGTGGTAATAACCTTGCCCGCTAAAGTCTGACTAATCAATAACCTTCACCAGGACTGGTGAGCATTGGAGTGGAAAGTATATTCTCTGCCATCAAGATGCAGAAGCCTCCAAGCATCCACTAAGCTGTGGTCTGACGCCAGCAAGAACAAGTCGGAGCCTAAGGTTGTTCCTGTCAGTCCCCTGCTCGTTGACCTATCTAGATCTGCATTCATGACCTGGTTAAAGTCTCAAGCTACAATTTATTTTTATATGGTTCCTGGGCCAGCAGATTTTCCGGTAGCCTATAAATAGACCTCTGGTATTGGTTAGGCGCATATATAAATTATATAAACTTAATCCCCCTAACGGAGTATTGAGTATCACCCGCAGTATCCTCCCCTCTCCACCTGAACTGTGTGAAAGATCTGGTGTACGTGTTTGCTTACTAGTTAAAAACAGAAGCCCATCTGTTCTGCTAGAGCATACTGCCCCAATAATGTTGCCATTATTGTCTATCATCAATGCTCCCTTCATCTCCTGTACGCCCTCATAATGGTTTAAGTACTGATCAATTGCCAACCTGGGACACTTACCCATCCCTGATGTTTGCATAGACAGGGAGCGCAACTGCACTGTGCACTCTCTCCACCAACACAAGGTCCAATCCCAATTGGTGTGAATTAACAGAGGCAAAGATATTTTGGAGAGCTCCACCCTTAATAGATTCTGACACTCCCACCAAACGCAGTTTGCTGCGCCTCAACCTATTCTCTAGATTGTCTAATTTGTCAGCAAGGCAGTGGTTATCAGCTGATAATGCTTTCACTCTAGCCAATGGGTCTGCCATGTCATCTTCTACTGCTGCCACTAGTTGCTCTGCCTCTTCTATTCTAGTAGTGTTAGCAGCAATGTCTGCCTGTCCAACCGCAGAAAGTCTGCAATGATGGTGGACACTGCCTCCTGAATGCTAGGCGCCATTTTCCAGGCCACCTCTTTGGTTATTCACTTATTGTTTCTTTTCAGGCGCTAGCCAGTCTGGGATTTAGTATCTTACTCCCTAAGGTCTTCAGCAGCAGTTGGCCTTGTGTTTCCCTGTTACCCAGGGTGCCAGCAGACTGAAGCAAGGGTATTCTGCCTCGTCTGCACACAAAGCGGGGTGCCCGAACTGTTCCCTCTCCTTAGCACCTCTGGAGGGTATGATTGCACGGTCTGCGCCGCTGGCTGTGGCCTGTTTGCGGGTGCCGAGATGTGAAGCTCCTTCCTCCAAAATCTCTACTTGCTGGCGCCAAAACCAAAAGTATCTATTTATTGTTTTTTACCTTTTAAAAATAAGTGGGCAATCACAACATGAAATAAATATCAATAAATATAACCCCAAATTGCAAGGTAAATAGTAATTCTACACCACTAATTATACAAATCTCATTATATAGGATCACAAATAAATTAGATCAAAGTATCAAATCCATAAAAAGAAATAAGTCTTTATTAATAAATACCAAGGCAAGCAATAAACAATAAAAGTACACATCTAAAAACCACAAGAACAAAACATGTGGTGGTCAATCATATCAAGTATGCACAGTCACAATGTAAGTACAAAAATCCAAAGGTACATCATATGATACAAATAGTTTTATGCACCTGGGTGTTGCATATTATGCAGAGAATAATTAAGATTCTTATTTCATCTACAATTTGCTTCCTGAATTGCAGTGGAATTCCCACTACTAGGCTCTTGAGACATCAATGTCATAATGTATGATGATACATGCAGCACAAGACAAGGAAATTCATTTCCTATTGTTGCCGTCAGTGTACATGTTTTATCATTAAGACATCAGATAGTATCGCTCAGGGCTATAACATTTACTATGTCATTAAGGAAACATTCAGTAGAGTGAAGGAACCTGTTCCTCAGAATTGTAGAATGGGCTTGGTCTTTGTCAGATTTACTATATAAGTCAGTATGACAAGCATACGGTTATATCCAGTGTCCAACCATTCCTGGAACTGCACCATGAAGACTGACACTAACCAGATGAAGGACTTCTATGATGCCAATGGCTACCTGACAGCCATTGATGTATTAGATGGGAAGGAATTGTTCAAAGCTCAAAAGGAACATGGAAAGCTGGAAGAGAAGTTTGGTAAGTTTATAAATATATGAGAGACACTTTATAGACTTTATTACACAATGAATCATATCCAGAAAAAGGAAATATAGCACCAAATGTATCTATGCATAAAATGTTGTAGTAGTGTTAATTCCAATTTCCTTATCAGGTAAGGAATATGCTCAGTACAATCTACACAACATCCACATGCAGTATGAGTGGGTGATGAACCTGGCCACCCATCCCAATCTACTGAGAGCAATCACAGCTGTCCTGGGCCCCAATGTCATCCTTCTGGACTCAAGATTTATCTGTAAATATCCTGCCTCTGAGGTTCCACACAAAGAAGACACTGCTCCCTATGTTGCCTGGCATCAAGACATCAAGTCAGTATCACAGCTGAAAGACGCCCAGGACAGCTAAATCACAAACTTATTGAAAATGTATAAAATACATATTACTTTCTTACATCTTTTCAGATACTGGGGATTTGAGGGTGGTCCAGTGGCTTCAGTATGGTTGGCATTTGATGATGTTGATGCAGAAAATGGAGTTCTGCAAATCATTCCAGGTATCTATTTCTGTATTACTAAATATACTAGATGATCAACATTTTTAAAACAAGTTCAGACTTACGTAAATTGTTATGTTTAATATCCCAGGGAGTCATAGCAAAGGTATTCTGGAACACAAAACTGCAGAGATTCCCGGGAACATGCTGACTGCAAACCAGGAGATTCCAAAGAACCTGGTGAACGCAGAAGATTCAGTTGAGTGTCCACTAAAAGCTGGTCAAATGTCTGTAAGTAGAACATCATTACATAGTTTTAAATAGCTTTGTTGATTCATAACTTACTTAATAAATTTACCATATTGAATACCATATCAATTATTGATTGCCTCCCCACCAGCACTACTCAACTATGCAGGTATAAAGCTCCTACATAGTGGATGGAGACATCTACTCAATAGGTAGTGAGCTGGCTGTAGTCTTGTATAAGTGATCTATGCTGAGGATCTGCTTATCCAATAAGCAGTTATTGATTCTATATCCTGAGAAAAACATGTTAAAATAAATTATTAAGGATTAAGGGAAGTTCATTCTGTGTACTAAGTAAATAAATGTACTATATATACAATATATAAAGTTTATCTATCCGAATATTTATTTGGCTTAAATTATTGCAATAATATGAATTAATTTATCTGATATATAGTTTATACAATACACTATAGTCATTGGGCATAACTAAGAAAACATGTGTCTATATATTTACCAAGGGTGTGATCAGTAGTGGATTGTAATAAAGGCGGTTTGGAGGGTTGCCCGGGCCAAAGCCTTCTAGGGGACCCACAACAACCAAAACCACCCACCAAATTTTATAGTAAGAAGGACCTTAACCCTTGAAACTATTGTACATCTGTTCATGTTCTCAATACACAAGAGCCATTTCAGGACCTTTGAAGGTCCTCCAATAGTAGGGTACTGGAATCAATTGTAACTAGCTTTCATGGCAGAGAACTGTCTAGAACACTAACAACTCTGATGGAACCTGATTGGGGGCCCAGTGGACTCTGGAGTAGAAATATATACCCTGTGGCTGGCAGCGCTGGAGGGGAGGATCCTTTGTCATTTGCCAGCATTTCAGCTGTATGATAAATGTATATATAGATATATATATATAGATATATATATATATATATATCTAATAAAAAGGCAGCAAACATAAGTTGTTTGTACTCCCATATATGTATAAAGAAGCAAAAGATGCCAATTAACTGAGCTGAAACATTGCTGTGGACATATGGTGAATAAAGCCCATTGGGGCAGATTTACATACCCGGTCCCGTCACGATCCCGCGCTGCATTGTCCGACGTGGATTCCTGTCCGGTGCGATTCACTAAGATTGTGCGTCCGAGTTCCTTCCCGTGTCGCTGCTGCGCCGTGGTCCGCCGGAGTTCACCTGCTTCTTCCTGGTGCATGTGAGTGCTTGATCTTGCTACACAAAACCTCTTTTAAATTCCGCGGTTTTTGTCCGAATCCATCGGGTTGTCTCCCCCTCACCCCCCCCCCTTTCTGTTGCGTGCAAGCCGGCGTCGATGCACCAAAATCTGATCGCGTGCGCCAAAATCCCGGGGCAATTCGGAGCAAAATGGAAATATTCGGGAAACCCAACGAAAGTGCGGCGTTCGGATCCTTAGTAAATGAGCCCCAATGAGTTGTCAAGATCATTTATAGATCAAATATTATAATCGTTTAATAGTAGTTTATTAGTTTTTTTTTTCTAGGCACGCTGCAAAGTAGAGAGCCTGTTGTTTCACCCTGTATTACAGATAAATGTATAGGAGATAAATATATTTTTGGAGAGTATCATCACTTCATATACAACAGATCTACATCTTCTTTATGAGACTGCACCATGGAATGGCTATGTACAAAGATCTCTAAGGAAATACCCTAAATCAAGTGTATGAATGAATGCACAAATATAAGCAATAGATATTCCACAGGAGTTGAATGGTAACATGTAATGTACAGTGAACAAGTTTTAGATGTGTTCATCTATCCTGACAGGTACACGATGGTCTGACTGTTCACGCCAGCGAGCCCAACATGTCTAACAGAAGGAGATGTGGATTTGTCATCCGATATGTCCCTACAACAGCTTATCCTGTTAAGGTGAGCAGACAACACCCAGTAGGTTTATATTAATTTACAGAACTAAGTTTGATTTTTTTGTGCCCCTCATATGTAAGAGAAAATGAGAAATGGCTCCATAGTTAAGATAAAAATCACTCCCATTATGATGCCAGGCTTTGCCACTCAGGGCACAGATGCCAGATGTTCACTTCCTACCTACTATCTTTTTATGATCCTGGGGCTAATTCCTTTCTGCTTGGTTACTCAATGCAGTTAAAGCATTATACAGGTTCTTGCCACTCAGCAACAAGGAGACAAGCCTACACTTGTGACTCATTGTTCCTTGATAGCAATGTATTTGCAATATAGAAGCCTGTGATATAACTTAAAAAACAATGATCACTAGCATATTTAGATAAAGTTATTATTATATCTCCATATGGCCATTTTTACCACATTACTGCATGGGGCACAGGACAAAGCTGTGTATCTCCTGTTCAAATTAGAGAAAATCTTAAATTAGAGAAGCCTTTTTGGAGGCATCATTTTTCTGTAGACAGAGCTGGTTGAGGGCTTATTTTTTGCATAATGTTTTTTTTTAGCGACATTTTTTTTTTGTTTCACTTTTCTTTTACTCTCTTTTTGATCACTTTCAAGAACATTTTTGTTAAGGGATTAAAAATTTACATTTTTAGCACGTTTTTCTGTTTCCGGCATTCCCCGTTTGAGCCCAATAATGTTTTGGATTTATTGTACACATTGAATCAGATGCCCCGATACATAATATGTTGGTTTTTGGGGATTTTGTGGTTTTCATACACAAAATCACTGCAGGTTAACACCCACAAACAGAATTATCTCCAGTTGTGGGTGTTAAAGGCTGTTAAAGGCTTGCTTGAAGTAATAGTAGTATTGTGTCATGTGTCGGGAAGTGATTAAAGGGATCTTGATATTACCCTGGCCACATGCACTGTGGCAGATATATGCTCTGCATGGACCTGCCTAGTGTAGAATTGCACAATAACCAGGTCCTGGTGTAGCCTATAGTGCAGAGGGGATGTAGGTTGGTGGGACTTTAAGTAAAATATGACCTATGGTCTGAGATGATGGACAAACCTTGACTATATTGAAATACCAGCCTCAGCCTGGCCACAATAAACAACATAATCAATAATCAACCCTATACCAAGGAGATGTGAAGCACTATGTAAGGGAAATGGTGATCACACCAGATATTGACAGTTTCTCTACAGCAGCTGAGGTGCTCTGTTAACCAAATAGTCTAAAAACCGCCCTGTATTTCCATTACAGGACCCAGAACGTCCTAGGACTTTTCCTGCAACTGTACTGGTGGCTGGAAGTGATGAATACAAGCACTTTAAGGATCACGCTCCTAACTTCTTTACCAAGGCTTTATGATTTCTTGCTTTGTACTTGCTTTGAAATAATTGTATGGAATGGTATATACTTTTATATACTTTTGACATTTTGCTAAAGCTTTAATGCACATAGATATGAGTATCAGGAAGCTATGTAAAAGTATATGCTATACATTGCACTGTAAAATGCTATCTCATATTTCTATATTTTACTATGTAAGTAATGTATACATTTTGTTTAATAAACTGTCTTTAAGGCGAATTTATACACTTTATTATTTACTTTCGAGAAAAGCTTTCTTGGAATCTATGTCAATAAAAACAAAACTATACAGACAATGTGACACTATTGCAACACACTGGCCTGCCCCAGAAACACATTTAAAAGGTGACTAAGCCAGCGTTACTGTGTACTCCACCTTTACTTTCACAATGTGCACAACCATTATTTATTGCCATTAAACAACCCTACAAAAACATGCATGAAACAAATTAAAGGGAATTCCATGTATTTCCCTACTATGGCCTTTAATAATAATAAAAATAATAATAAATAGTTATTTATATATGGATTATGATTAGAGATGAGCGAGCACTAAAATGCTCGGGTGCTCGTTATTCGAGACGAACTTTTCCAGATGCTCGAGTGCTCGTCTCGAATAACGAGCCCCATTGAAGTCAATGGGAGACCCGAGCATTTTTTTAATAAAACTGAACAGTAACAAATTTTCCAGATGTTTGCAGATGTTTTACTTGTAAGAACACACTTGAAATAACACTATTCTTCCCTTTGCAGGTGTTCGCGCGTGTCTCCCGTTAAGTTAGGAGATGTGCACAACATCTGGAATGTGAAGAATAGTGTTCTTTCAATGTGTTCTGCACTAAATGGTCCTTATTCACTGTTTTAATGTTTTAATTTCTATACTTCACATTGCAGGTGTGCGCGCATCTCCCGATAGGTTCGGAGATACGCGCGCACAGCTGCAAAGTGAAGAATGTGTTATTAAATGTGTTCTGCCCTTATGGTCCTATTCACTGTTTTTAATGTTTTAATTCTATTCTTCACATTGCAGGTGTCGCGCGTGTCTCCCGATAGGTTCGGAGATACGCGCCACAGCTGCAAAGTGAAGAATAGAATTAAAACATTAAAAACAGTGAATACAGGACCATTTAAGTGCAGAAACATTGAAAGAACACTATTCTTCACATTCCAGATGTTCTGACCATCTCCTAACTTAGCGGGAGACACGCACGAACACCTGAAAGTGAAGAATATGTTTTTTCAATGTGTTCTTACAGTTAAAACATCTGCAAACATGTGTAATTTTTTTTTTACAATAAAATACTTTTATTCAATTTATTTTATTAATTTCCTGCTCGATCTCGAGCCGGCGAGATACTCGTCCGAGTAACGAGCCGGTCCGAGTATGCTAATACTCGACCGAGCAGTATACCGGACGAGTATACTCACTCATCTCTAATTATGATCATGTTTTCAGGCAGCCTCTTTCAAAAGTGGCGCCTTTTTTGTATAAGCCCATGCAGAATATCTTCAAATAAAGAAGATTTGTCTTATTATACCCAAGTAACATAGATTGAATAAAATGACTCTCACCCTATTTGACTCGTTTTTTTTTGCATTTCTGTTTTTACTCCCTCATTGCAAAAGCAATAACTTTTTTTTAGTTTTTTACGTTTACAGAGATGTATTAGGTCCTTTTTCTCTGTAGGACAAATGGTTCTTTTTGGTGGTGCTATTTTAAATTCCTGCAATTGTACTGGAACTGGGAAAATTCCAAAAAAAGTGCAGTGAAATTGACAAAACAAACCCCACACATGACATTTTCTTGTTGGCTCTGTTTAAAATTAAAATCTTTTGTACATAAAAATTATTGCCATTTTGCCAAATTCACGCTCTGGTTTACAGACCTATGTAAGGTGTAATTTTTTGCAGTATGTGCTGGCGTATTAATTTATTCAACTGGGACATATATGTCTGTTTTATTTTATTTTTATTCAAATATTCCTGTGGAAAATTTGGAAATTTAGGCGCTATTTTCCCTGATGGGTGTTCAGCCGGGAATAATGTTTTTATATTCTGGAATAATAACGGGCATTGTAAGGCATTATGATTTCTCTCTGATTGCGGGTTAACCCCTAAGAGGTATTAGGGGCATATAAAGTGAATCGGACCCCCCCGCGGCGCTTACCGGGGGGTCCGTGGCTCCCATCGCAGCCCCGGGGACTGCCAGTCAGTTTTTATCCAGTAAAATTGTAAAAAGAAATGAAAAACTATTAAATGTATCACCGTAATCGTAGTGATCTGTAGAATAAGACAATATAGTATTTTTATTATACGGTGTACGACCCCAAAAAAATACGAAAAGAAAGTAAACCCATAATTAACATTTTCTTTTCACCCATACATTCAAGAGTTAATAAAAATATCATCAATAAGCTAATGACCCACTAAAATGAAGTATTTGTAAAGTGCATCTAATGTCGTAAAAAAATAAGCCCTTATATGTCCAAATTGCCAAAAAAATAAGATTGTATAGCCAATAAAAAGCCAATAAAAATCTGCTCTGAATGGCGCAGCTCCCTTCGATGCCCTGGTGTGTGCACATACACAGGTTACCACCACAATATAGGTATTGTTATACGCGAGGGATTGGGTATCAAATTTTGTGGAGCGTTTTGGTATTTATCCACTGAAAATTGTAAATTTTTTAAAACATTCATTCAGCCAAAAAAATTTTACTTTCAAAATGCATCCGATTTTGTTTTAACCCCTGTAAACAATTAAAGGGTTAACAAACTTCATAAAAGTTGTTTACGTATGCTAAAACCATGTCCACATAAAGTAGACATTTAGTGAATGTTAGTTATTAAGTATTTTTGTGGTTATGACTGGTATGGAAAAAAGTAGAGCATTCTGAAGTTCGAAAATTAAGAATTTTTTCCAAATTTTCACCAAATATCTATTTTCTCATAAATAAATGCAAAACATACCACCAAAATTTTTCAACTACATGAAGTACAAAGTGTCATGAGAAAACAATGTAAAAAATCCCTGGATTGTTAACCCTTCCCGACATTTGACGTAATAGTACTGCATCGCGGGAGGTGCGTTCCCGCAAAATGCAGTACTATTACGTCAAGCTTCTGGCGCCCAGGCTCCAGCGGAGCCGGCGCCAGAAGCTGCGGTGTCGGCTATATATTATATGCCGACACCCGCCTCTAAACACCCCGCGATCGGAGATTTCTCGATCGCGGGTGCTAACCCCTAACACCGCCGCGTCGCGCTGACCGCGGCGTGTTAGAGGCATTTAAAGTTACCTGAAGTTGAATCGGACCCCCCGCGGGCTTACCGGGGGGGTCCGCTGCTCCGATCGCAGCCCCGGGACTGCCGGTGCCCGGGCTGCGAGATTTCCCTCCGGAAGGCCGGTCCGTGCCTCCTGCAGGACCCGGCTGTAAGAACACTGGGCATGCGCAGCATGCTCAGTGTCTTACATTACACAGTGCAATACATCTGTATTGCACTGTGTAACCTGTAAAAAAGCTTGAACAAGATGATCAGAAGATCACTTGTTCAAGCTTAGATGTCAGTAACAGTAAAAAAAGTAAAAATAAATAAATAAACGTTTTTACAATAAATAAATAATAAAAGAAAGTGAAAGTCCCCCCAAACACCACATTTCCCTTTACACCAAGTATAAAGTAAAAAAACACTAAATCACAAAAAAAACCACTTATTTGGTATCGATGCGTCCGTAACATGCTGTACAATAAATCCTAATCATAATTGGACCCCGCTCGGTGTGAACGTGGTAAAAAAAAAACCCCAAAACTTGTCAAAAATTAAACTTTTTTATCAAATTGCTTTACAAAAAATGTTCTAAAAAGTGATCCGAAAAATTACAAAGCACCAAAATGATACCAATAAAAGAGCACTTGTCACGCAAAAAATAAGCTTACAACCAGCTCCGTAAACCAAAAATACTATAATTATGCCGCTATAAAAATGGCAACATACAAAACAAATGCAATTTTTTCTATTCTAGTTTTTCCTTCATAAAATTGGACAAATAAAATAAAACTATATAAATGAGGTATCACCGTATATCGTAGTGATCCGTAGAATAAAGATAATATATTATTGTTATGCTAACGTGAACACCCCCCCAAAAAATGCTAAAAATCCCAAACAAGAATTGATGATTTTATTTCCTTCCACACGTAAAAAGTTATAAAATTGCTTCAATAAGCTAAAACCCACTAAAATAAAGTTTTTTTTACAGTGCATCTCGTCTCGCAAAAATAAGCCTATTGTCTAAATTGCTTAAAAATATAAGATTGTATAGCCTATAGCCAACGAGCGTGGTTATAAACGGTGCGGCGGGGTTAGTGACTTCCAACACCGTCAGGGTAAGACGGCACTGTTCACTGACGGGTAAGATGGGCTGTTTCCTGGGCGCCATCCATCCTGCCCCATGACCAGAGGGTTACGTCCCCCACCACACCCCAGTTTATTATTGCTGCTATTGGTCATCAATCAATGAGCCATAGCAGCGAATTTACTTATGACTCATGAATACCGTCACCACATGTCTGTAGACACGGTGATCGGGGCAGGGTGGCGGCTGTTCCTGACAGCCCCAATTTTGCCTTGCGGTCCAGAGGGGTTTGCTGCCCCCCCCTGTCCATGTTGCCGCTATGGGCTGGTCGTTTGGTCCAGCCAAAGCAGCAATATTCGTCACAATGGGCATTGCTAGGGTGAATAACAACACTTGGCGATAATTCCCTACAAAAACGAAATATGTAAAAAGTGCTGGCTGTGCACATTGTGCAATGATGCTGTACAACTCTTACGACTGTTCCAATGTGCAGGTCCTGCCGTATCATGTTCTTCTCCCGTTTCCAACAGAGGAAGATATTAGGAACTATTTGGGACAAGAAGGGAGGGGCCCCAGTACCTCTGGTTTAGATGTTCCGGTGTTTTGCCAGGACAGCATTTTCCCGTGAATTCTGCTGCTTCTAAAAATAAGACTCATAAAGAGTCTTTTTCCAAAAGAGAGTTAGGATGGACACTATATACTAAGGATGGACACTATATACTAAGGATGGACACTACATACTACTAAGAGACCTGCGACAACTCCAGAGTGACAAAAGTTTAGTTGGTCCCTTGATATATTCTACCTCCTTATACACTAGACATTCACAATTCACGCCCAACCTATTGTGAATTAATTTTGGTAAAATGAATAATTGTAACAACTGTTATGTCCCGTTGCTCCCTATACCCCTCCATTATTTCATAAGGGGCGCCACATAACGGGCACTGAACTCTCCAGAAATAATTGAAATTTCCATCTTGGACTCCATTGCACATCATATTTGGAAACCACCTGTATGTTCAAAATGCTAATTTCACCACGTGTATTACACTACACAACATATTACACCTTGCTATATTCCCCAAGGGGTGTACATTCAACAATTAGGGTCACTTTTCGGGTTTTCCTCTGTTTTGGTACCACTACGGCTCTCCAAATGCATCCTGACACATGTGAAGGATTTCTTGCAAATTTGGCCTCTAAAAGACAAACATCCCTCTTTTCCTCTACTGTGCGCCCATAAAGCATTTTATATGCACATGTGGGGTACTTCTACACTCGGGAGAAATAGTTTTACACCTTTTTTGGGGTTATTTAATATATTATCCCTTGTGGCTTACATAAATTAGGGGTAAAGTGACATTTATAGGAAAATTTTCACCTTTTTAATGATTAGGGCCTAATTGGATCATTCACCTGTAGGGGCAAATGCATATATTACACATTGCAAAATTCTCTAAGGGGTGTGCGTTCAAAAATTAGGGTCACTTTTTGGATTCTTCTCTGTTTTATACCACTAGGGTTCTCCAAATGCTTGTCAAACATTTCTGTCAAATTTGGCTTCTAAAAGGCAAACATTCCCCTTTCCTTTTACTGTGCGCCCATACAACATTTTATATACACATGTGGGGTACTTCTACACTTGAGAGAAATAGGTTTACACATTTTGGGGGGTTATTACATTTTTTTATCCCTTGTGGCTATATAAAATTAGGAGTAAAATGACCTTTATAAGAAAATGTTCACCTTTTATCTATTTAAGTCCTAATTAAATCAAACACCTTTACGGACAAATACACATATTACACCTTGCTAAATTCTCTAAGGGGTGTACTTTCCAAAATGGTGATACTTGTTGGGGTTCCGCTCTGTTTTGGTACCACTACGGCTCTCTAAATGCATCCTGACACATGTAAAGGATGTCTGTCAAATTTGGCTTTTAAAGGCCAACGCCCCTCTTTCCCTTCTGAGCTTCACTGCGTACCCATACAACATTTTATTTGCATGTGTGGGGCAATTTTATACTCGGGAGAAATGCTAGTACACATTTTTTGGGGTTGTTTCATCTTTAATGCCTTATGGGATACAAAAATTAGCCGTAAAAGTGACTTTTTTGGGAAAATGTTCACCTTTTTCCTTTTAGGGACCTAATTGAAGCAAACACCTGTAGGGGAAAATACACATATTACACCTTGCTGAATTCTCCAAAGGGTGCACTTTCCAAAATGGTGACACTTGTTGGGGTTCCCCTCTGTTTTGGTACCACTAGGGCTCTCCAAATGCATCCTGACACATGTAAAGGATGATTGTCAAATCTGGCTTCTAAAAGGCCAAAGCCCCTCTTTCCCTTCTGAGCTTCACTGTGCACCCATACAACACTTTATATGCAAAAGTGGTGCAGTTCTGTGCTTAGGAGAAATAGTTTTACACATTTATGGGGTTGTTTAATCTTTTATCCCTTGTGGCTAACAAAAATTTGGGGTAAAAGTGACTTTTTTTAGAAAATTTTCACCTTTTTTCCCTTTTGGGGCCTAATTGAATCAAACACCTGTTGGGGAAAATACACAAATTACACGTTGCTAAACTCTCCAAGGGGTGTACTTTCCAAAATGGTGTCTCATGTTGGGGCTTTCCTCTGTTTTGGTACCATTACGGCTCTCCAAATGCATTCTGACACATGAAAACTTTTTCAGCCATATTTGCCCTGCAAAAACGAAACAACGCTCTTTCCCTTCCAGGTGCCCCCCTGTGCCCGTACAGCATGGTACAGTGACAAAATGGGTATTGGCATACTCAGGAGGAATTGCCCTCAACATTGTAAAATGCATTTTCCTTTTTAACCCATTGTGAAGGTGCAAATTTTAGTGTTCAATGAATCTATAGTAAGATAAAATTACATTTCTCTAATTTCACTTTCATTTATCTTTCACCCTCATGAAACGCTCATAGGGTTAACAAAATTCCCAAAGGTTGTTTTGAATATTTTGAGGGGTGTAGTTTCTAAAATGGTGTCATTTGTGGGGGTTTTCTGTCATGTGGGCCTTATAAAGTCACTTCTAACTAAATTGACCCTCCAAAAGTAGGTTTTGATGATTTTCGTGAAAATCTGAAAAATTGCACCTAAAGTTATAAGCCTCCTAACATCCTAAATAAAGGAAAAGAGGTTTGAAAAATGATGCCAAGTTAAAGCAGACATGTGGAAAATATTAGTTATCAAGTTATTTTAGTGATATGACCAACTTTACAAAAAGTAGAACATTTTGAATTTGGAAAACATTGTTTTTTTCAAAATTTTTGCCAAATTTCCATTTATTTCATAAATAAATACTAAATATATT
The DNA here is from genome assembly GCA_019512145.1 of Engystomops pustulosus. Classification (NCBI taxonomy): domain Eukaryota; kingdom Metazoa; phylum Chordata; class Amphibia; order Anura; family Leptodactylidae; genus Engystomops; species Engystomops pustulosus. Next base: position 49,675,377 of record CM033650.1, read on the forward strand.
GATTAAATTTCTCAACCAGCATGAAGTACAATGTGTCACGAAAAAACAATCTCAAAATCAACTGGATATGTTAAAGCGTTCCAAAGTTATAACCACTTAAAAAGACACATGTCAGATTTTAAAAAATGGGCCGTGTCAGGAAGGTGAAAAGTGGCTTCAGCGTTAAGGGGTTAAAGCGTTCCGAAGTTATAACCACTTATAGTGACCCAGGGCAGATTTGAAAAAATGGGCCGTGTCAGGAAGGTGAAAAGTGGCTTCGGTGTAAAGGGGTTAAACTTTTATTTAAATTTTTTATTTATTTTTTTTTACTATTATTTCAGACCCTCCAGGGTACTTTAACCTTGCAGGGTCTGTTTGCTAATACCATATACTGCAATACTACTGTACTACTGTATTGCAGTTTGATCTTTACTAGCCTGCCATCTGTTGGCTTTTAGAGATCATTTCACATCGCAAGCCTACAAGTCTCATTGAGACTATAGGCTGCCTTGGCAACGGAGAAAGAGGGGGGCGGCAATCGGCATCAGTTGATGGAATCCACATCAGTTGATGGATACAATGGGGGTCATTTACTAAGGGCCCGATTCGCGTTTTCCCGAATATTTCCGATTTGCTCCGTTTTTTTCTGAATTGCCCCGGGTTTTTGGCGCACGCGATCGGATTGTGGCACATCGGCGCCGGCATGCACGCGACGGAAATCAGGGTCGTGGTCGAATGAAAACCCGACGGATTCGGAGAAACTGACGCATTTAAAAAAAAAAGTGTGAAAACACCCATCACTTGGCTTAGCAATGCCCCCTGCTCCTCTACAGCCAATCCTGAGTGTGGGGAGTTATTCATATATTTGAAAAGGACACATGGAGAAGCTGTTCTTCCCAAGGGTGGGGGAAAACTGCTCCTTTCCAGCCACTCCCAGTGGACGAGTGCCTAGTCACACAGCAGATGCTAATGAAAGGTACAATATAACATATCTTTTTTTCTGTAAAACCTATTTTTTATACAAAAACACTTTGGCAGTGTATGTACTATGTTCTGTGGGGACTGGGGGAGTGCTAAAAATGTGTCTCCTGGTGACAGGTTCCCTTTAAGCCCATCAATGCAACCACTTTTACCTAAAAATGGTTTCATGGAGGAACCTAAAGGGAACCTACATACCACCACATTTTCACACACATAGCTAGTGACAGGTTCCAACAGCGACCCAAGTAATCCACACCCTTCTTTTAGCTCAAAATTGTCTCTCTTACATCCACAGAAATCAACTCCTTATCACATTCCCTGGCATCAGAGAAGGCCTGTTCTGCTCAACCAGCCACACCTATCCACTGCTCCCCATGTTCCATGCCTCTTCTCAGCATGTCACGTGACCAGAGTAACATCATCACAGGTCCTTTAGCCTACTATCATTAGCAAACTGTACACCATGCATATATCTGATCACATGAAATCACAGCAGCCTCTATGGACTTCCGCTCCTCCCCATCCTCCACGGAGGCTGCTGTGACTCCATGTGACCAGGTACATACATGGGTTTATTTTTAAATCAATTTTTATTACTCATCATCTTAAATATAAAAACATGACAAATACTTTGCACATATATTACAATCAGTATATAATATATTCAAAGTGCAAGTATTAAAATTACATCATATCTACATTTTAACAATAATCCTTATATTTTCTCCCTAAAACCCGACCACCTATAACCCAGGCCAAGAGGAGAGAAAAGAGGAGAAAGAAAAAAATCAGTGCCCTTAAATATTCCCACAACTACTATCATTTCCCTAAAGAGTTGTTCTGAACCTTTCATAAGATTTAACTCTCTCCCCTGAAGTCCACCATTCAAAAACAAAAGGTGGATCAAATGCCTTCCAGTTTCTAAAAATGAGCAACCTGGCCAAAAATAAACCTTTCAAGAAACATAGTTCCATCCTAGTTTGAGTGTTGATTTAATGAAAAACCTTTTGCCAAAAAAAAAATCAAAATAGCTCAGATCCATAACATGTGAAGGACGCCTGCTTTCCTATCTCTACATCTGTTGCATTTGACCTCTGCATCCTTGTAGAAACATTTGTTTTTATGCAATGTGAACCAAACAAAACCTGTTTCTGCTAATGCAGAAAAATATCTTGTTTAATCCCTGAGCCAAGTGGTTTTTGCTCAAAAAACAATTATAAAATTCAGGACCTTGGGAAAGCTGGGTGCAGGCTGGCTGCTGTACATAAACACATTACTTCCACATGCCTGAACTGTCACGACAGGAGTAATAAACCTGAGCTGGAAGACTCATGCACAGCAGCTGGGTGATGGTGCAGCGATTAATTACTTCTGCCTGTCAGAGACAACACATTGGGGCTCATTTACTTACCCGGTCCTGTCGCGATCCCGCGGCGCGTTGTCCGACGTGGATTCGGGTTCCGCCGGGATTCACTAAGGTCGTGTGCCCGATATCCAGTAGGTGTCGCTGCTGCACTGAAGTCCGCCGGAGTTCACCAGCTTCTTCTCGGTGCATGTAAGTGCTTGATCTGGCTACACATTTCTTTCTTTAAATTCTGCGGTTTTCCCCAATCCGTTGTCCGGCGACCACGCTGCCCCCCCCCCCATTTCTGTCACGTGATAGCCGGCACGATTGCACCAAAATCCGATCGCGTGCGCCAAAATCCCGGCGGAAAAATTTGGGAAACCTGGCGAAAGTGCGCAGGCGGAGCCCTTAGTAAATGAGCCCAATTAAATACAGTGTTCTCGGCTTATGGTGGGCAGGACAAGGCTGGCGAAGTACATAATTAGGGTAATAGGAGAAGCACTACACTCTGTCACTAGCACAGTTTCGGGCGAATAGACTTTTATCTGTGTCTTTTGAATTGGAAGTCCTCCTATTGACACAAGCCATTGATTCCCTTGATTTACCAAAATATTGTTGGGTTAAATATTGTAGATGTGTTTCCTTGGAAGAGCAGATTTCACTTTATACAGATGATATGCTATTGTTTTTGAATAATGTTACCTTCTTCCATCAACCTATAGTGTCCCTCATTGTCGAATTTGGTAGGTGGTCAGGTTTACTGATCAACTGGGACAAATCAGTTATGAAGCACGTCGACCACCACAAGGCTGTGCCTTCCCAGTTACAAAGTTTGGCAACAAACTTTAAATATCTGGGTATTGGGGTGAGCAGGGGGTGTCCGCATGCATATCTGTCCCTCAGATGGAACATTTTAAATCTGTAAAGGTAGATGCCTGATGTAGATTGTGTATATCAGTTTTGGCAGGGGAAACCGTATAAAAATTATATTCATGCCGCAATTACTATACTTTCTATATAATATACCTGTATGGATCTCTCAGACGTATTTCTACAGATTACATAGCATATTTCATGAACTCCTCTAGAAGAAATATGGAGCACATGTGTAACTAGAAAGACTGCAGTGTGGTAAAGAGCCAGGTGGACTTGGTATCCTTAATGAAAACCTACCATTTGCTTTTATGCATTGTGAACCAAACATACCTTGAGAATACTGTAACTACACTGATGCACAAACATATCTTTTAATCCCTGAACAGAGTGGTTTTGCTGAAAAAATAATTATAAATAATAATTATAAAATCTGTCGCTCCTGTGGCTGGCTCGGCGCTTCTCGTCTTACCCTAATTATGCACTGCTTCAGAGAATGCTCACAGTGTTGTCCCTGACAGGCAGAAGTAATCAATCACTGCACCATCCCCTAGCTGTTGTGTCTGAGTTATCAGGTTGACTAGTCGGGTCTGGATAGTTCAGGAAGCTCTGTGAAACACAGCAGCTAATTGTTTCTTGAGAAAAAACACTTGGATGAGGGATTAAACAGTATATGTTTCTGTATCAGTGTAGCTACAGCATTCTCAGGGTATGTTGGTTCACAATGCATAAAACAAATAATAGATTTCATTTAATGTCTGGGTTTACTATTTGACTGCCCAGTTGCAGCAAAAGCATGGGTGATAATGGAGTGAGGTTTCTGGATAATTAGTGATTCAGGGGTCCCACTGGAAGCCCTGAATCACTAGAAACCTTGAAATAATCTCAAATGCTAGCTTGATGTAGCCCGGGTGAGCATCTGTTTGTAACCTTAAACTGAGTTTGTGACAATACTGTATGTTATATGTACGACCTTATGGATTATATGTCAGATATGATAATATAGTCAATGCATATATTCTGGGTTCCTGGTAATATTTTGTTTATTTGACAAATATTGAGACCACTATTCATTTCTCTTTCAAAGCGATATTTTATTTCTGTGTACAAATAAATACAAGGCTTACTACTGAACGTGTCATTGATATATCTGCATTGAAGATCCAGAAGTGAGTCACTAGGGTGTATTCGAAATTAACTCAGCTTGAGCAAAGCTTTGACCATTTCACCAATGCCATCAAATATCTCATGTATTTGACTGTTACACATGAAGGCGCTGGTCGTGACCAGTTTATTTTTCACATCTACATGAACTTCATTGACCTGTTTGTTGACATGTTTACAGCCCAGCTGTTTGATGTCTCCTGCTGTTTTTGCATATGGCCACCTATAAAAAAAATATATATAAATGTTATCAGTAGTTCTAAGCTAAAATGGACAAGAATCATTTTTATATAACTTTAAGAATTTAAAGTATGTGGCACAAAATATTAAACCAAGTAAAATGTGTCCTTTAGATAACAAACCCTTAAATAGCTTTGTAAATGGAAAACAATAGAAGGTATAGCTTGTAAAAAGAATGGAGCGTACAAACTGAAAGCAGAAAGAAAGAAAGATAATTTCAGTAAATTCACTAACTTTTCACACTCAGCATCAGAGCCAACAGTGACTTCACATCCAGGCAGAATCTTTGCAGCTAGCACAGGTGAGATACAACACAGGCCAATGGGCTTCTTGGCAGCATGAAATCCTTTAATCGTGTCTTCAATGGGTTTTATTACTGAGCAGTCTTTTCCCTGAACTGCCCAAGTGCAAAGATTTTTAGCAACTCCAAAGCCTCCTGAGAAATAGAAGAAAAATGGAGAGTGTAAGAGAGTAAAGATAAAATTTGCCTATTCTTCTTATGATTGTTATAATGTACCTGGTATGATGAGTGCATCAAATTGACTGACTTTCAGGTCTTTAAGGTCTGTAATGTTTCCTCTTGCAATACGAGCACTCTCTGTAAGAACATTGCGTTTCTCCTCAGAGGGTTGTCCTTTCACATGGTCCACCACATGCATCTGGTCTATGTTGGGTGCAAATGCTACATACTGTACAAGGAAAACAAAAGATATCTCATAACATGCTAAGAATTTGCTTTGTAGGATCTAAATCTCCAGAAAATCTTGAATTTTGTGGATAATATTTTATTTGTCTAGGAATGAGCTAGATACCAGAAAGTTGTAGATGAACCTATCTGATCCTGAGTATGGAGCTTAGAAGGACCAATAATGGTACTTTCCTCCATTGTGCATTTACCAGTGTACACTCGTTCCACATGTGCACCATACACCTCACAGCATAACTGCATATCCTGAGACACTGAGAACCTGATAATAAATCTAGTGTAACCTTTGTTACGTACAACTGGGACAATTTTCATTTGTTGCAGTTTTTTGCTGTGAAGATATTTTACAGATTTTATGCTATGGAAAACTGCAATGCATCCATGCTGTGTATACACACATTCTATTGTCTGCATTTTTATATTGGAATTTCTAATATTATCATTTATCACAATGAGACTAAATAAGTAAGATCATATATTTCACTTTACATTATACATATTTCATATTGTGTCTTTAGATTTACAGAATAACCCACATTCCTCATTCGCAATTAGATTTTAAGCCTTTATCTCTGTGAAAATTTGTGCCCAGCTTCTCCTTTCAGACTGTCAGGAGATACGACCTCTGTAACTGCTCGCCTGAGATAAAACCTAGTATAAAGTTCAATAGTTGCCTACAATCTGATCCCTAATCAATAGGTTGCCCATACCATAAATGTTTTTTTCTTACCTGTACCCCATCTCTACTCAGGTGAACAAACACTGCAGAGGACTCATGGATTTCACTGCCATCATACACTCCGCACCCAGAGAGGATCACCGCCACCTTCTTGGTCATGTTGAATGTAGGTGAGTACAAATCACAGGTAGATAAGGAAGAGAAGTGTCTGCAGGTAAGAGTGGACTGCTGAGCCTGCTGCTGACTCCTGTACTTATACACAGACACAGGGTGTGGACAGATTCTGACTGATGAGGAAATAGCAATAAGCACTTCCACAGTAATCAGTTACCTAATTTGAGGCGGGGAAATTCCCAAGATGACTGTGTTGACTAAGGCAGCAGATATTACTGTGGAAGCAGAGGGGTAATTGGTTGCTGTATTTTTATGATTAGCACGATATATACATAGAACTGCATAGAAATGCAGCTGGATGAATATATATCAAAAGCCAGTTTACTACAGATTTTGTTGCAGTTTTTTTTTCAACCATCCCATTCATCTGATGAGATGTTGTAGAAATCAAGGTGCTCGCTACCTAGTTAAGAAGGGGGTTTTTGCCATCTAGCATAGGGGACATGTTGCTATAAATTCGAATGGTGAAAGATCGAAATTCACATGCAAAATTTGTAGATATAATTTGCAGATTGCCTGGGGATTACAAACTTGTTCTAGGTCAGCAAGTTTGCGTGGGTTTCCTCCGGGTCCTCCGGTTTCCTCCCACACTAAAAAACATACTGGTAGGTTAATTACATTGTGAGCCCCATTGGGGACAGGGACTGATTTGGCTAAACTCTGTGTAGTGCTGTGTAATCTATGTAAATAAAGGAATTTTTACTATTATTATTATTATATTGTATTAATCACTGCTAAAATAGCACACTCTTGTAGGTATGTAAAGTCATGAGTTTGTCAGATTATATGCAAAACATCACTGGCAATGTAGTTGTGATGAGTCTAAGATAATAGATGCACAATATATAGTACTATAATACTATATGCACGATAAAAAGTCTTTAGTATTTAATACCAATCTTTATGGATAGTGCTAAGTTAGATCTTTTGGGCCGATACTTAGTCTCAGCGATTCTTGTTGGCGTTCGCATCTCTACTACATACACAGAAACAAAGCTTGGTATAGGTGAAAGCAAGGCTTGTTATGGATGGAATCGAGGCTTGGGCTTTACACACAAGGGCTGTCGAGCTTTTGAGCGTCGCATACAGTGTGGAGCGCTGCTTAGGGGGAACAGGGAAAGGTGAGTTTTGGATTCTGCCTCTATGCTGCGCTCCTGAAAACTACACGAGCCAAAAGGTGATCATTTGTTCGCAATATATGGGTGTGCATTATACTGTGCACGAAAACTAGGGAACACTGGAGTATAACAAAGGGAAGTGTTTAGGGGAAATACTTTCACAGCTCAATGGCATGCCCTGCATCTTGTGTCCCCATCTTCAAAAATTAAAAAGGAATGACCTTTGAGTTCCCAGAATTCTACAGTCTTTAAATCAAGTTGAACCTAAAAAAATGGTTCAGGGACCAATTTCTACAGAAAGATGATAGCACAGCATGGGGATTAAGATAGAGAGAACTTTACTGTGTTCTATGGTTCTGCATTCAGTTGTCAATTGAGCTTCTTTAGATAAGTATAAAATGTAGTGCACACTTACAATGATGTACAAAAGTTAACTGTTTGTCCATGTAACCAGACCTGTATCCTTCAGGGTCATGAACCTAATTATAAAAGTGGATTTTAGCAGGAAGGAGGCCATGAATAAGAAATATAAGAAGATTACCACAGTCACATTGCCTGGATCTATGAGTTCAAGCTTGAAGTCAATGGTCGATTCCCTTTAACCTTTTTATACTTTGGATGTCCTATACATTATTTTGGTAACTGTACTACCTTTTGATCCATTTTGATTAAATATTTATGGGGGGCAATGCCGAAAAGAGACAATTTTGATAACATATTGGAACTTTAGGAACACGAGGATACCTAACATGTGTATGATTTATTTATAAGTGTACTGGAGTAAGTTTTGGAATGTTTACACTTTGACATTTTTTAAAATATTGTTTTCCTTTTTTATCTTTTTATACTGTTTTGTCAGATGACCTAGGGTGTTTGAACCCTATGGGGTCTGATTGCTCGTTTAATATACGGCAATACTACTGAATAGCAATATATTGTGAATATACTGCTCATCTGTTAAAGTCTTCTGTAGGCTCCAGGCTTCTACGGCAATTATTGGTGCTCCGTGAACATACTAAGCATATAAGACTATTAAGCTACATTCATACATAGCAGTATGAATATCATCATAAAATCAACCCATTACCCCAAATCAGGAAGATGCATGTAAATAAATGGGTAATTGTTGAAATTCCCAGTCTTAAGAAATGTACTTCAAATTGTTTTTGTGAAAGACTCAGTTCAAAGAGGGAGCCTATGGCAAAAATGTGACCAACTTAAACCTCACAAAACATTATAATTAAGAATTCAATATAATTTAGTTTTCCATTTGTGTCTTGGAGTTTTTTAAAGTATATTTCAGACTTCCTTATTCCTCTTAGTAACAATTAGTATAATGATTGTCGGTCATAGTTGCCAATTAAATAACACACTCAGGGATTTTTATGAGTCTAGTCTTTGTGTTCTCTCTTTAATATTTGGCAAAAGGATGATTAATATGGAGACTTCTAGATTACCATTGCCTTATCACTGGGAATTCCCAAATGGATATAGAAACTGTTCAGACAGCCAACTGCTTCTGTAAAATATATGATGCCTACTCTTTATTGTGATCTCTCATCTGATAATGTGCTATCATTTAGATAGGGATTAAAAAAAAGTGTGATGTCCTAATTTTTCAATGATTTTTGTTTGCTATGAGCTTTGTCTACCACCAGGATCAAGGATAATCCAAGTACACTGACATACTGGTGTGGGCCCTGACTAGCATTATCTGCTGTTGGTGTTTTGGGAGTTCTGTTAATAGAGACCACCCACATATCACCACGTTCTAATAACTTCACCCCTCAAACTATTCAAAACAGCAGGTAGGAATCTTGTTGACCCTTTATGTATTTTACAGAAATTCAAACATAATGAAGGTTTGTTTTGGAATTCACTAATATTTATCAGTAATACATTGCTTTACCCGTAAAATTTACCCACATAAACTGAATAAAAGAAGAAAATGCATCTAAGAATATATTGTGCAGTTTTTTTTCAAGTAAGAGGATACCCCACATGTGGATGTAACCCGCTGCCAGGGCACATGGAGAAGCGTGGAAGTGAAGGAGCCATTCAGCTTTTGTAGGACAGGATAGTTTTCAGGACCCATGACATGTTTGTAGAGCCCCTGAGGCCACATGTACACGTGGCATTATGGTTGGGCTTTGAAACACAATCCAAAGGCTCTACCTGCGATCGCATGTTGCGGTAAGATTGCTTTTTCACGTTCAGGTAAAGTGTTGGAAACACAATGTTACCAAAATAAATGATCATGGAGTGGAGCCTTTGGATTGCGTATCGAAACGTAACCAGAATGTCACGTATGAATGTGACCTCAGATACCACAAACCTTTATCCCAGAGAATTTGTAAACTTTTTATCATGTGGTATAGGGGGCATATTAACCCCTTGCCACTGATTGGCTTTTTCCATGTTACTCTCCGTTTATCGCTCCCTACTTTCAAAAATCAATAACTTTAATATTTCATGTATATAGCTGTATGTTGGCTTGTTTTCTGCGTAACAAATTTTACTTCCTAGTAGCGATATTTTATATTCCATGCCGTGTATTGGGAAGTAGAAATACAATTCAAAATGCAATAAAATTGACAAGAAACGGCATTTGCGCCATTCTCTTGTGGGCTCTGTTTTTACGTCTTTCACTCTACATTAAAAATGGCATCAGTAATATATTCTTTGGTTCGGTACGATCACAGAGATATCAAATGTATATAGGTTTTATTGGGTGTTCATACTCAGGAGTACGGAGTTGGCGAAGGTGTCATTTTTTTTCCGAACGAGCTGACATTTTCATTGTTACCATGCGACCTTTAACTCACTTTTTATTATATTTTTTATGAGTTGTGAAATGGCACCGTTTTTATATCTTTATAGATTGGACATTTTGGGACGTTGCGAAACCTAACATGTTGTGTTTTTTATAACTTTTTTCCACTTTTTTTATTATTTATTGTTTTATATGTGTTAGGGGGGTTTGTAACATTTTTATGAATATTATTTTTCATTTTTCTAATTTTTTTTCCCTTTTTTTATTTTCACATTACTATCATATGAACTAGTGATCATGTGATCACTATTTTATACTAATGCACTGCAATAACCATGTATTGCAGTGCACTAAAAGTATCAGCCTATGCATCCGCTGCTCCGCAGTGAAGACAGCACCCACTGGGTGCCAGGAGGAGTGGGACGGTGCCCCCTCCTTCTGGAAGAACAGCAATCCTGCGGTCAAAGCATTGACCGCGGATCAAATGGGTTAACAGCCGTTCCAATCCGAACTGTTAGAGCAGGGTTTCGGCTTCCATATGACAACTGGGGCAATTGCTCTTCCCTGCATGGGGGGCCTGTGCAGACCTATGGTTAGGCCAAGGGAGAAACCCGTCGGTCTAGCCTAAGGCCCTTTAGTGACCAATGTAGAATGGGTGGTCACTAAGGGGTTAAATGACAAACCAACAATGACATCTTTATCTACTGTAATATATATTACATATATCTGAAAAGTCTAAAATTATAATTGTAGGTTGCATGTTCTCTAGTTTCTAGTGAAGCAGCTCCTGTCTAAAATGTGTAAAAATGGAATGTATAAAAAGAAAATAGAATAATATTTAAATCAGATTTTTATCATGACTATGCTGTTGACATCATATTGGTTTTTCTAGTTTTATTATATAAATATTCATGTAATAAATTGTAAAACACTGTCTCTAAAGAACACAGAATAGGCCAACACTGTCTGTCACTCACCACCCTCCTTGTTCTAATGCATCCATAGGTGGACCCTGCTTGACAAAGGTCAAAGAAATAACCAAAACTTAAAGACTAAGGTCGGGATGTAGGCACAGCTAAATATGATTCATTTCCTTTATACACCATAAGTAGATGAATATGAAAAATAAGCAATAGGTTTGTGGAAAGACAGAACAGATAGATTAATAAATATTCTGTAGCTAAAACATTTTTTGTTTGACTATCTTAAGGTGATTGAAGTCCTTTCTGTTTAGGGTCCCATGATTCAATGGTTTCCTTGATCGTGAGATGTCTAGAAGGGGGCAGCTTTTCAGGTTTTTGGATTTTCTGCTCCTCTCATTACTTTGGATGGGCCTTATCATTTTATTGTTATCATGTATAAAGACTTATACCGCCCCTATAATTATAATTCTAATAAATGCATTATATAATCAATACTTACTTAAAAATCTTTCTAACCAATGCTCAACTCTCCTTTCAATATCACAATTAAATTACAAGGAAGTAAAAGGTAAAGAAAGAGAACAGCACTTTCAAGTTGGAGGTCACGTACACCACCCAGTTTCCGAAATGGAAGACTCTCAGTGCTTCAGAGCTTAGCCATTACTCCCAATCATAGACCCTATAGATAAGAGATAAGCCAATCGTGCTGATCACCAAGAATAAGATAGATAGGTATTTATTATCAGGATACTCACAAACATCGTTTTAAAATAGCACTTACAAAGTTTAAAAGTTTCCACAGGACGCCACAGCACCTCGCCCGACCTCAGGTTTATATTTGTACTATGGCACTAACTGTGGATAACCACAACTTTTTGCATTTTCTTCACCTGATTAATTTGGTGAGTCTACTCAATTTGGGCACAGCTCTTCAATCTTTTCCCTCACTTCTTATTTCCCTACATTTTTTTGGGCACAATTTTTGGTAATTAGACCAACAACAAGCAAGTCTACTAACTTCTAAATCCCTTCATGAATGTGGTTTGTCATTTCTGATACTCATTAGTTCATCTTATGATGCCAAATATATTAAGGACATGCATCACAATATAAAATCATAGTTTAAATCATTGTTAAAAACGGGCGCCAAAAAACAACACCTTGCCCCAAAAATAATAAATGCCAGGTAGTTTAATAGATATGTAGATCATTTTCATTGAGAATGTAAAGAAAATCAAAATTTGTGTGTAATGGATATACTCACCTACCGTGGACACACCTGATATGACAAGAAGGAGATCACTAACAGAATCAGACGGCGCCACATTGGGAGTTACTGCTTTCATCACTTATCCTCCTGCTTAAGGCATAACAATTAAACAGGTAGTTAATGAAATGAAGATTCTCTAAATTTAGTGGTGTAGCTGGGTGTTCAGATCATGCGGGCAAAGTCAAGTTATGCCAATTTCAGACAATGTCAGAGCTGGAAGTACGAATAAAGCAATGACTGCCTGTAATAGGAACATTAAAAGTGTAAATCTTTATTAATTATCAATGTAAAAACTCGGCCCATAGCCAAAAAATCCTTGCATTCTTTACATGCATAAACAGGCTTGGGTCTCTCACCTAGGACCAGGACATCTATCAGTGTTTTATCTAGATAGTAGGGTCGAAGGATATGCAAGCAAATAAACTGTCCCCTCTTTCATCACCCTCGTTGTTAAACAAGAAGCTAGAATGTCACTCGGTCTCAATTCTCGTGGGGTATGAACCCCTTAGAGGACCCCCTAACGTGCTTGGGTAGAAGGCCACGGATAGGGTAGTTGCTCCCCAAAGTATAAACCTATGGCTTTCACCCAATGTAAAAAAACTATTCGAGGTGCGGTGTAGTAGTGACGAACAGCTGCACGGTCACACAGAAACACCTATGCACCTAACGCGTTTCCCTGCCACTATTTCCTGTAGCAGTTCATCAGAGGTGTGCAGAGTATTGAATGAGAACATAGCACGTACAGAGCGGGTAATGGCATGTCATCTCACATTTATTCACACCATAACCCGTCTGGATCTGATTAACGTGCTATATAGTTGTCAGGGTCAGTGGTTCTCACTGTATCATGCAATCCATTAACGCCAGTCTATCTTATAAGTCACTTAGGTCACTATCTTACTGGCTAATATTTAATTGCACACAGCACTGACTGACTACCTGAGCAAAACGCCGGCACTAGTTTGGCCGCGTGCATGCGCGGCTATGTATAGCCTAAGCTCAGCCCATCGCCGGAGGGTATTAACCAATGAGATTAGACTCCGCCACAGTTGAAACCCCGCCCATTCATGATGGGTCAGAGACGTCACCAGAGAAGGTGCGCCCCGATCCGCCAATCAGCAGAGTCATGGTGGAGTCTACCAATCCCTTGCGATCACGGCCAATCCCATACTAGTAATGCAATGGCGTGAGTAAATAAATCTTTAAACAGGACGTTACAGTAGCAGATATGCATGGTAAGTGTCCAAAAATTACACCTATATAAGGAGGTGACTAGTATATTACACATATATAAAGAGGTGACTAGCACATTATACAAATATAAAGGGGTGACCAACACATTACACAAATATAAGAGGACTAGCACAAATAAAAGGAGTATATCAAGTAAAGCCCAAGAATAGCCTTGGTCAAACGGTGAAATGGACAAGAAGTGACAGAAATTGATGATTGATGATGTAATAATGGGTACATGACTTCATGATGAAATAAAAGTAAATCACAATAATAATAATGATACAAAAATTATTAACATAGCAAAACTATGAGTGTAATTCCACAAAGGGTTCTCTTGGTAGCCATACAGAGAAACCATAGTCACAATGATATGATGTCACCATCTAATGGTAGATTACTAGAATTACTTCCAGTCATTGGGTTTCCATTATTAGGATCTGCTCTGGGATCTCCATTATTATGATCTGTTCTGGAGCAGTCTCCATTATTATTATTGTCTGCTTTAAGGTTTGCATTATTATATGCTCTGGGGGTCTCCTTTACTATCATTTGCCTGCTCAGGAGTCTCCATTATTATTGTCTTCTCTGTGATCTCTAATATTACTGTCCGTTCTAGGGTCTCCATTATTTATTGCCGGTAAATTGGGGCGCTGTACTAATTGTCTATATATATTGTATATTATTATTTATTGCCTTTACTAGTGTCTGTATTAGTAATTGTCGGAAAGCAGTATTTTGTAGCTTGGGTGGTTATTTATTGCTGTATTGTCGTTTTGATAATTTCTATAGTGGCCTTGTTTGGTATGCTGTGGTTGCTTGTGAGTCTAGGGTATTGGTTAATAGTGGAACCCCTTAAAGGTGAGTTGTCTCACAATGTGGCCCTAGGATTAATTCTTAAGATAGATCCCCCTAAGAGGCACTATCTTTGATTTGAAAATACTGTGAAATATATGGAATATTGTGTGGAATATTTTTGGGCACCAGTGTACAAAAAGGATATAGTAGAACTGGAACGGGTGCAGAGGAGAGCAACAAGGATTATTAGGGGAATGGGGGGACTGGAATACAATGACAGATTACAAAATTTGGGATTATTCAGTTTAGAAAAAAGACGACTGAGGGGAGACCTCATTACAATGTACAAATATCTGAACGGACAGTACAAGGATCTCTCCAAAGATCTTTTTATACCTAGGCCTGTGACCAGGACAAAGGGGCATCCTCTACGCCTAGAGGAGAGGCGATTCTACCATCAACATAGACAAAGGTTCTTTACTGTAAGAGCAGTGAGACTATGGAACCCTCTGCCGCAGGAGGTTGTTATGGCGGACTCTATGTACATGTTCAAGAGAGGCCTGGATGCTTCTGGAGAGAAAAAATATCACGGGTTATGGGGAAAAAAGCATTTTTCCTGACTTGATTGACTTGCGTCTTCATCCGGACATTCAACAAAGGAGTATTAACCCTTTCACTGCCTGGCATTTCTGGATATTTTGTCGCGTAATTGGCCACAGCAATTTTTACAATTTTGACGTTTACAAATAAAATGTCAAAAAGAATAAGAAAGAGTAAACCAAATATACAAACCATATATTTTCTGTAATCAGAAAATTGCCCCATTTTCAAAATTGCATTAAAGAGTTTATAGACAGAGGTGCATTCATGCAATTTTGATTCAAAATGTAATATTTTATTTAAAAAAATACATACATTTTGACTTTGATGGCAAAAAATGTGCTCCAAACAGATAATATTTACCTTCACATCTCCTAAATGTAATAGATGGACATGTGTAAAGTTCACAAATGCCTCATATTGATATGTTCACATGAATAAATCATCATAATATCACTAAAACTAAATATCTGAATTTCAGCTAGAAATTTTAAGACAGTCACACCCTGCAAAATATATCAATAAAACAGATTAAAAAGTAAAGGCACCCCTAAAACCTATATATTTTTTGAAAGCAGACACAACCAGGCAATGGCATTTGCCTTGATTAACAGTTGACAGCCTATACCACCCTTATCTAACTTTGTGACAAACACAAATTACCGTATATACTTGTGTATAAGCCGAGTTTTTCAGCACAAAAAATGTGCTGAAAAACCTCGCCTTGGCTTATACACGAGTCAATGATAGAAAAAAAAAATAATACTCACCCTCCGGTGTCCCCGATGTTCGTTGCGGCTCCCGATCCCTGTCGCGGCTCCCGGCGGCTCCCCGTGTCTTCTCTTCTGTCTTCTCTAGCCGGCAGAGTCGCGTCCATGCGATCTGCCGGCCATTGCACACTGTGATGGGACGCTGTCGCCGCAGATGACGTCATCAGCGGCGACAACGCTGCATCACAGTGTGCGACGCCCGGCGCGATCTCCCGGCCAGAGAAGAGTGAAGAAGCCACCGGGAGCCGTGATGGGGATCGGAAGCTGCCGGGAGCCGCGACGAACATCGGGGACAACGGAGGGTGAGTATTACGTTTATTTTTTTATCTGTATACTAATAGGGGCTGCTGTATACTACTGAGGGCAGACTGTATACTGATGGGGGCAGGCTGTATACTACTGGGGACAAACTGTATACTACTGGGGGCAGGCTGTATACTACTGGGGGGCAAGCGTATACTACTGGGGGCAGGTATACTCTAGCAGTCTGATGCTACATTGGGGTTGCTGTATGCTACGTGGGGCTGGCTGTATACTACCTGGGGGACCTCCCATCATTCTGGTTGGCGGTATACTACATGGGGGCTGGCTGGCTAGCTGTATACTACACCCTCGGCTTATACTCGAGTCAATAGGTTTTCCCAGTTTTCGGTGGTAAAATTAGGGGTCTCGGCTTATACTCTGGTTGGCTTATACTAGAGTATATATGGTATTAAAAAAAAAGTGCAAAGTGAAAATGCCATGAAAACATAAGTTTTTACATAAAACTCACATCAAAGCAAAGGTTTATCCACAAATAGGGATTTAAAAATAATAACACAAAGTGAGCACCATTTTTTCCAGAAATCACCATGTAATCAAGAATAACTTTTGAATTCATACACACTACCACCTAATGCAACTTTGTAGCAAACAGTAATAAAATGCTAAAATTGCATGAAAATTCAAAATATGTGCAGATCCAGAATAATCATATAAAACAGTAAGATGTGAGGATATCATACAGACCCCACATGTGTATATTCCCCAAAATATGCAGCAAAGGGAACGTTAAATCCACAGGGCGTCACACAGATCTATCATTGTATTCTCCTAACACAATGGTGACCCAAATAAATAACTATGCTATATATCCATAAACCAAGCTAATGAGAAAAGTCACATTTAGATGTGCGCCATTGAATTAGATGCACAATAACGGAACCCTCTGCACTTCATAAGAATTTGAGTGAGAACGTCATAACATGGGTATATATAATGGAGGATGGTGGGAAATAAAACCTTTATTCCGGAACGTGTGTGTGTTTTTGGTGTTACATATAACTTTATGGACATGTTCTGGTTGCGGTGTTAATATGTAGTGACATTAGGCGAAGAGGATTGAATGTTAACCGTATAGCCCAATTTTCACAAAACAAATAATCATGAAATAAAAGGCAATCAGAGAGCAAGTGTGTTCTTAGATAGTTCTGGATAGGAGAGGGTTAAAAACATGAATATTAGTTGATATTATTCCTTATCAAAAATTTATTAAAATATAAAGTGAATATTTCTATTATCTGTGAGGTGCAGCAGCTCCTGTGTCCAGCAAATTCTCCCTGTAGCTGATGGCTAAGAATCTGGAGGGGGCTACACTTCAGGGGGCTGTATCTCTGGCTCTGTGACACTTAGAATCTCACTTATTTTTTTCTATGAAAGAAGAGGGTCTCCTCTTTTATATGAAGCTAAATTTCATGAATCTAGTTTCTAGGTTTCAGGAAAACTGAGATATTGGGGCAGATTTATCAAGCTATCTGAAAGTCAGAATATTTTTAGTTGCCCATGACAACCAATCACAGCTCAGCTTTCATTTTACCAGTGCTCATGAATATTTTAAAGCTGAGCTGTGATTGGGTGCCATGGACAACTAGAAATATTCTGACTTTCAGACAGCTTGATAAATCTGCCCCATTAACTGTTAAAGTGTCAAAGGGAGTTATTTTTATAAATACAAATCGCACCCAAAATTCTCAATTTAAACGTGAATATCTCTGGTTCTGTGACACCTAGAAACACAATTTTAGATTCATTTGAAATAAGAGATTCTCCAGTTTGTCGCCCCCTAACGCCAGCCCTGTCCTCATCAAGCTCAGGAGGGTGGTCAGCAAATATTTCCAGGGTCTTGCCTCTTAGTTCTAGGCTTAAAGGGAACCTGTCATCAGAAATTGACCAAATTAACAATTACCAGTATGTTATGAAAGAGATTAATACCTTCCACATCCTGTTTCTTTCATGGCTCAGTGTGATGGCATCATTCAGAAAATCAAGTTTGAAGTGTGATGTAAATTGGTTGTATAAAGTCAAGGAGACGGAAAGCTTAGCATTGAAGTCAAGCTCGGCTCAACACAAAATGAAGGAGATCTGGTTAGTGATATGTCTGGACGTAGGACCATCAATTACAGTGAAGATGGCATTCTGAAGTAAGGAGAGCTTGACATCAGTGTTAAACTCTCCGCCTCCTTGACTTTATACAACTAAATTACATCACATTTCAAAGACATACTGGTAGTGGTTTATTAGGTCAATTTCTGCTGACAGGTTCCCTTTAAATACTGTGCCCACTGCTCTCAGGGCAGATGGTATCATCTGCAGGACTTCTGGAATGACCACAGAAAAATGTCCCACCTATGTCCAGTACTGGGAACAGGGGCGTATTTATGCCTAGGCAGGGACAGGGGGGAGTTTTTTAAAAATATATTTTTTTTTATTTGATGCGACCGGCAAGCCCACGCAGGGGAAAAGGTTGGCGGTTGGCGCTGGTGGAGCAGTACTAACTTTATTACCTGGAGGGGGAGAATATGGGGTGCAGCATGACCTGGATATAATGTGGGGGTGCAGGGCGACATGGATGTAATGTGGGGTACAGCGTGACGTGGACGTTATATGGCGCTTCAAGTGAGGGAAAATGTGGGGTGCAGTGAGACATGAATGTAACGTGAGGTGCAGGGTGACACGGATGTAATGTGAGGGTGCAGTGTGACTTGGATGTAATGTGAGGTACAGTACGACATGGGTGTAATGTGGGGGGCAGCATGACCAGTATGTAATGTGGGGTGCAGCGTGACATGGATGTAATGTGGGGGTGCAGTGTGACATGGATGTAATGTGGGGTGCAGTGTGACAGATGTAATGTGGGGTGCAGCTTCACATGGATGTAATGTGGGGGTGCAGCATCACATGGATGTTATATGGGATGCAGTGTGACATGGATTTAATGTGGGGGCTCAGCGTGACATGGATTTAATGTGGAGGTTCAGTGTGACATGGATTTATTGTGGGGCTGTAGGGTGACATGGATGTTATATGATACAAAATGAGAAAAAGGGAGAGAGCCAAGTGGGTGCGCTTGTAACCGAAATTAATGAAAAGAATGAGTAGAATGGAATCTTCAAGTGTAGCAATATTCACAATATTTATTGGTAGCAAAAGATCCAATGGTAACCATTGGATCTTTTGCTTCTACTCATTCTTTTCATTAATTTCGGTTACAAGCGCACCCACTTGGCTCTCTCCCTTTTTCTCATTTTGTATCATTTATGTTACGGTGCCCTTGGCTACCGGTTTTTTAGAGAGCCTAGGAGTTGCTGCAGTAACCTTTAATTGTACCTTTCGTACAAACAACAAGAAACCTTCCCCCTATTGGATAATTTAAACCGCTTACCCACAAGTGGTTACCAGGTGAGCACCCATTCTCTCACCACATTTGTCACCTACTTGTCTTTACGTTATTACGCGAGGCGCCGTCCTCTTCCGTTGTTGTTTTTGTTTTCCTTTTCCCATGGATGTTATATGAGGATGCAGTGTGTGTTACATGGAGGGCGTAACTTTTTATATTTATAAATCTTCTGAATCTAGTTGAAGCCTAAAGACCCTGCAGATAGAAGAAGAAGAAAGAGAATTCCTCCAACCAAAGATATATATATATAGTGGGGAATTGCTCTGGTAGATGCCTTGTAGCAGTGCGCGAAGCAGGGACACACGCAGAGTTAAAGTCCAAAATTCGAGTGTTTTATTCACACTTTCTTGTCAAAACACAAATTCAGCCTTGGCTTAGGCACATAAAAAAGAACAAAAAAAACCCTGCCCGGCTGGGCACTGCCTAATACATTAACAGCACATAACTATACATGTACCAGGCTGCCTGGCACACGCTCTTGGCCAGCAGAATATCAGGGGGCCATCAGTTATCTTTGCTGTGTGAACACGGTCCAGCCTTCAGCTCTCCAGGTAGTGCCTCCCCTACTGCTTCTGGCCTGTAGTCTAAATCAGGCTCTAACAAGGTCTGTGACCCGCACCTGTGGGCTATGCAGAAATCCTGGACCGAAGCCCAAATGGAGTAGGAGTCCCACTACCAGCCTACCCCTACTCCATACTAAGCAGGCCCAGTACGGACATTACAAAGGTACCTACACTAGCGAGGCCAACATAGACCAAACAGACGACTCCTGCTTACCACATGTCTGCATTAACTCTTGGGTAACTGCAGACAAAGCCAGGGCTTTTATTACACACCCTTCATCTGCCTGTATGACAGATAGTGGTTTTCCAAAATGACACCTCTCACTTTCTCACGATAGATGTATACAGAGATACAGCAGCTTACCTCCCAACCATCCCATTTTTGACGGGACAGTCCGGTTTTATGGGCTCTGTCCCCGCATCACGGGTGGCTTGGAGAAAGTCTCGGGCTCCGCCCACTTTCCCTGGTTTGTCCCGCCTTCTCCTGGTTCCGTACATAGGATCTGCAGAAGCATCGGAGCAAGGAGGAGGCGGGACCAGCCCCTGCTACCTCCTCACATGATGTCTGCTGCTGAGTCATGTGAGGAGGTAGCTCTGCCCCTGGCTGGCCCCAACCCCTCCGCAAGTCCGGGAGAGGACAGAATGGCTGGGAACGAGGTAAGAAACAGGGTTTTTTTAATGCCAGGAGACAGGGGGCCACAGCGAGAGGAGGCTATAGGTCAGGAGGAGGATAGAGAACAGGAGGAGCTGGGGGACAGGAGGAGGCTGCTGGGAGACAGGAGGAGGCTGCTGGGGGACAGGAGGAGGCTGCTGGGGGACAAGAAGAGGAGGCTGCTGGGGGACAAGAAGAGGAGGCTGCTGGGGGACAAGAAGAGGAGGCTGCTGGGGGACAAGAAGAGGAGGAGGCTGCTGGGGGACAAGAAGAGGAGGAGGCTGCTGGGGGACAGGAGGAGGAGGCTGCTGGGGGACATGAGGAAGGAGGCTGCTTGTGGGACAGGATGAGGAGGCTGCTGGGGGACAGGAGAGGATGCTGCTGGGGACAGAGGAGGGGTTGCTGGAGGAGACAACAGGAGGCTGCTGGGACAGGAGAGGAGGCTGCTGGAGGAATACACGGAGGCTGCTGGAGTGACAGGAGAGGCGGCTGGGGGCAGGAGGAGCTCTGGGGGAAAGGAGGAGGCTGCCTGGGGGAAAGGATAGCGGGCTACTTGCCTGGGGACGGAGGAGTAGGCTGCTGGGGGACCGAGGAGGTTGCTGGGGGACAGGATGAAGGCTGCTGGGGGACACAGGAGGCTGCTTCTGAAAGGACACAGGGAGGATGCTGCGCCGGAACAAAAGGAGAAGGCTTCTGGTGGACACAGGAGGCTGCTTGGGGAACAGAGGAGGATTGAGGACAGGAGGAGGCTGCTGGGGGACAGGAGGAGGCTACTGTAAGAATACAGGAGAGGATGCTGAGGACCCCCCGAACAAGAGAGGCGGCTGGCGGACACAGAGAGCGCTGGCGACACAAAGGAGGCTGCTGGTATGGGAACACAAGAAGATGCTGCTGGAGGACACCAGGGAGGAGCTGGAGGACACAGGGTAAAGGCTCTGGAGGACACAGTAGGAGGCTGCTTTGGGTACACAGGATTAGGATAGCGTACAGGAGAGAAGATCAGGAGGATGGAGACTACAGGATGAGGCTGGAAAACAGGAGGCTGCTGGGGAACAGGAGTAAGATAAAAGACAGGAGCTACAGAAGGAGGATGGAGGACAAGGGGTTCAGATGTGATGAGTGCCGGAGCAACAAGAGGCCACTGCAGGACAGGAGGCTAACAGTATGATGTTGGATGTCTGGGCTGCAGGATGGGCGGGAGGACAGCATCGCATGGGGAGGAGGATGTAAGACCAGAGGGAGGATGGAGGCCACAGGAGAGGGTGATGACATGAGCTACAAAAAGGAGGATGCCGAACAGGGAGATACGGAGGAGGATGGAGAACATGGGGATACAGAGATGATTGAGTGCAGGAGCTACAAGGGAGGCTTTGCAGGACAGGAGCTCAGGAGATGCTGGAGGCAGGAGGATAAAGGGCCACAGGAAGAGGCTGCGACAGGAGCTGCTGTACGAGGATGGAGGACATGGGGATACATGTGGCTCCAACCCCTCCGCAAGTCCGGGAGAGGACAGAATGGCTGAACGGGAGAGGTACGAACGATTTTGTTAATGCAGGAT
The DNA here is from genome assembly GCA_019512145.1 of Engystomops pustulosus. Taxonomy (NCBI): domain Eukaryota; kingdom Metazoa; phylum Chordata; class Amphibia; order Anura; family Leptodactylidae; genus Engystomops; species Engystomops pustulosus. The sequence goes on from CM033650.1 coordinate 49,697,491, forward strand.
ACGGGGGCCACAGGAAGGAGGCTATAGGTCGATAGGATAGAGAACAGGAAGGCTGGGGTACAGGAGGAGGCGGCTTGGGGACATGAGGAGGCTGCTGGGGGACAGGGAGGAGGCTGCGGGGAGCAGTAAGGAGGCTGCTGGGGGACAGGAGGAGAGGAGGCTGCTGGGGACAGAGGAGGAGGTTGCTGGAGAGACAGGGAGGAGGAGGCTGCTGGAGGAGACAACAGGAGGAGGCTGCCTGAGAGACAACAGGATGAGGCTGCTGGGGACAGGAGAAGGCTGCTGGGTGACGTAGAGATGCTGCTGGGACGGCGGAGGAACGGCAGGCTGCATGGGGCGACGAGACGAAGAGAGCTGCTCTGGGACAGCGAGGAGGAGGCAGGCTGCGGGGCACGGAGAGGCAGCGGCATGCCGGGGGCAGGAGGAAGGAAGGGCTGACTGAAGGGGACAGGAGCACGGGAGAGCTGCAAGGGGGAACAGAGAAGGGGACGAATGCTGGAGTGGACAGAGGGCATGAGAGGAGGGCTGCTGTGGGAGAAGAGAGGAGGAGGAAACTGCTGGGGGGACAGGATGAAAGAGAGGAGGGGGCTAGCTGAGGACAGAGTACGTGCGAGGGGACAGGAAGGAGGAGGCTGGAACTAGAGCTGTGAGGAGACAGCTGAGGAGAGGGCTGTGAAGAGGAAGACAATCAGGAATGGGGGCTCTAGCTGGAGGAGAGGAGGGGAGGCATGCCTGGCATGGAAAAGGGAAGGAGGAGCTGCGTGGGGAACAGGAGATGGATCTATATTAGCTGAGCAGACAATGGAGATTTTGGACCGCTGCGAGGAAGACGAGGAGGCGTGATTGAGGACACAGAGGAGGGCTGTCTGAGGACACAGGGTCAAGACATGCTGAAGGACACAGGAGAGGCCTGGTCGAAACATGAGTAGAGTACACTAGAGAGTAGGAGGCTGCTTGGTGGGACAAGAGGAGGCTGCTGTGGACGAAGGAGGATGGATGTGGACAGGAGGATGCTGTGGGGGCACAAGAGGAGCTTGACTGGGGGACAGAGGAGGCTGCTGGAGATGCACAGGAGTGATGCTCCTGCTGGAGGACACGGTAGGAGCTGCTGGCTAGAGAGACACAGGACGAGGCTAGGCTGGGGAACAGGGGAGGTGTCTTGTGAGAAGAACGCGAAGAGAGACACATGATGGACGGTTCTAAGGGAGGCAGCAAGTAGGGGGCATGCTGGAGAACACAGGAGTAGAGGTGGGGAAGGGGGCTGCGGGACACATGGAGGAGGCTGCTGGGACAACGGAGGTGCGCTGGGGTCACAGGACGGATGCTAGTGAGGAGCCCAGGTGAGTGCTGGGGACAGAAGGAGTGGCTGTCTGGTGTGACGAAGGGAGGTTGGAGGACCAGAGGAGGCTACGGGGGGACAGGAGGAGGCTCTCTGGAGGACAAGAGTGAGGTGATGCTGCGGACCAGGGGTGAGTTGACGGAACACAGGAGGGAGGCTGGCGTGGGGAGCACAGATGAGGAGTGGGGAATCAGCTGAGAGCTGGGTGCTGGAGGAACAGGGAGGCTGAGGCCGGAATTGGCTGCTGGAGGACACTGGAGTAGTTTGCTGGAGGACACAAGTAGGATGGCTACTGTGGACCAGGCGAGGATAGAGTACAGGAAGGATGATGCAGGAGGATAAGGACCTGGGGAGGCTGGAGGACAGGAGGATGGCTGGGAAACGGAGGGAGGATAGGAAGACAGGATCTACAGAAAGGGGAGGAGGACAGGGGGATCAGAGATGATAGGCGGAGAGCAAATAGAGTGAGGATGAAGACAGGAAGCTACAGGAGGATGTTTGGAGTCAGGGGCTTGCAGGAGGGGTGAGGACAGGACACGGCCACAGGAGGAGGATGAGGTAGGCATGGGGCCACAGGAGGAGGATGGAGAACATTAGCTACTAGAAAGGAGGATGGAGAAACGGGGATATAGGGGAGATGGAGAGAACAGGGGGATACTAGGGAGGAGGATGGAGAATCAGGGGGTACAGGTAGGAGGTGGAGTGCAGGGAGCTACAAGATGAGGCTGCAGGACGGGCACAGGTAGAGCGGCCTGGAGACAGGAGTGATAAAGGGCCAGTAGGGAGGAGGCTGGAGGACAAGAGCTTGCAGACGGAGGAGATGAGTACATGGGGATACATGGGGGAGATGAGTTGCAGGAGCTACAAGAGGAGGCCTGCAGGACTGGAGGACCACAGGGAGGAGGATGAGGAAAGTAGGAGGATAAGGGCCATAGGAGGAGGTATGTGAGGACAGGAGCTAGAAGAGGAGGGATGGAGGATCAGGCTACAGAATGTGTAGGAGTATCATAACAGAGATACAGGAGGAGGATAGACGGGCACAAGCGAGCTGAGCAAGCAGGAGGCTTGAGGACAGGAGGCTGCGAGGAAAGGAGTGGAGGAGACCGGGGCATGAGGAAGATGGAGGGACATGGAGGGAGTGACAGGGCCAGGGAGGAGGATGTGAGGACATATGCGGCACCAGGAGGAGGATTGGCGGACCGGATGGGCCACAAGAGGAGGATCGGGAGGGCACAGTGGAGATCGACTGGGGGCTACAGCGAGAGGATGGAGGACAGGGCTACACAGGAGGAGGATGAGAAAGCCAAGGAGGCTGACATTGGGAGGAGGAGTACATGAGAACATGGAGATACGCGTAGGAGATGGAGAACAGGAGCACTGGGTAGGAGGATGGAGACAGGAGCCAACGGGAGGGAGGGGATAACAGGAAGCTACAGGAGGAGGATGGAGAACCAGGAGCTTACTAGTGAGGAGGATGGAGCACAGGAGCACTACAGGATGTGGATCGGAACATGGAAGAACGGGAGTGAGGAGTGGAGGAGCGCGTCGAGAGGATGGGTAACAGAGGGGATACTAGAGAGACGACTAGGATGTTCCAGATGATGTGAGTATAGACTAGGATCCACGCCATGATGAGGAGGGTAGGAGTAGGGGCTGAGCAGAGGGGACCCACATCATGGTCTCAAGAACTTCCAGGACACTCGGTGTTTTCACGGAGGGGAAGTGGCCGAGGACCCCCACATAGGTGGGTTGACCTCACTGCACAAGATCCAAAACGCGTTCTGGCGTTTCGTTGAGGCGGGGCAGGAGTCTGCCTCGTGCCAGAGGGAGGAGTCCAAGTTCCTTCCACCAAGAGCTGTGGCAGGCTCTATTTTTTCCTGCGCCACAGGAGGCGGGGTGTCGCCGGGTCCATGTGTCGCGCGTGGGTGGAGCTTGGTGTGTTAATATGGTTTCCCGCCAGTTAAGTTTGGGCGGGCTGGAATTACTTGCTGCGCCACAGTTTTTCGTGAGGTAAAATGCGCTAGGCGGCGGCAGCTCTGGATGTAGCAGAGCTACAAAGTTCTTTGCAGGTGTGTGCTCGACAGCACGTGGCAGCGTAGTACAGTCAATGCAGAAACAACACAGATCACTTGGGCCTATACCCGAATGGCAGCAGGGTAGGCAGCACAGCTTTTCAATAAATGACAGTCTATAGTGCCAGAATACTGCACAGAAGTAATGATCCGTTCGTGACGCCACTTTCAGCACATCCCCCACCGGGGCTAGCCTTTTCTTGGGGCCGGGAGTCAGCGGGGCCGCAGTACCTGAGTGGCTGGCGGTTGCGGCATGGCACGCTAGTGTCACGGTGCTTGGTATGGGGAACCGGAGGCTGTCCTACAGCCTGCAGTGTCTCCAGTAGGGTGGTGTTGGCAAAAATGATGAGGGATAGGCTTGCTATATACGGATCCTCCCCGGGGCAACCCTTTAGTGTCTAGAGTATGCGTCTCTGTGTAGTGGACAGGGTGCCTGTGATGATGGCAGCCGTAGTAGCAGGGACCAGACGGAGGCAAGGTTGAACAAAACAACTTACAGTTCGTTATTGGAACCCGCAGGAAACCGCTGCAACGTGCCTTTAACAGAGTAGCGGAGTGGTGAACATTGCATGTTGGAGGGAGCCACAGGAGTAGAGCACCCAGCCTGGATGCAGAGGGCAGGCTGGGAGGTAATCTGTGTCCTAAAAGGGATGCTTCAGTTTGTCCTGGGTTGCTTTCAGGTATCACCCTTGAAGGTAGGATGATACCCCTTTCCTCACTAAACTAGTTATTAGTTCAACTCATCAGCAGGGGCTACGGCTCTTCCTGCTTTGGTCTGGTATGCTAGCTGTAGCAGAGTCTGTACTGGAGTAACTCCAGTCTGCTTCTGCAGACTCCTGGGTCTGACTGCTCTCCTACTAGTGTTGGCCTGCAGACCCTCTGGTCTGACTGGAACTGACTCTAGAAGAACATTCCTGGCCAGGGTGGTTGGTTACTACCCACTGGTCAGGTGGTGGACTGCCTCCAATTACATCTCGCTTACATCTCAGCTCGCCAGACAAAGGAGTATAACACAGTGATGTCTACACATATTACATCAGACAAAACAATTAATCTCCTACCTTGCCAGGGCAGGATCCTACTACTGCAGTGTTCCCTGTGTCCTATAAGGACTATGTAGTGTTGATGTAGTGACATGTGTGGGGCCGACGTAGACCCTAGCACAGGCTCGCAAACTACATATGTGGACGTATTCGCAACCAGCCCTCCGCCTTGCTCGGGCGAGGGTGTTGAATACTGGCCCCCATCACCCCCGATCTGTATGTATACAGAGAACTGCAGTGACTCACCACCACAATGCTCCCTGTAAAGCCTCTGCCTGCAGCCTGTGTGAGTGTTACACTGACCACAGCCAGGACCTGCAGCGCTGCCCCCCATCACCCCCGATCTGTATGTATACAGAGATACAGCAGTGACGTCACCACCACAGCCCTCCTTGTGCAGCCTCTGCCTGCAGCCGGTGTAAGTGTTACATTGACCACATCCATAACCTGCAGCGCTGCCCCCCATCACCCCCAATCTGTATGTATACAGAGATACTGCAGTGACGTCACCACCAGAACGCTCCCTGTGAAGCCTCTGCCTGCAGCCTGTGTGAGTGTTACACTGACCACAGCCAGGACCTGCAGCGCTGCCCCCCATCACCCCCGGTCTGTATGTGTACAGAGTTACAGCATGTGATGTCTAAGCATTTCACTGTAAATGGAGATGCGATCTGTGCTAGAATTGTCTTTGTAAATGTAATTCAAGTGCAGAGTGTGAACACAGCCAGAGTCCACATTCTGATGGTTTGTTTGCAATTCAAATGCACTGGGAAAAATTCATCAAACGCATATATGTTTAGTAACAACATGTGTCTTGTCTTTAACATTAAAGGGTTTTGTTGAATAGGGCATAACTTGTTGATCGGTGGGTGTCTCAGTGATGGGACCCCCACGGATCATGAGAATACGTTCATCTCTATGGAGCTGATATAGATAGCCGAGTGCTGTACTTGCCATATGGAACAACTTTAATAGAGGTGTCTAACAATGTAATACACATGCTGCAACTAAGCAAATGGGGCACATTTACAAAGAACAGTTCAAACTGCACTATGTCTATTTTGCCTGTGTAGTGTGCAGAGGGCACAAGATTCAGGAAAACCGATCCGTTACCACCCAGATGATCATTTTACCGTAAGAAGATGGGAGATCCGTAATAAAGTCGATTGCTATGTGAGTCCACGGGTAACTGGGAGTACACCTGCTGGCTTAATATGTGACAACTTGTTATGGTCACAGGAAGCACAGGAACTCACAAAATCTTAAATGTCCTTAACTGGATCTGGCCACCAAAGCTCTTCTGAACCGAGAAAAGAAGAGGGACCAGCAAGCCTGTCAAGGATTGAGATGCTGAGCAGTCTGGAGGTATAGGAGATTCTTGTGGTCAGTGTAGATATAGACCGAATGACGAGCTCCTTCTAGAAGATTGTGGCACTCTTCTGTAGAAAGTTTTATGGCCAATAGCTCTTGCTGCACGTGGGACTGGTGGGACTCAAGGTCCATAGAGAATGTCAGGATATCGTTGAGATAGACCACAAGGTATATAGCAAGTCTATGAAAATGTGGTTGACGAACTCTTGAAAAACAGCTAGAGCATTGCAGTGTCCAAATGGCATGACCAGGTACTCAAAGTGCCCATCACAAGTATTGAAGGTGGTATTCCATTCATCACCTTCGCGGATCTGGATGAGGTCATACGCCCCACGGAGGTCTAGTTTGGTGAAGACCATGGCTCCACATAAGCGGTCAAAGAGTTCCGTGATCAACCGCAATGGATAGCGGTTCTTCACAGTGATCTTGTTTAGGCCACGATAGTCTATGCATGGACAAAATGACCCATCCTTTTTGGCCACAAAGAAGAACCCTGCACTGGCAGGAGAAGAGGACTTATGTATGAACCCCCTCTGTAGATTGTCTTTCACCTAGGCCGACATCGCAGTGGTTTTGGGAACAGACAGTGGGTACACCCGACCCCGTGAAGGAGACGTGCCCGACAGCAGGTCAATAGGGCAATCGTAGGGGCAGTGCGGTGGCAAAGTCTCTGCTTTCTTCTCCAAAAAAACATCAGCAAAGTCCACATATGGATCAGGAAGACCCACCAGATGCATGGAGGACTTCAGTAAGAAGTGGAGACGGGACAAGGTAGTTCCAGACAACATGACTGGCATTCAACCCCCAGCAGAGAACTTCACACGTCTGCTAGTCGAGCACTGGTGCGTGGCGCTGCAGCCACGGAAGACCCAGACTCTCCTTGTGCAAGACCCTCACTTTAAGGCATAAGGGTTTAGTGCGGTACTGGATCTGGTCTTGGATAATCTGCAACATTCTTCAATAGATCAAAGAGACCGACCATATATATTAATCAATCTTTATCTTTTCATCATATATAGACAAGACATAAAGGCATCAGTACATCACCAAACTTCAGAGTGTGTTGCCAAAGTCCATAGTAAAGTACACACGTTCTCAGCGGTGGCTCCTTACTGAGACAACGAACGTCCGGTGTGTCGTGATGTTTCAGAGGGGGAACCTCCTTCCTCAGACATGCGCCGTGATGACAGGATATGCCTTAAATGCAAACTGGTTTACACATTTTACATATATAAGTTAAAGGGGTATTCTCATCCTGGGTATTCACAATCAGTTTGATAAATCTGCCATATATAAACATTTCTTCCATTAGATATTATTAATAAAAATGTTCCTGTGTGAAGATAATTTCTCAGAAATGTAGTCATTTTGTCCCTTAGAAACGAGAAAGCTTCCTCGGATATGGCCACCTGTGCTGGAGAGATTTCAGAAATAAACAAAAAGTTATTGTATATGAAATGTCCGGGAGTTACAGTAGGTCCCACAGCCGTCCTGTAGTAATGATTGCTGAATTCAGGAGGTCAGGCAGGGCTCAATAGCGCATGTCTGGCCACCGCTGCCAGAGTGTGACGTGGTCGTATCCAAGGAAGCTCTCCCGTTTCTAAGGGACCATATGACTACTTTTATGAGAAATTATCTTCACACAGGAAAAATTTTTTTAATAACATCCAATTGAAGAAATGTTTATATATGGAAGATTAGTGAAACTGAATGTGAATGCTGAGACGAGAATACCCCTTTAAGTACATAAATATAAACATAAATATATATTGTCATTAAAAAATACATTAAAGTTACATTGTTCGTTCAGACCCAGTGGGTGTAATTGTGTGATCCAATACACCTCGCGTTGGAGTAGTTTCTTTTTCCTAATCACTTCATTTTCGTGGTTCACATTTTCTAATACTAACCATCGTAAATCGCTAACGTTATGCTTAGATTCATGGAAATGTTTTGCAACGCCCGTCTCATGTTTAACCTTTCCACTGCTGGTACTATGTTCCTCTATACTTCTGTTATGGTATTGTCTAATACTCGATTTGTGTTCGGTTATTGCCCTACTAGTCTGCCCAACATATGCCAGCCCACACGGGCATTTTAACATATATACAACGGATTGTGTGTTGCATGTGGAAAACCCTTTGATCGGAATTTTAGTCCCTTGTCGATGGTGGTTAAATGTGTCACGTTTAATAATCCCATTTCAATTTTGGCATGACAAACAGGGGAAAGTGCCTCTTCTTTTAGTGGCTAAGAATGTTTGTTGCGTTTTTTTCTTAACTTGTATGTCTGAACTAATTAGTTCGTTCGCGATCGAGCGTCATTTTCTATATATAAAATTGGGAGGATCTTTAAGCAACACCCCATACTTGGGATCATGCATCAAAATTTACCAAAATAGTTTTTTTTAATCATATTAGAGTGTTTGTCACATTGGGAGATAAAAGATACTTGTTCCATAGGTTTTTTAGTTTTACTAGACCTACTTTCTCCTCTTGGTATATTGGCTACTTCGTATCCCACTTTCTTTACTACATCTTCTTTGAATCTCATACTCATCTTCATTGCTACAGATCCTACGGGCTCGTACGAACTGGCTTTTTGGAATGCCCTTGAAAGTTTGGGGGGCATGATAACTGTCAAATTTTAATAAATTATTTCGATCAGTATCTTTGGGGTAGAGTGTAGTAATAAACTGATTCCCCACTTTATTTATTTCAACGTCTAAATCAGGGGTCCGCAAACTTTTTACATAGGGGGCCGTTCACTGTCCCTCTCAGACCATCGGAGGGCCGGACTAAAGTTTAAAAATAAATAGCGGTACATGTGACCGCATCCGTAATACACTGGGCCCCCCTCAATTAATTATTTAATATACTGCACCCCTCGTGAACTATTTTATATATTGGCCCAATCAATTAATTAATTGGGTCAATTAATTTTGAAATATACGGGGACCCCTCTCCATTAATTATTGAATAATGCTGCCTCCCCCCCCATTAATTACTTCCTATGCTGCCCCCCACCATTAATTATTTCATACCATTAATTGTAGAGGCTTCCTCTGGGGAAATAGAGTTTGGGGAATGAGATTCCAGATAACCTGAGATCTCCTCCATGAAGCGTACAGGATCAGTAGCAGGAACATCCAGATTATATAGAGCGGAGTAGAAGTTACTAAATTCCCGAAGAATCTCATTCGGTGAGTTAACTAAGGTGCCCTGAGGTGAGTATATGGACATAACTGGTGCCTGAGGGGTCCTAGGATGTAGGGTTTTGGCTAGCAATTTCCCGCATTTATCCCCATATTCGAAGTAATCTTTTCTCACCTTATCTCTAAAACATAGGCTCTTTTGATCTAATATTTGGAGGATCTTGTGTCTAATAGTTGAGATTTCCGTCTTCAAAAGATCAGTTGGGGAAGATTTATTAGCGGTTTCTTTAGAACCCAATTCTGAGAATAAGGAGCTCAGTTTTGCAGAATTTTCCTTTTTAAGTCGCGCCCCATGTGCCATAAACACCCCTCGGATGGATCCCTTTAAAATCTCCCATCTAACTGGCATTGTAAGATGTTGAGCCTGACTTGAGGATATAAAGTCCGTGATTACACCCCGGACTTCAGCTTCACATAGGGCATCATTTAGCAGGTTGTCATTTAATCTCCAAGAGAATTCCTTTGTACGTTTGCCCAGATGGCCTAGCCACCCGTACACAGGGGCATGATCTGACCAAAGGGTGGAATCGATAGAACTCTTAGGGCCCCGATCTAACAGTTGGTGTGATACGAAGAGGTAATCTAGGCGGCCATAGCTGTTATGTGCTTGAGAGTGATGGCTATAATCTCTGACTCCCGGGTGAAGCACCCTCCACATATCTACTAATTTAAGGTTTAATAATGAGCGTCTCAGCCTACGTAGTGCCAGGTGGGAAAGTGAGGACCTACCTGTGGATGAGTCCAGTGCAGGATCAAGAGGGACGTTGAAATCGCCTCCTAGAATCAATGCAGATCCTTCAGCAAAGACAGCCAATTTTTTCAGAACCCCCAAGCCGAAAGACACCTGGCACTGGTTAGGAAAATAAACATTAGCGAGTGTGAAAACATTTCCCAGTAAGTCAATTTTAAGCAATATGTAACGGCCTTCCGTGTCTATCTCCGTGGCCAATATGGTCGGATGGAACGACTTGTGAAAAGCTATGGAAACTCCACAAGCCTTCCTAGAGGGGTGGGGGCAGTGGTGCCATACAGGGTAATACTTATTATGCAATTTGGGAATGCTGTCCACTTTAAAGTGAGTCTCTTGAAACATTGCTACCAGAACTCGTCTCTTATGGAGACGATATAATATTTGGCTTCGTTTCTCCGGTTTATTTAAACCCCTGGCATTGTATGTACAGAAAGTTAATACCACCATAGTTTAGGTAAAGGAGAGCTTAGATCATGTATAGATGATGTAGTGAGGGGAGGGAGGAGGTTAGACCAGGAAAGAACGGGGAGGGAAGAAAGGGGGTAAACAAACATGACAAACATAACATACATGAGAAAATGTACAACCCAGACCCCTAGTGAGCCTAGTAAATCTAAGATAAGGCAATAATACAAGAAAAAATATACTAAGCGCTTCTGAGTTACAATTTCAAATAATTAAAGACTATAAAAGACTATAAAAGCCCCTGCTAAACTCCCAAAGGTATCGTAACCTGTGATAAATTGAGGAGTACAGGTATTATTATAAAACCACGTGACAAAAGATTATAACAGCATGGTAAGGAAAGTATAACAGGTAACACCTATCAAATAGAAAAGTATACAAAAAAAACCGTTCAGGTTCCGGTAGAGTGATTCGCAGCTCGATCTGAGCCTCTTCTGCGTGCTTCCTGCCACTTCTCTCTCGGCGTTGAACGGGGGGGCCCCGAGTGATGTGTGGCCACTCAGGTAGGGCTATTGTGGCGGGTCGTCGAACGTCCCCAGAATGTTCCAGTGAGTCTCCGAGGGATCTGAAGACCAGGACTCCATTTTTCTATTAGCGACAGGTGGAAACGGGTAGCATACGGGATGTCCCTGGATTGTAATTCCGTCAATAGAGGACGCAAGGCCCTCCGCAGTTGAAGGGTTCTCTTCGCTAGGTCTGGGAGAACAATAATTTTGGATCCACGGAACGTGATGTCCTTGAGCTCCCTTGCACGGCGAAGTATCTCCTCTTTTTCCTTGAAAAAATGGACTCGGCATAGGATGTCTCTAGGACGCTCAGAAGCCGCCGGCTTAGGGCCCAGTGTACGATGGATACGATCCAGTTCAATTGGAGAGGCAGAGGGTTGGTTCAAGATCTCTGCAAAAAACTCTTGGGCCCACTCCTCAAGTTTAGATGGTTCCACGTCTTCATTCACGCCTCTAATCCTCAGATTGTTACGGCGGTGTCTGTTCTCAATATCTTCCAGATGTGTCAAAATGCTAGAGATATGGGATGCATGTTCCTGTAAAACTTGTGAGTGAGTGTCCAATTGATCTAGAATTTTCTCCTGGGCAGACTCCGCTTCTGCCACCCTGTGGCCAATGTGATGTATTTCTTTTTGCAAACCAGCAATGTCCCTTTTGTGAGATTCCTTCAGCCTTGAAAAAAGGTTATTAATTTCATGCCTGGTAGGCATGGCACGTATATGAGCCTTCCAGTCCCATTCTTGTTGGGAGGCACTTGCCCCCTGGGATGGGGAAACATTGCCCCCCTGGCTTGCAGTGGGGGTGGGAGGTAGGGCCCTGTGAGGAGTGGGAGGCCAGGATAATGAAGGGGAGGCCTGGGATGGAGGCACTTCTCCTCTGCTCCCCGATAGTGGGGGGAAATCTTCATGATGCCCCTCTGAAGGGGCACTCACCGTGGTGCCCGGGGACTGCGGGGCTGACTCCTCCACTTCACTCAGCTCCTGCTGAAAGGATGGCGCTGCGGTGTGGGGATGACGGGCGGTCGCGGCCGCCATCTTGGAAGCCTCGTGCGCCTCGTCCTCAGGCAGCTCCGCTGTCCTGAGGAATTTAGTTATGGCTCCCGGGTCGGCTGCTGGGGGTGCCGTGGTCCTCCTCGGTCCCCTCCTGTGGACCATGATGTAGTCGGGGCTCTTTGCGCTCTGTGCCGCGGGTGTCTGGCGGGAATGGCCGGGAGCTCGCAGTCAGTGCGACTTACTCCGCCATCGCCAAGCCACGCCCCCCCATTAATTATTTTCTGATGCTCCCTCCATCATTAATTATTTTCTGATGCCCCCTCCATCATTAATTATTTTCTGATGCCCCCTCCATCATTAATTATTTTCTGATGCCCCCTCCATCATTAATTATTTTCTATGATGCCTCCTCCATCATTAATTATTTTCTATGATGCCTCCTCCATCATTAATTATTTTCTATGATGCCCCCTCCATCATTAATTATTTTGTATGATGCCCCCTCCATCATTAATTATTTTGTATGATGCCCCTCCATCATTAATTATTTTCTGATGCCCCCTCCACCATTATTTTGTATGATGCCCCCTACATCATTAATTATTTTGTATGATTCCCCCTCCATCATTAATTATTTTCTATGATGCCCCCTCCATCATTAATTATTTTCTATGATGCCCCCTCCATCATTAATTATTTTACCTATAAAAAAACCTATACCTCTGGCAGCGGCTCCCGCGTCTTCATTCTTCTGGCTGCTGCCGGACAGGAAGGGGTGCGCAGGCGCGTGATGATGTATTCACACGGTCGTGCATCCAGGTTCAAGGAGCGATGTGCGCCGGGGTTGTCTTCCGGGCACATAGCTCCACCTGCAATAATAGTGCTCGAGCGGCCACATCGACCGCACCAACTGCCGCGACCCGCCGGGGGCGCTCCAAGAGCTGGATGTGGCGGGGGCCGGAGGAAAACGGTCCGGCCCGCGGGCCGTAGTTTGGGGACCACTGGTCTAAATAATGTAAAATCTGGGTGTCTTTTTCTGCTGAGAACTTAATAATCTCATGGAAGTGGTTCAAATATTCAATGAATTCGTCTAACTTCTGTTCTGTATCTTTCCAGAGTAAACAGACATCAAACACACACTGAAGTTTGGTGATGTACTGATGCCTTTATGTCTTGTCTATATATGATGAAAAGATAAAGATTGATTAATATATATGGTCGGTCTCTTTGATCTATTGAAGAATGTTGCAAGGAGTGAGAGCCTTGTAGAAAGTAGACCGTTGTTCACACGTTCACTTAATATTCAGAGCACAAACATGCTATTTTCTTGGATAATCTACCCACTGACTGACGAGATGACCAGCAGCTTCTTGAGACAGACCACAGGATGAGAGACACATGAGGCAGAGGCTTGAAACTGATTACACGTCCCGGAGCTGACAAGTATGTTGAGACGTGGAGAAGTTTTGTTCTCACCTAGGGACACTTTTCCCAAGAACCCTAAATGCATGCATTTCCTGGACACTGATGACGGAGTGGACAAGTCTGAAGGAAGTGTTCCGGGCTTGCACAATAGAGGCAGAGGTTCACCTGACGTCACCTGGAACGTTCCTAGGAAGACAGCCGAGCTCTATCCACCTGCATCGGTTCCTCTGCAGCTGCCACGGCAGGTGGCTGAAGCCGTCTTTGGAATGCAGGAGCCAGGCGAGGCAAACGTCGGACTAGCACTAGTTGGCAACGTTGCTCCTCAGAGAGCTCCATACACCGGACATCAATTCGAGTGGCCAGAGAGATGAGACCACTCAGAGTAGATGGCAGGTCAGGTGCAGACAGCGCATCTTTAACTTGTCCCGAAAGTCCCTTTTTAAAGGTCGCAATCAGGGCTGCTTCGTTCCAAGCTAGGTTAGAGGCCAGAGTACGGAACTGAACCGCATAATCACAAACAGATGAGTCCCCTTGATGGAGGTTCAGCTGTGCAGTCTCAGCTGAAGATGCCCGTGCAAGTTCCTCAAAGACGGACAGGAACTCAGCGAAGGAGGAGGTGAAGTCAGCTATAACCAGGTCTTTTCTGTCCCAGAGGGGAGTAGCCCATGCCAGGGCCTTCCCAGAAAGGAGGCTGATGATGAATGCTACCTTAGACCGTTCCGTTGCAAACTGTGTTGGCATAAACTCAACGTGCAGGGAGCACTGGGTGATAAAGCCTCTGCACAATTTGGGCCCCCAACATTTTTAGACAGGAGCTTGATGCTGTTGCTGAGTTGCCATCAATTGCTGCAACATGGCGGTGACTTGTCCAAGCTGTTCAACTTGTGCAGCAATCTGCCGGGACTGCTGGACCACGACGGTGGCAAGATTAGCGAGTTCGGGTAGCGGGACCTTGGCGAGGTCCATGGGCGGATCTTACTGTCAGGCACCAGGGTAGTGGACCCACTGGACCACTATGGGCGATGATGTAAGCCGACACTTGGTACCCGGTTTTTAACAGAACCCGCCGCAAAGCGGGTTGGACTTGCTGAGGCGTGGTACCACCACGGCGCGACTTTGTCCGCGGTGGCGGCCGATCTGAAGTACAAAATCGTAAAGGAAACTTGTGGTCGGGGGCAGGCAGGAGGTCGTGACAGGCAGCAGAAGATCAGAATCGGGGACATAGCGGTAGGTCAGGGCAGGCAGCAAAGGATGTTAGGAACGGAACCAGGGTCACAACGGGGGGTCAGAAGACAAGGGCATTAGGAACAAAGCTTTCTCAAAGGCAAAAAGATCTGCCATGGATCACAGGAAGAGGCCATCGTCACTGGAGTGCAGCTAGGCGAGTGAGGTGGCTGCTGGCTAATGGGGGCACATGGAGGCACACGGGTGCGCCTTCGACTTGGAACATGGGCCACAGGAGCACCCGTGACAATATTTCTACGTAGTGGTAGGGTGGGCCTCCAGAATCCGTTTCAGTGATGGGCCATGGGTACCTAGGCCAACACTGGATATGTGTCAATGTAATATTCTTACGTATAGCTATTTATAGCCCAGTAGCTATGACTGGGCTGTTACTATAGATGGTTTTAGTCTTTTTAGAAAGGATCGTATAACTAAAAAAGGGGGAGGGGTTTGTTTATATGTGAATTCTTGCCTCAAGCCTGTCTTGCGAGATGACATCAGTAACACAAATGCAAATGTGGAGTCCCCATGGGTGGAGATAAGGGGAGGGAAAAAGTATAATAAAATATTACTAAGGGTTTGTTATAAGGCTCCAAATATAATGGAGGCAGCGGAGGAAATGCTGATAAGTGAAATGGATGCGGCTTCAAAGCATGGTGAAGTACTTATCATGAGGGACTTCAATTACCCAGATATTGACTGGGGGGCAGAAACCTGCAGGTCCTTCAAAGGCAGCAGATTCTTGTCAACAACAAAAGACAATTACCTGTCGCAACTAGTCCTGGAGCCAACAAGAGGGGGGGGGGGGCACTGCTGGACCTTATCCTAACCAACAGAACTGATAGGGTATCAAAACTACAGGTTGGGGGGAACCTGGGTAATAGTGATCATAATATCATTGATTTTGTATTACGCTTTACTAGGAGCGTTAGGGAAGGGGCAACCAACACTCTAAACTTCAGGAGGGCAAATTCTCAGCAACTAAGGGAAGACCTTAAAGGCATAGACTGGGATAATGTTCTCAAAGACAAAAGCCCCCCCAAAAAATGGGACTTTTTCTCATATATTCTGAAAAAGTCCTGTGAGAAACACATACCTTATGGAAAAAAGCATAAAAGGAACAAGAAAAAGCCAATGTGGCTAACTAGTCTTGTAAGGAAAGCGAGAAAGATAAGGCGTTTAAGGTGCTAAAACGTGAAGGTAGCGATGAGGCGTTACAGGATTATAGAGAGAAAAATAAATACTGTAAAAAGCAGATAAAGTCTACAAAAATAGAGACTGAGAGAAATATTGCCAGGGAGAGCAAAAATAATCCCAAATTATTTTTCAAGTATATAAATGATAAGAAACTAAAAACAGAGAGTGTGGGTGCCCTTAGAAATAACATGGGGGTCATGGTGGAAGGAGATGAGGAAAGGGCCAATCTACTGAATGTCGCCTTCTCAACTGTCTTTACCCAGGAAAATCCCCTGGTGGAAGACACAATGAGGAATAATGTAAATTCATTTTGGAATGTCAACAGTTTAACCCAGGAAGAGGTTTGGCGCCGCCTCACAACCACTAAGATAGATAAATCACCGGGGCCAGATGGCATATACCCCCGGGTTCTGCATGAACTATGTACCGTGATAGACAGACCGTTATTTTTAATATTTGAAGATTCACTGAGGACTGGTTATGTTCCATAGGACCAATGGTACCAATATACAAAACAGGATCAAAAAGCAATCCTGGAAACTACAGACCCGTGAGTCTAACTTCTGTGGTGGGGAAAAAACTATAAAAGTGGCCCCATTTTATGGGCGGTGTCAAAACAAGTGTGTGTGGTCAGATAATGTGGGTGGGGTTACTACAGACAAATTGTTGGTAGATGGCCTTAATGCAAAACAAGAACATCTTTTGCTAGTAAGTGAATCTAATGCGCAAAGAATGTGACCTTTCGATCAGTAAATGATGCAAACACACGGCCTGGTAAGCCTTAAATACCTTTGCCCTGTGCCATACATGTACAATTCAGAGAAAGAATATATTGATACTGCCTCCTATGTACAAGAATAATGCTGCAATAACACATTCAATCCTGCCTTCTATATACAAAATAAAAATACTACAATACCTTCTCCCATATACAAGCCAACTACTATAATACTGCCCCCTATGTACAAGAATATAACTACTATAATACTGCTCCCTATGTAGAGGAATATAACTACTATAATACTGCCCCCTATGTACAAGAATATAACTACTATAATACTGTCCCCTATGTACAAGAATATGACTACTATAATACTGCCCCCTATGTACAGGAATATAACTACTATAATACTGCCCCCTATGTACAGGAATATAACTACTATAATGCTACATATATACACAGAAGCGAACATGAAAAAAATCAGTATGTATCATATACAGCTACAGAAAACACATGAGATCCTCACCTATTGCATCCAATGACATCAGGTGACGTTTCCTCGGATTGTTCTCGTTCCTCATCTTCTCCATTAGTTCCACCATCACCTTGTCTCTTCCTCCAGGTACACAGCTTTCCTGCAGAGTTTACCACACAGACGTCTTATGTTCTGCACTTTCCCATTGTCCCTTAACTGTCCCTTCTTCTGCTACCACCAATACTGTGCCCCAAATACTGTAATAGAGCCCCCTGAAATATTAGTACCACACAAATAGTGCCCCATTATGTAACACACTGTAATGGGAAGGGTAATTTATTTCTTCTTTCTCTCCTTTGACCCATCCCCCCACACACACACACCCCAGTATTGATAGAGCTCCTACTATGACCCAGGCGTAATAATAATGTCCCCAGCCTACCCCAGACATAGAATTAATTGCGCCAGGCTACCCCAGAAATAGAATTCATGCCCCCTTCCTGCCCCAGACATAGAATTAATGCCCTCTGCCCGCCCCAGACATAGAATAATGCCCCCTGCCAGCCCCAGATATAGAATAACCCCCCCCACCCCCGACATATAATAATGCCCCCTGCCAGCCCCAGATATAGAATAATGCCCCCCCCACCCCAGACATATAATAATGCCCCCTGCCAGCACCAGATATAGAATAACCCCCCCTCCGCCCCAGACATATAATAATGCCCCCTGCCAGCCCCTGATATAGAATAATCCCCCCTGCCCAGCCCAGACATTTAATAATGCCCCCTGCCAACCCCAAATAGATAGAACAATGCAACCCCCCCTCTCCTGCCAAATAATTAATGCCCCCCCCCCCCCTGCCAAATAATTAATGCTCCCCATTCTATAATTAAAAAAACAAACAAACCATAATACTCACCTCTTGTTCTTCGGAGCAGGGTTCTTCCCGTCCTCTGTCTTCTGTAGCTTGGTGTAGAGGTGCGGGATAGTGACGTCAATGCTCCGCGCCTCTTACACCAAGCCGCGGAGCTACATGGACGGAGGAGACCTGACAGCTGGTAAGTGTCAGCCTCCTCCACGCTACACAGGTCGCGCAGTTACGTCATTTGCGCGACCTGTGTAGCTGCGTGTGTGCACAGACGCAGAGGCAGCGGTGCTGCGCTGTGTCTGTGTACTAATTAAAAGTACCTGCATCGTACGATCGTTTGATGCAGGTACTATAGATTATGTTAAAATCTGTAGGGAGGGAGTGCGGACCGGCCCCGGAACAGCCCCGGACCGGCCCACCGGGAAACTTCCCGGTGGGTACAATGGCCAGTCTGCCCCTGGTTCTGGGACTACCTGCAGACACCCCAGTGGAGCTAGATAGGGCACACAGAGCTCTCCACAGAGTCCAGTTGCTCAAGAAAATCCCAGGGGTGTTATGTGTCATGCCACAGATATTAGTTAAAGGACAGGTCATGAACAAGGCTAGAGACTCAGAGCAGATAGTCTTTCAGGGTACCCGGCTGCAGTTATCGCCAGATCACTCTCGTCTGACTCTCCTAAAAAGGAAGGCTCTCTGACCTTTTCTTGACATCCTATGACAACACAAAATTCCTTTGCATTCCGGCTTCAAGTCAGGCGAGCCGGCACCACCTACAATATCCGACACCCCACTGATGTTCCTGCAGTAGCAGCCACCCTCAACCTGCTGACCCAGTGAACCCACCTCGGCTCCAATACCCTCCTATGCGAATAGCAGTTAATTCATCTGGAGATTGAAGGAGAGCAGCCGGAGGCTCCCTCAGAGTGGATGTTTATTTCCTGATTACAAAAGCTTTGTATTCTTGAGTATCCTTTTCAGTTTTATACATATTTATATATGTAATTCTATGTGGTATTTTATTATGTTTTATTGCTGGTTTGATTTTAGTCACTTCTCATACACAGCAGCCCTGAGGAGAAGCCTTGTTTATGGTTAGACCGCCTTCCACTTTTCTTCTCGCCAGTTAACCAGTTACTCTATGTGTCTGCCACTCCAATGGTCTCTGTTGGGTGCTGAAATCCCGCCGGCTGCCTTGAAGCAGGGGGGCCTTGAACACAAGGGGACTCAACACTCCCCAGAAGCGTTCACAAATCCTATGACATGCACAAACAAAAAGTAAATAGTGTTCCTAAGGGAGACCCATTTTAAAACAGCACATACCACAGCAATTGGTTCCATAGTACCAACACAGAATCACGGTCCAGGGGTGTATCGATTGCACTGCATAAGTCACTACCGCATGTTATCCTGGAAGAGAAGGTGGATCCCTTGGGGTGATACGTTTTCCTCAAAGTAAAGTTCTATGGGCAGGTCTTTACCTGCGCTGCATGGTACTTTCCTAACCACTGCTTGATACCTATGGGCAAGATATTAGTTGAGCCGTCAGAATTCACTAGAGGTACTTCACATTGGATCTGCTTATTGACTCCTTTACTGGCTGAAGTTCAGTCCCTGCTAGACAACTTCGCTTCCTGAAGCAAGAGCCCCACACTCTCCTATTGATCAACGTATAGCGTCCATCCTCAAGATAGGCACTATTCATATTTCTCTCCAGCTCACAATTCATATAGCCGAATTGACTACTTTGTCCTAAGTCATGGAGCACTGAACTGGGAACCCACTGCCTCTATAGGAATTATAGCGCATTCCAACCATTTTATTAAACAAATGTCCAGAGCGGAGAGCCGCTGGATATTCGAGCTGGACACATTTGCCCCGAGGAGGTTAAACAATGAGATTGATTTCTTTCTCCATTAAAAACCAAAAATCTCAATCATCGACTGATTGGTCTCTTATTAATTCACTACTTATAGACATGCACATTGATCTTTTAGTTAAATAAACAAACAAAAATAGAGATTTTAACATAAATCAAGTGCAGTTTTTTAACCGTATGATTATTTTATACTTTCTTTTTTAAACTTGGGGGAAATACATAAATTTAATAAAGATTATTATATCCGCCTCCGGAATGATTGTAGAAATTTTATAATCATAATTTTCACTGAAATGTTAACAGTATGTTTACACCCATTATTTAATCACAACCTATGTAAATATCTATATTTTTTACACAAACAGAAGTATAACTTATAGAAATATTACATATATATGAGGTCTTGACCCTTCTTATAATCATAATTTTCACTGAAATGTTAACAGTTTGTTTACACCCATTATTTAATCACAATCTATGTAAACATCTATGCTTTTGACACAAACAGAAGTATAGCTTATAGATTGCTTGAATAGATTCCGCAAAGATATTTGCAAATAAATATCAACCAACATATAGATGAATGTTTCACTTACCGCACTTAGAAGATTGAAGGTAGAACAAGCGGGCGGAGCTCTATTGGAAGTTGATAAATTATGGCAGTGGCAGAGAAGGTTGAACTCTACCCTGAGGAAGAAAGCCGTAGCTCTTGAAAACGTGTTCGGTGCGTTTTCACCTATGTCCCACCGCTCCATCCGTAACTTAGAGTGACGTCAATATTAACTTCCGACTCATGTGGTCGAGCCACCGGCCGGGGCTCCCACACTGAATTACTCTGCTCTCGGACTGACTTCAAACTTAGCTCACAGAAAAAGGCATCTACTACATTGGATACCTACTATCCTTGTGGGACTAATCATACCGCGGACAAACTTCCTGATCATCACCATCTCCTCAATTGAAGACTGTTTTTAATAAGGTGAGTTACCTGTTTAGCCAATACATCTCTTCACTTCATATATCACTGTTTGCATCAGTAATCACAGTCAGCCCAGGTATATTGCTATTTTGTCTTTATTGTGTAGTACACTTTTATGAGCTCGGGCGGCTCATATTATACCAGCAGCGACACCTATTTATTCACATAGACCCCCAGCTTTGCGCCAATGTCCCCCCTCTGTCCAACCATGCCCCGGTATATTTATCTCTTGTTCTTCCATTCATGGCACAGTGACCGTGGTCGTGGAGACTCAACGATATCCTACTTAATGACTCGGTATGAGTGGCAGACCTTAAGCAGACACTAGACACCTTTCTCTCATCCCATGATCTGGCAAACAGCCGACTACCTCAACAGTGGGAGACACACAAAGGATCGCTAAGGGGCACCATAATTAAACATGGAGTTAGATTCAAAAAGGGCCAAGGGGCACAGATTGCAGCACTACTTGAGAAGCTCCAGACATTAGAGACCCAACATAAAAAGTCCCAAGGATCAAGTTGGATTTGTTAGAGGTAAGGGAAGCGAGGAACAATTTGAACAAAACTTTTCTATTGATGCCAAGGCCCAATCGTTCCCTTCTTATTTGCGATCTGTGGATGCAGAAAAGGCGTTTGACCGAGTGCGCTGGGGCTTTATGATGGCTGCATTGCAGCAAATAGGATTGGGACCTTTCATGGGTAAAATCCTGGCCCCACAGCCCGTGTTCGCGTCACCAGGGCCCTAACAGACCCCTTCCCCATCCGGAATGGCACACAACAGGGTTGCCCCCTCTCAGCGCTTGGTGTATGCCATTTGTAATAACTGAGACTTTCATGGAATCCAGCTTGGAAAGAACCAATATAAGACAGCTCTGTTCGCAGACGATCTTCTAACCTATATTTCCTAGCCTTGTATCCTCTTTCCATTACTCCTTAAAGAATCTGAGATATTTAGCCATCTAAGTAACTTCAAAAATTTAACTACAGTAAATCAGAGACTTTAAAATGTGCCCCCCCCCCTCTCAGAAGTCCATGGATTATCCCAAATCTACTCCCTCCTAATACAAGAGTCTGACACTTCGGCTCTTCTGTGGATACCCAGATCTCGTCAGAGGACTGGCAGAAAGCTTTTCTTTAGACAAAAACTCTAATCCGCTTGCTCTGCCCAGGAACGGAACTACAAAATACAGGAGGATGTTAACATCTTACATAGTAGGTCATCATTTGTTAATTCCTCCTGCATACGTTTGATGAGATTTGCGATGTAAAATTATATTGTTGACTGTTTATGTTCATTCTGGACTGACAGAATAAACAGGGTCTACATCACATGCTATCATTTGCATGGGCTCCTTTGTATCCCTGAGGTTAAGGACTATGCTCAACGAGTTACCAGAGATTCTGCAGGTAACACGTTTCCACCATATCATGTCATGTCTATCTATGTGTAAAAAAGAAAATATGCAAGAAATAATCAGTGCACCAGAAAATGCAGTATTGTGGCACAGCTATCTAGAGCAACTAATAGGAGGTGCAAAGTATGACTCCCTTGTCTTCATTGATTTATTTAATTCTAAAAATTTTTTCTCAAACCGAGTTTGTTACAGCCGGGTACTGCCTGGAGGCAGAACCCAGTGTGAAGAGGAGCCGACAGCCTCGGGGCACAGCGGACCCAGGGGTGCTGCTGGATGGATCGGATCCTACGGTAAGCACACCCAGGGTCCAAGCCACAGGGGACAAATTTACACGCCGCGATCATGGTCGAGTAAGGGGTTTAATACCCGGAATCCAAATTTGGTGTTAGTGCTGGGTCTGCACTGATGCACCACAATCATCTTCTGACACATTCACGTAGAAAGGCGGCGTGTCAGAAGAACTACCCTTAATGGCTGCCGTAAAAACCCGAGACGGTGGTCATTAAGGGGTTAATCAAATGCAGTGATTAATCAGGCGCTGTGCTGTCCAATTCTACTCTGCACTGGTCTAAAGAGTGACACATTAATGCATCTTCCCCATTGCTCATTTAGTTGCAGAAAATTTCAAAATGTTTTGCGTTTTTTAATAGAGGAATTAGCCTTCTATCGCCTAGATATCTTAAGCTCTACCCTAAGTAAATAGATATATTTTTAAAAAAAGTTATTTTATTAAATGTAAAATATTTATATAAAACAGACAATTACAAAAAGGAAAGCTTCAGATTGCCACGCGGACTCAATACATTAAATAAGGATGCTTTGGGGGCACAACTTCACAGTTGAAAAAAAAATTCACATTAACAATAAATTCAATTGGAAATGTTTGTCTTGGAGGAAAAATCAGCACTAAGTTTGCGCATTACTTCTGCATGACTCATTCCAAGCATTTCTTTCTTTGTTGAGCCATAATGCTCTTTAACAAATTTGGCAAATGGAGTAAGTTGATTGACAGAGGGACTTCCATCTTTTCGGGAGTTGGTCTGCAGAACAAGTTTTCCTTTACACAAGGCACAGACAAATTTCTCTGTGTCTAGAGATTTTGAGTGACGTCCAATTCTATTTCAAAAGAAAGATAACTGGTTAGAAAACAAACAAGGAAGGACAAAATTTTAGGTACGCAAATATTGTAGTTCAGTGCATTTTCTTTGCCTGAATCACAACAGCACCGCTAAAGAGAGGGGATCTGTCCCCAGGGATAGGAAAGCCAGACTTTAAAATTTCTATGCCTCCTCCTATGCCTCAATGTGTTTCAGAGAACTGTACGAGACTTGTAAAATTTTATGTTAAACAACCACTCCCACATTACCTCAAGATACTTAATAATAAGAGGTACCCATTCTTCCACTTATTCCCCTTATTTTTTTAAATGATTTTATATTTTTGTACTAAATAAAGATTTACTTTTTCCACTATTGCATCTGCTCTTTGTTGTAAAATTACATTGCCTGACAAAATGTTTTCCTTAAACCTGGAGATAGAGATATATACCCTCACCGGCCACTTTATTCGTTAACACTTAATTTCAGCCAATCACATGGCGGCAACTCAGTGCCTTTAGGCATGTAGACATGGTCAAGACAATCTCTTGCAGTTCAAACCGAGCATCAGTATGGGGAAGAAAGGTGATTTGAGTGCCTTTGAATGTGGCATGGTTGTTGGTGCCAGAAGGGCAGGTCTGAGTATTTCAGAAACTGCTGATCTACTGGGATTTTCACGCACAACCCTCTCTAGGGTTTACAGAGAATGGTCCGAAAAAGAAAAAAACATCCAGTGAGCGGCAGTTCTGTGGGCGGATATGCCTTGTTGATGCCAGAGGTCAGAGGAGAATGGGCAGACTGGTTCGAGCTGATAGAAAGGCAACAGTGACTCAAATCGCCACCCGTTACAACCAAGGTAGGCAGAAGAGCATCTCTGAACGCATAGTATGTCGAACTTTAAGGCAGATGGGCTACAGCAGCAGAAGACCCCACCAGGTGCCACTCCTTTCAGCTAAGAACAGGAAACTGAGGCTACAATTTGCACAAGCTCACTGAAATTGAACAGTAGAAGATTAGAAAAACGTTGCCTGGTCTGATGAGTCTCGATTTCTGCTGCGACATTCGGATGGTAGGGTCAGAATTTGGCGTCAACAACATGAAAGCATGGATCCATCCTGCCTTGTATCAACGGTTCAGGCTGGTGGTGGTGGTGTCATGGTGTGGGGAATATTTTTTTGGCACTCTTTGGGCCCCTTGGTACCAATTGAGCATTGTTGCAACGCCACAGCCTACCTGAGTATTGTTGCTGACCATGTCCATCCCTTTATGACCACAATGTACCAAACATCTGATGGCTACTTTCAGCAGGATAATGCGCCATGTCATAAAGCTGAGACTGAGTACAGTGAACTCATTGTCATGTTCAAGAAACCAAATGGCCTCCACAGTCACCAGATCTCAATCCAATAGAGAATCTTTGGGATGTGGTGGAACGGGAGATTCGGATCATGGATGTGCAGCCGACTGCGGCAACTGTGTGATGTCATCATGTCAATATGGACCAAAATCTCTGAGGAATGCTTCCAGCACCTTGTTGAATCTATGCCACGAAGAATTGAGGCAGTTCTGAAGGCAAAAGGCGGTCCAACCCATTACTAGCATGGTGTACCTAATAAAGTGGCCGGTGAGTGTATATATATTTTATATATATCTTTTCAGACATCCTGCACAGCCGCTAAGTCCCTAAAATTTGAGAATTAGCCCAGGTTCCCTGGAAGACCCAATCTTTTAAATGTGCCCTCAACCCCAGGTGCTATATCTGTAGTTAACACTTTAGGGTTTTCCCGCTTCTAGGGTAGACCCCAACTGAGAAGCGGGGACACGCGAAAAGCGCGTCTTGGTAGCGCATTCCCGCTCACCAAGCACTCACACATTATGGGTAGGTGGATTCGGAAAATAAATTTTCTGAGAAAATAATGGGAAATTCTAATTATTACCCTTATGTGCATCTTTTTTTTGTTGGAGTTACATAGACAATCATGACACTTCATAAATTTATATGACAGATTGACATACAATTGCACTGGCACTTTGTTATAGAAACTGTATTAGTCTGCACACATCAAGTCGTCTAATGAGAAAAAATAACTGAGAATTAAATGTGTTTTGGTGATGCGGTGATGTATCAGATGGATCTTCGGAAACAATTTATTTTGTTATGCATTTCTACAATGTAGTGATATTTTTTAAATTGCATTTATCAAATAAAATGAATAGAATTTTAAACCACCTTGTGAAAAATTGTGTATGAACCGGTCTTCACTCATAAGTATTGTGGGTTGAGTATAGTTGTCTGAGTGGGTTCAAATAAGGGGGATACACCTCAGATTTATGTCATTTGTTTTGCATTGATTATTTGGTTTGGCACAACTGAGATTTGTAGGGGACAAGCACCAATCAAGGGAATGAAGTAGTTCTACAGGCAAAACTATTCTAGAATCTATACTAGCCTTGCTTCCATCCAGGCATCTCATTTCTCTTAACACACGGGATGTAGCATTTTTTCTTTGGTTTCTTCCATTCCATGTGGATGAGGGAAGAGAGATTTTAGTGAAAGGGAAAAACTTGTCTTTGTTTTTCTCCTGGTCCTTGAAACATAATGTCCTGGGCAGAACGATGTTCCTATTGCTCCTCAAATTCCATTGTTGATCTAACTAGTTTGATCAGGTGGTCAGTATCCTCTAAAGAAAACAATGGTCTTCCAGACTGCTCTTCCGATCTGACACTAGGGTGATATGCTCATCTGAATAATCCGAAAGATGACCTTTAGAGGGACCTGAAGAATCAGTAACAATAACTGATTTGTGTTTTTTTATGCTTGCTTTAAGGAGATGCGAACCTCCTCCTGTATTACACCCGCATATTCTACAAAATTACAGATGACTCTTGGCCGACAACATGCCGGATACAGACAGCACATGCTGATTTCTCATAGGATGAGGGAAAGCCATCTCCACAAATCCTACAAGTCTTATTCCTAATGGCTTTCCTAACGAGAGTTTTCACATGTGGTATGGTTTAAGCGGACGCAGGTAGGATAGCAGGTGCAGTCATGAACACAGCAAATACATACATACAAAAGAATACATAGAGAAAATACAGTACACTGTACACACACGATGGGCATGTACGGAGATAGGCAGAAGGAATGGTGAGCAGCAACCCTGAGGGCAGCTGGGAGCATGGACAGCACATAGACTAGTGAGCTAGGGTCTCCTTATGTTTGAATTTCCTGCACCACAGGAAGTAAGGAAAGGACACCAACACTCAGCGAGCAAACCTCTGCAATGCGATCCCTGCAGCAGGTACGGCGCAGCCTCGGAGACTCTCCTCACGGCTCCCAGGCTTTACCAGACTCCATGTAATCCAGCATTCCACAGCCAACTCAGGGGACACAGGCGACTCCCGGAAACCCCTCACTCTGACAAGCACCACACTGAGGTTCTTGCTGGATTTTCCACAATGACAGGAAACCAAACTGAGGCAGAGGAGGTGGAATGGAAATTTTATGTCTGTGTTTCCTGTACCTGGGGGCGGACCCCTCTCTCCGGTGGTGCTGTCGTGGTGAGGGGCGAACAGAGAGAAAAATCTGTAATCTCATGTGCATCTTCTGTTCATATAGACTTATGGAGGCAGAATTGCATCATGATATAAATCCTGACATGAGTGTCAAACTGTAAGGGGAGCGACGGCCGCCGCCATTTCTGAAGCCGTCGGCACTGATTGACGGGATAACACCTACGATCGGTGCTAGCATCAATCGCGGTTGGTACCGGTAAGTCTTTGCTGAAATATGCAGCAAAGACTTATCGGCTATGGATAGGGCTTAGTCTTTTCTGGTTGCAAAATAGTAAAATTTTTTTAAGTATTTACTGTGACATTGCAGACACTGTGCAGTGTGTGCAGTCTGTGGGATCGGACCAAACAAGGGAGTTTCCATGGGCTGCACATGTTCGTGTGCAGGTAGCCCAATGCTGGCAGATGCATTTAAACCTTTTCCTACCTTACTGCTGGAAGAAGAGGTCACAGATAGTACATTATTTACCTGTAAGGTCTTACCTCCTCAAGGTTTCCTACTCAGCATGTCCAGACTGCTGCACTCTACAAGTGACATTTTTACTGTTTATGCACATGATGTGAATTCTAACAGCTAGGTTCTACAGATTACCTTCCAGTCTTTTTTGTCAGATTTTACCTTTTTGGTTGCATGGTTAAATTCACCAAGAGTAAAATAATTCTTAAAAATATAAAATATTTAAAAATTGTAATTGAATCAGAATTAGCTGTCTCGCAATTCTACTTTACAACTTTAAATTCTACTTTACAACAGATGCCATATTGTCAAAACCACATAAAAGATACAGCAGGTTACCCTGCATAATGCATTTTCAATCCCATGAACTCGTAACTTACGTGTTTTTACAGCGTGAGCACTCGTAGGTGAACTTGTAGTTGATTTCATACGAGTGACATCGGCTGACCATTGGTAGTTCAGGATGAACAAGTGTTGCTTTTCGGGCATAAAATTTCCAGTACTGTCCATGTCCATCTCTCACTCCATTAATAAGCCAAGTAGCAGCATGGCAAATTTCATGGATTAATGTATCTCGGAGACGATCTGAGGAGAAAGTTCTAAGCTTTAAAACCCTTGTATGATAAGTTCTACGGACACACAGCAACTTCCAAACATGTTGATCCAAGAAATGCTTTAAAATATATATAAAATATCAAAACCCACCTGCAGAATCACAAACTTTCTCAGATAGCTCTATCCTAGCATATCGTTCCAGTGTCTGCCTCTTTTGCCCAGTGACACAGTAACCAGCAGTCTTTCTCATCTTTTTATTCCAAGTTATTTCCAAGTTTTCAGGAAGCTGAAAATACAGTGACACCACAAACAACGCGAACTCTAGATCAGTAAAAAGTTCTTGCATGCAGCATGTTTTTGTCTGGTAAAATATCAGACACCAAAAGAATTGTAATGGACATCGTTGTAGTATACCATTTTACATATTTTATTTCTTTAGAAATAAAATATATTGTGTAGGACAGGGGTTATGAAAAAATGAAGTATGGAATCATCTGGGTTTAGATTAAAAAGATTTCTATAGATCAATAGGATGGAAGAAAAAAACTCCATTAAATAGCAGAATGCCATCTGAAAAATCTAACAGAATAAAGGAAAAAAAAAAAAGAAAAAGGAGGGGTGGGATTCTGCAGCATGGAAATCTTACACCGAATCACTATATTTAGGTATTTGACATAGGTGTGTGGATAAGCCATGGTTTTAAAACAAGATACCTTCTGCTCAAATATTGTTTGATTGTAAAGACTGTATAATCGTGTTGTTAATTCAAGTTTCTTCTGCTTGAAGTTCTTCACATACATGGAGGAGGAACAGGAAAGCTCCTGGAGGAAGCAGCCTTCTACTTTACAAAGACGTCTCCTAGTAAAATATTAAAAAAAAAAAAAAAAAAAAACACACTACAGGTCAAAGCTAGACTCCATGAATAAAATGTGAATTCCATAGACTAGTTACACAAAGCAGAAGTCCACATCTTGTCTCAACCGTGGACAAGGGAGCACAGATCACCATAATATGGTGACTCACATTTTCTCTGAGGTAGTCTTCTCCACACAATGGACTGGATCTTTCAGAGCTTTATCTTTAGAGAAGTATGGACTTGAACACAGGTCTGTCTGTGATTGGGGTTTCCTTGCCTCCGTGTTGGTTAGATCAAAGCATGGCATTTTAGATGGTTCTATCCACAAAAAAAAAAAGTAATAACTGAATGATTTAGAAAATAAATTATTTAACATAAATCTTTGATTTTTAGAAATATATTCACTTGTTTGAACACCGAAATACTCTTACATTCATTTTATCAAAATGGATTTTTATCACCTATTCACAGTGGTTTCATTGCTGGAACCACAACTGATCACTAAAAATGAAGATACAGGCAGTCCCACATACAAGATAGGGTCTGTAGATTTGTTCTTAAGTTGAATTTGTATGTAAGTCGGAACTGTATATTTTATCATTGTAATCCCAGCCAGAACTTTTTTGGTCTCTGTGACAATTGGATTTAACCGGTTAAGGACCAGGCCCTTTCCTGTTTTTTCATGTCCATTTTTCACTCCCCACCTTCAAAAATCTATAACTTTTTTATTTTTACACGTAAAGAGCTGTGTGACGGCTTGTTTTCTGCGTAACAAATTGCACTTCATAATGATGGTATTAAATATTTCATGCCATGTACTCGGAAGCGGGAAAAAAATTCCAAATGCAATGAAAATGGTGAAAAAACGCATTTGCGCCATTTTCTTGTGGGCTTGGATATTACGTCTTTCACTGAGCGCCCCAAATGACAAATCTACTTTATTCTTTGGGTCGGTACGATTAAGGGGATACCAAATTTGTATAGGTTTTATAATGTTTTCATACATTTACAAAAATTAAAACCTCCTGTCCAAAAAATTTTTTTTTGATTTTGCCAACTTCTGGCGCTAATAACTTTTTTATACTTTGGTGTACGGAGCTGTGCATGGTGTCATTTTTTGCGAAATTTGATAATATTTTCAGTGATATCATTTTTAGGACTGTACGACCTTTTGATCACTTTTTATAGATTTTTTTAGATTTTTCAAAATGGCAAAAAAGTGCCATTTTCGACTTTGGGCGCTATTTTCCGTTACGGGGTTAAACGCATTGAAAAACCGTTATCATATTTTGATAGATCGGGCATTTTCGGACGCGTCGATACCTGATGTGTTTATGATTTTTACTGTTTATTTATATTTATGTCAGTTCTAGGGAAAGGGGGGTGATTTGAAATTTTAGGTTTTTTTATTATAATTTTTTTTTTTAAACTTTTTTTTATTTTTATTTATACTATTTTTCAGACTCCCTAGGGTACTTTAACCCTAGGTTGTCAGATCGATCCTAT
Source organism: Engystomops pustulosus (assembly GCA_019512145.1). Taxonomy (NCBI): domain Eukaryota; kingdom Metazoa; phylum Chordata; class Amphibia; order Anura; family Leptodactylidae; genus Engystomops; species Engystomops pustulosus. The sequence goes on from CM033650.1 coordinate 49,727,476, forward strand.
CATATACTGCCATACTACAGTATGGCAGTATATGGGGATTTTCTTCCTCATTCATTACAATGTGCTATCAGCACATTGTAATGAAGGGGTTAAAACGAAATAGCCTCGGGTCTTCGGTAGACCCGAGGCTACCATGGAGACGGATCGCCGCCCCCCGATGACGTCACGGGGAGCGGCGATCCCAGGTAAGATGGCGGCGCCCATGCGCCGCTATCTGTTTGAGGCTGCCGGCAGCTTTGCCGGCAGCCCACGCTGTAAAAACACCCGCGATCGGTGCTAGCGATCGGTGAGCCCTCTCCATGCAGCGCGACGCGACCGCCGCCGTGAATACACGGCGGGCGGTCGCGAACCGGTTAAAAATGTTGGGTTGTCATAAGAACTAGGATAAACACTAAAGCTTCATTACAGACACCTCTGATAACTGTTACAGCTGATCATTGTAGCCTAGGGCTAAAGTACAATTAATTACCAATATCCAGAGGGCCGTTTGTAACTAGGGGTCATATGCAAGTCGAGTGTTCTTAAGTAGGGGACCACCTGTACAAGTCTTCTCTCATTTACTGCACCCTAACTATCAAGAGAATGCAGCTACAGTCCTTCTTGAGTGTAAATAAGTACATTTATAATAGTCTCTTATACCGGGGACAGAGATGTTCCCTTTAAAAAGTGTGCCCCTTCCTCGTGTGTTTTGGGCCACCAAGAACAACACCCACCCATGAAACAGCAAACTTTCAATAGCTGACCTGTGGCAGCAGTCTTTGGTTTGATTTTACTTGCAGTTGAACCAGGAGTTTGGTTCTTTGTCCGGTTTTTGATGCGGTCCATTAGACGTTCAAACTCATCATCAGAGCTGACAGGAGTGCAGAACAGATTCTCTGCTGGCAAGGACTCGGTTTTCGGTCTTTCCAACTTGTCTACATCAGGAGTATTTTCCTTCCTATTCGTTTTGATAGAACTTGACGTATGCCCATTATTGGTCTTTATGTCTGGATTTGTTCTATGTCTGTCACGCCAGGTACTTTTAATTACAATGGAATCTTCATCACTGTCACTTATGAACACTGGTGAATCCCACCGCATAGACGGAGTGGTTCTCGGATGTCCTTCATGCCCTCTATTGTTGGTCTTGAGTTCTACAAACAAATAGCGAGATACCAGAAACATGGTCTCAATTTATAGACAACTAGGAAATTAAAAGGGATGTTATCATTTAGGACATATCCACAGTATGCAACGCAGGTCGCAAACTCATGTATTTAAGATATGGGTGGGATTCAGATCTATGGTGTATTTTTTTAAATTCATTTATTAAAGGGTCAATCAACATGTGCACAATGAAAGTAGGCAAAAAATACTTTTGACAACGATCAAAGTGTTACATGTCAAGGAGCAGAATGCAACGGAGAAGTAACACAAAACAAAGTACATGGCATATATAAAGCATAATTATGTCACTTAATCAGATATTACTGTTCAGTTGTTAAATCAGGCCAAAATACCAGTGCAAAATAACAATGAGTCTGGAGGCATCAAATTATCAAGAAAAGTTTCCAAGCGAGGGTATAGGGTCTACACCAAGAACAAAGTCAATGAGGAATCACACCATCTACCCCAGATTTTGCCAAATTTCTTAGGGCTGTGCCTGATTTTACATACATATTTTTCAAAGGTTACTATGGCATTAACTAGTTCTTTCCACTTGGAGAATTTAGTTAGGCATGGATCCACTGATAGCTATGGAAGGACAAAGTTTCTCAAAGGAAAAATTCTCACACAACGAGGCCATAGTTTGTGTAAATTCGGCCTTTATCCTGTAGCCAGGTGGCCAAACATCTGGCGTGATGGAGTGGAGGAGTAGTGACCCCTCCCTTCTCCATAGAAATACACAACATATGGGCCGTACACATGGGGAAAGATAGGACATGTCCTGTCTTTTGCCTGTGTATGGAGAGGTACAGTGCCACACTAACCATTGTCATCTATGCGACCTAAAGTCTATAGGAAGCTCCACAATATCCAACAGGGTGAATATCACATCATTCAAAAACTTTAGCAGCAGTGGGCATTCCCACATTATATGTCAAAAGGTATGTAGGGCATAGATGGCCCTACATCTATGGCAACCTAGATCTGAAACACGGCCCATTTTATACAGGCACAAGGGGGTGAGGTAGCATTGACGAATGATGTACAGCTACACAAGTTTATTATTAACAGCAGGTGATACATACAAGCGAGACTCAAATAAAGCAAAGGTCCTCCTCGCTTAGTGATGGAATGAGTGTCTGACATTTTTCAAGAGCTTTGGGTACCTGGGAATTGTATTTGGCCTGAATAAGATTGAGCAGATCGTAGATATGAGGCCACCAGGGCCTTGTGAGCAAACCACAACTATAAGAGTACAGGTGGAAAATACAGATGTATCATTGGAGGAACTGTGACTGCAAGGCATGACATAGATGGAGGAACCTGTAGAAACCTTGTTGGAGTGTATCAAAAGTTAGAGCCAGTTGGTCAAAGGGTAAATAAGGTTGGGAATTCCCTGACCTCTTCCCACTACATTTACACCATGAGACTGCCAAAATTGGGGATCCAAGTCAAGACTCAAGTGTGTTAAACTGGGGTTGTTCCATAAGGGAGTTTCCATGGGGATATTATATGTAAATGCCTGATGAAGGTCTAAGTAAGAGTACGAAACGCGTCGCAAATATAACATCAAAATAAAACGATTCATCCCATGCAATATACAATCTCAAGATGCATGATTGTTGTTGAGCACTGTCCTTATAGGTGTTTCACATTCACTGGATTCCGTACCAAGGGGATATCAGAGAAGAGGTTAGCTTTTTAGCATCTCTCCAAACCAGGCGTGCCAATAGTAGACATTGGGCCACATTTACTAAGGGTCTGCGGACCAAATTTCCATGGGGTATCCCGACTATTTCCGATTTGCGCCACATTTAACGATGCAACACAAATCGGGGGACGTAGCCTTCAGACAACCCGACTGATTTGGACTAAACGTGGGATTTAAAATTCAAATTGTGTCGCAAGACGATGCACTTACATACACCAGGAAGAAAAAGGTGAACTCCGGCGGACCTCAGCGGGGAAGCAACACATGCAGGATATCGGGCGCACAATCTTAGTGAATCACTCCGGACTTCATCCTCGTCGGACAGTCCGGTTCGGGGACCGTGTAAGTAAATGTTCACCAATGTGTGCCTAAGGCTAGAAGCGCTAATACTGGATGCTAGATGCAGTTCAGGGGGTTCTAATGTGTCAGGAGACAACCAGCATCTAAGGAAACTGAGCTGCCCAGCTAAATAACAAAGGTAAAAGGCAGAGAGGGCCATCCCAGCCAGCATTTTAGGCCACTCCAACTTAGCCAGTTTAATTTAGAGTTACCTGAACTGAAAAAAGGGAGGGATTTAAAAAAAGGACTTGGGTATGGGAGAAAAGACATATGCTATAAACATTTAGGCTGAACCCCTATTTAAATAAGATTAATATGGCTGGCAACAGAAAGAGGAAGTCCAAATATGAAACTTAAAACCTTAAAATATGGTGGCAAAGGTACAATATTTGTGTTGTCAGACGGCCCCTCTTTTAAAAACACACTGGATTTGTCCCAGCTTATCCGTAGACCGGAATAGTCTCCATAATTATCAATACAGCTCAATAGCTCTGTGTAGCGATGGTTCAGGGCTGGATAGGAATAAAGGAAGATCGTCTGCATAAAGCCCCAGATGCTCATCCCGGGAGCTATACATGGCTCCTGTGTAAATCTCATCTATGTATTTATGACCTATCCTGAGATATCCAAACAATATGAAAAGACACTTGTGTTACCTACCATTTTTGGCTTTTGAGGTTGTCCCCTTCTTAGAAAATACAGAATCAAATTCATCATCATCAGAATAGACTATGAATTCCTTTAAACTGTGGGAAAATATATTTTGTAAATTGTCAAAAAATCCACTTGCCACAAAAGAGATAAATATAGAAGTAAAATGCAGCTAGAGAGGTCCAGCATAATAATCCTAGCTGGATATCCAAACCAGTCAGATTTCAGCAACCGTTTATACAAAAGCTTCAAAAGACATTTTTCTGCCAAGGATACATACTTGCCTAGTAAACCCCTGGTATTCATTTGCTTTTTTTTTTTTTTTTTTTAACTATGCTTAGAAACGTTCATCAAGTCATAATTGATAAGTTATACCGAAAGATTATGTAGGGCTATGGAGTGGGAGTTGAGGGACCAGCATCATTTTCCAAACCTTATATACTATGATACCATTACCAAGAGCAAAAATATCACAGGTTATGGGGAAAAACTGTGGTTTAATTCTTATATAAAGTTAAAAGACAAAGGGTCCTTTAAGTCTAACCTATATTTGTTGAGCCGGTCCATTTTAACATAGCATTATTTTACACCAATTAAAATATCCCTGTTGGTCGCACTAAAGCAAAGCACACACCGCTCAGCCACACACCGCTCAGCCACACACCGCAACCATTGCCCTTCTTCATACCCTGTCCAAGCACAGCATGGCAGTATCAGACCTGTGGTGAAGTAAGACGCATGTGATCAGTCACATGATTCTGACCGTAGGTCCTGTACCTGTAGGAAGAGAGCAGTACAGAGGCTCCCCTCTCTGGGAGATCGGTGCAGCCCTGTGTCAGGGCATCACCCGATCTCCATTACAGGGTCAGGATTACAGGCAGTGGCCGATCCTCCTCACCTCCGGTCTATAAGACGCAGGGACTTTTTAGCAAGATTTTTTTTTTGCTAAAAAGTGCGTCGTATAGTCCAAAAAATACAGTACTTAGTCCTTTAAATGTCTGTTCTATTCATGATCTAAGAATTTAGGGCAACATTTATTGGTGTGAGGGCCACTTTGTCATACTGCTCAATATTAAAGGTTATAACAGTAACCAGACCCTAGATATACCACAGTATAGCACAAAATGGATAGTACTCCGGAAGTTATATACTGCATTCAGAGGAGACAATAATAATGAAGAGACCCTAGAGCAGACAGATAATACTGGTGATCCAAAAAAAAAGAAAAAAAGGAGACCGTCAGAAGAGGTAAATACTTGACCAACATCAGGGGAGAAAACAACTGGACCGGACATCCAGACACTATACAATGATCTACTGCCGCTAGGCTACATAGTTACATTTTGATAAAATTGCATAAGCCCACTAACCACTTCACGGTGACCTCGCTGTTGTGGGCCCCTACGTTATAAGGTGCGGCCTCACATGGCATCCACCGCCACTGCAGCACAGCACCAGCAGGGACAAAGACCCCTGTTGCCACCCAGCACCCATACTGGCAGGCATAGCCCCATTGACTCCGGGCACCGTGTACCCACCAGCACTGCACCATGGAAGCAGAAGATGCCATGCAACACCGCATCATGTGAACAGGGAAAAAGGCTCACCATGTGTGAACAGGTCTTGAATACTCACTGTTCCATGTGGTCTGAGAGGATGGAGGCCGTCACTATATGCAGTCTCCTACTGCATATAGTGAAATTTTAAGTAATACATATAGTTAACAACAACTATAGTTTTTTCGTTTTCTTTCTATCCTTGTGCATTAGATGCAAAACAGGTGAGGACTGTTGCCGATCGCAAGAGTTTGCGGCCAAAGTGCCACAATGCGGCTGCGACATAATATTAGCACAATACATGTGCAACCAGTCTGCACCGGTATTCTGGGGAAGATGGCTTTATAAATGTGTCCCATTACCTTACTTGGGAAGGAGGGTTCCACTAAAGGGTTAACATTTAGATGCCAGCCTATAGATGCTAAAGCAATGCAGCCATGAAATGAGCAGGAGGACAGGGGCAGATTAGGGAGCACAGGGAGGAGGGGGGCTCTGATGGGTGAAAATAAATAGCTGCTACCACTTTAAATCACAAGGAGCAGACACCAATTTCCTGTTATCAGTGTCTGTCCAGCAGCCGCAGCACAGGTCACACACAATGTAGGGCTCGGTCACCCAGCAGAGCACCGTCTGCTTCACTGCAGTTATCAGTCCTCCCTGCTGCTGGGAGAAGGAAGACAATGGGGACAGGACACGGAGCAAAACTGGGTTGAATAGGGCGGAGTGCTGGAACCAGGCACAAAAATAAATGAGGGGATAGAATAGCACTAAACCAACTAGACCAAAAAATACTCTACTTTCCTGGCTCCTCTGGGGCTCCTTGCACCACAGTGCCACTTCTTCTCTCCTCCATGTGCTGCTCTGTGTCCCTTGCTGGTTGTATGGTCTGGACCCAGAGTAGAGCAGGACCTTGGAACAGTGCAGTGCAGTACAGTACATCCGTCAAGCACTTACCACTCCTTGGTCCTCTCCTGCTCTTGGGGATGCTCTGCTCTGTATCTGGATGCAGAGTATATACGAAGTTAGGACACTGAGAAGAGCAGCAGGACAGGATTTGGGAGCAGTGAGGAGCTGAACTGACCGCTACCCGGCTTCCTACACCAATGTTTACTTCCATCAGTTATGGAAGTGCTCATTGGACTGGGGTTATGCATCCTCTTCTAGGCTTTCAGTAGAAAAAGAATGTTTGCCGCAGTTCATGTACATGCTCAATAGCGAAGCTAAGGATCAGAGGGAAAAAAAAAAGGCACTAGAAAGGAACGAATGCACTCATCTTACAACTGCTAAAGTCAGTAAGGAAACCAGCACTGTGGAGTAGGTGACCATTTGGTGGATCTGTAATCGGAGTTAGGTTTACAGATGCCACTGCTCAAGGGCTATGTACACCTTTATTCACTCAAATCTTGCAGCCTGCATACACACAGCACAACTCTCCTGCTCATCTGTCACCAAAACCCTTCTGAGTAACATTCAGATATGAAATGCTCTCCCCTCCTCTCATGCTGGAACTACTGCTTAAAGCTTCAACATATGCTGCAGGTGGGGCACACTTATCTGATCCCAGACCCAACATATCAGTCTGATACAGCAGGTTCTGATGTTTCCCTCCTATCTCACAGCAGACAGTTCAGTCTGATACACAAGGGAGGGAGTATTGAGATGTATCACTCATATGAAGCGATGTCAGTAGATAAATCAGAGTGCTTTTGCAATCGAGAAACTGACAGATGATAACAACATGTTACCTGTGCAAGTGAAAACCCCAGTGCCCGATGTCTGAGAGAAGATACAGCCATTTGGATATATATTATTTATGAAAGCATGAAGAGAAGATCAATAATAAAAAAAAATAAAGGCGTCAATGGCCTCCATTTTTCTCTAAACAATGCTTATATCTTCTCAACAAATCATGTTATATAACAAGCTGCCTGCAGATTCATCTACATAGGTGTGCACAATTCATTATTAACCATTCAGTAATAAAAATGACAAGATAAATGTGTAATATTGTAGATATATTCATCTATTGGCACATATCTAACCATACCTGTTGCTCTTTTTTTCCAAAGCTTTGTTTGATGAAGCTTTAGGTGTTTTCAGCTGCGTTAAAACTATAAAAAAATATGAATGTTATAGTAGTTAATAGCTTATGTGAAACAAAGAAAATGAATACACACCATATGGCGAACCTTTTGGAGACAGAGTGCCCAAGCTACAACCAAAACCCACTTATATGTTGCAAAGTGCCAACATGACAATTTAAGCAGTAACTTATTGATCCCTGCACCCTGAGATCACCAATACAATAGAAAGATGGAGAAATTTGAATTGTTGCTCCCATGACAATCCAGCTCTATCCAAACCTTCCTGCTCCTCCTGTAGTCCTGGCAGCCAAGGATGTCGCTTTAAAATAGGACTGAGCATGGCCGTCTTGGATCACAGGAGAAAGCCTTGAGTGCTACCTGGCAAACTCTGTATTGGGGTGAAGGCCTGGGTGCCCACAGAAAGAGCTCCAAGTGCCACATCTGGCACCCATGACATAAGTTCACCACCACTGCCATACGAGATTTCCCAACATTACACAATGTAGAAACACATCGAACAGGTTTTTTTTGTGTAGTTTTACTATTAGGGTGCATTTAAACAGTGCTTTTTGAAACACATTAGAAAAGCTGAGGACAGGCGATTTGTCCTATTACCATATTGTTAAAGAGGACCTTTCACCACCTCACACATGTGAAGATTATCATACCATCCTGTAGGGGCTGCTACACAGATTCAGGGGCACTTTGAATTTTTCTTCTAGCCCCCGCAGTTGCGGAGATATCATTCACAGTTTCTGACCATAGTAATCTGTGTTTGGTCAGAGAGGAGGGGCTGGAGGCGTGTGTTATGCTAATCTTCTCTCATACTGTCCAATCAGTGGCAGGCAATGTCAGAGAAGCTATTATGAATATTGTGCTGTGAGTTTTTTTCCATGTTCATCTAATGGCTGCTAATATTCCATTGACATTGTGTGACATTGTGTTACGTTTATTTGACAAGAAAAAAAATGTTCAAGGCGCAGGGGATCCAGCATCCAATTACGTGCAATCTTCATGGTTGAAAAATGTATTACATGTTGCAAAAAAAAAAAAAAAAAAAAAAAAAAAAAAAAAAAAAACCTGACGCAACCAAAACACACCCTTACACACAGGCTTGCATTGAAACATACTAATCCCCCAACTTCCACTCAGGAAAGTGGGATTGGACTATAGTACCAGACATGGCCACTACATGAGCTATATTCTGCGCCAGTTTCTAACAGTTCATAGCACAATTTTTCACCAGGCAGGGCCTGAAAGACATCGACAGCGGGCACACAATACGCAAGCTTTAGACAAAATCCCCTTCTGTGTCTGATGATCAAAGTCACATTACTTGCCAAAGCCCTATAGCAGTGATGGCAAACCTTATAGCAACAGAGTGCCAAAACTGCAACCCCAAACCCTCAATTATCGCGCGGTGCCAATCAAAAATTAAAGCGATAGCTCCCTGTTCTTCAACAACGTTCAATCATACTGGCCTCATGAGTACACAACACAGTAGAAAGAAGGAGGGAAAATCTGCATAACTGTAGCTTCTTTCCAGTGTCCCTCTGTACACAGAGAATCATGGGGCCAGCAGAAAGTCCTCCATGGATAATTTGGCCCTGTCTACACAATCTCCCTCTTCCTACGGTCCCAAGTAGCCAAGTAAGTATCACTTTGAAATATCACTGAAAACAGCATCTTTGCTTCGAAGTTGACTGGAACTGCAGAAAAATTCCTGTCTGGTGTGCTGAGGCAATAGCCCGGGTGCCCACAGAAAGGGCTCCGAGTGCCGCCTCTGGCACCCGTGCCATAGGTTCGCCACCACTGTCCTATAGTCATTTCAAAAACAGCTGATCAGCAAAGGTGCAGAGAGTCAGACCACCCAAAAGCTAAAGTTTATTTATCCCAAACATAGATCCCCTTTAAATAACTAAATCCATATAAAATCAGTAACCCAAATACAATGCTCACATTTCTCAAATTCTTCATCACTGGAATCAGTTACCACCACACAGATCCTAGGCAGAGATGAAAGAAAATAAAAGATTTAACCATCTTATACAAGTCGCTCTTTCATTGTTATTAGATGATCTACCCAATATTCTTCGATTTTCATCAGCTGAGGATTTTGGTATATAAGGCAGTTCACTTATCTCTGGCCACATATGTATTAAGTTTACCATTTATAATGCAATAGTGTACAGTGGCAAAGCAGTTACCAGCAGCAAATGATGGATCCACCCTGACACCTAACAGGTTGAGGATGAAGAAAAGTACTGCTCTACCTACACATATGCTCTACACACACACATGTGTGTGCTCTACCTACACATAAATCAATAGAAAACTAAAACCTATTGGGCAGCTCAGCATAGTAAACAAATATTATTAGTAGAAATTATAAATACGACATATATAGGACCTACCTCGGCTTTTCCTGTACAACGCTGGAGAGATTACTTGTGTAAGAACATTTGGGTTCTGAAAACAACAAATTCCAGTATTCGTTAAAAATGTTAAAAGGGAGTCTTAAAACCATTAATGACCCAGGATTATATGCTCAATAACTTTTCATTAAACTACTTGTGCTCTATCTTTTTTATGTGGTGGTGTTGCTGCTTTTGAGAGTTGTCATTATTAACTCTACAGAGGCATGGTATAATACTGGTACTTGTTCTGTCTGCTTTAGGGCGCTGTCACACAGTGCGTTGCCTACACTAGAAAAGAAGATAAACAGATTCAAACCAGCCAGACGCATGGTGAACATACAAAAACACGTGCATATTCAGGGCATTCAAAACCGGTCCAAGTACGCAGTGTGTCAGCACCCTGAGGGCGGGTTCAAACGGTGCGCTTTGGTGGCGTTTTCATTGCATTTTGAAACGCATTAGGCTGCGGTCACAAGTGGCATTTTGAACCCGGTTTTGGCCCGTTTTTAAGCATGTGTTTTTTAATGAACTGCTTAAAAACGGGCCAAAAAACAGGTTCAAAACGCCATGCGTCACCGCAGCCTTAGAACCGCTGAGAAGAGGAGATTTGCCTTATTACATTGCTGTCAACATTGCATTTACAAAATACACTCGTTAGCGCATGGGTTTTGACAGCGAAGTAATTAGGCAAATCTCTTCTCAGATGTAGTGATACGTTTCAAAACGCATGGTATAACGCAAACACTCAATATGTGAATGCACCCTTAATTCAAAGGTGCAGTCTCACACACACCACTAGCAGTGCGCTTGTAAACAGGGTTGTACCGCGGCTGTGCTTGAAAACGGAATAGTACCTCAGCCTGAACTCATATGCGTTTGCAGTGAAAAACACGCATTTCACTGGAAACTAATGAGATCGGCCGAGGCAGGAAACACAGCGCTAGCGGTACGTGTGACTGTACCCTAAAAAGTAAACTGAAAAGTTAGGTGTGTGTGAAACACAGCTACCTGCTTTTTTGGCCTGCTGGCTTTTCTGGGGCAGTATCTTTGGAGGAGTACCCTCCTCTGAATCTGTCAGGATCAGCTCCTGTGCACAAGATGGGGACTGGGGACTGAAATCACCTTCTGGGCTCAGGGGCAGAGTTGTAGACCTTTGACTTGCATAGGACTAGAGCAAAAAAAAAGGAAAAAAAAGAAGTAAAAAAAAAGAACCATATCATTGTTATGAAAGAACATACTGGCCGTGACAAGATTGTAATATGTTAATTTCATAGTTCATAGTTTATACGGTTGAAAAAAGACACTTGTCCATCAAGTTCAACCAAGGAAGGGAAGGGATTGGATGAGGAAGGGATTTAGGGGAAACAATTCTATATAACATAACCATCAATGTTATTTAGGTGTAAAAAGGCATCTAGACCCTTCTTAAAGCTCTCTGCTGTCCCTGCTGTGACCAGCGCCTGAGGCAGGCTATTCCACAGAGTGACAGTTCTCATAGTAAAAAAGCCCTGTCGACTCCGGTGATTAAACCTTGTTTTCTCCAGACGGAGACAGTGCCCCCTCGTCTTTTGATTTGATCTAATCTGAAACAACTTACCACCATATTTTTTGTATGGACCATTCATATATTTAAATAAATTAATCATGTCCCCTCGTAGTCGTCTCTTTTCCAGACTAAATAAATCTAGTTGTTTTAATCTTTCCTCATAACTAAGACCCTCCATACCCCTTATCATTTTTGTGGCTCTACGTTGAACCCTCTCCAGCTCCAGGGCATCCTTTTTATGGACCGGTGCCCAGAACTGGACAGCATATTCCAGGTGAGGCCGAACCAGTGCCTTGTACAGGGGTAATATTACATCCCTATCACGAGAGTCCATACCACTTTTGATACACGACAAGATCCTACTAGCTTTAGAGGCAGCTGATTGACATTGCATGCTGTTATTCAATTTATGATCTACTAGTACCCCCAGGTCCTTCTCAACAAGGGACTCTCCCAGATTTACTCCCCCAAGGACATATTTTGCCTTTGGATTATTGGCCCCCAGGTGCATAACCTTACATTTATCCACATTAAACCTCATTTGCCAAGTGGATGACCAAACATTCAGTTTGTCCAAGTCACCCTGCAGCCTATGAACATCCTCCATAGACTGTATTACACTACACAGTTTGGTGTCATCTGCAAAAATAGACACAGTGCTATTAATTCCTACCTCTATATCATTAATAAATATATTAAATAGTAGTGGGCCAAGCACAGAACCCTGGGGTACACCACTCATAACTGGTGACCATTCCGAGTAGGAATCATTGACCACAACTCTCTGGATACGATCCTTCAGCCAGTTTTCAATCCAATTGCAAATGATTTCTGCCAAACCAATAGCCCTAATTTTACCCATCAGGCGTCCATGAGGAACAGTGTCAAATGCCTTTGCAAAGTCCAAGAACACAATATCCACAGCTGCTCCTCCATCCAGGCATCTGCTCACCTCTTCATAGAAGCAGATAAGGTTAGTTTGACAACTTCTATTCTTAGTAAACCCATGCTGGCTATCACTTATTATTCTATTTGATGTCACATACTCCAGTATGTAGTCTTTTACTAACCCTTCCAATACTTTCCCCACAATGGAAGTTAAGCTTACAGGTCTGTAATTGCCTGGCGAAGTTCTAGAGCCCTTTTTATATATTGGCACCACATTTGCCTTGCGCCAGTCACTTGGCACCACACCAGACATTACGGAATCCCTGAAGATTTTAGACAGTGGTACAGCAATAACAGAACTGAGTTCTTTAAGAACTCTGGGGTGTAACCCATCTGGTCCAGGAGCTTTGTACACATTCATTTTATTGAGCTTAGATTGGATAATGTCTACATTTAGCCAGTCTAGTATATTACAGGGTGCATGACCCGCACTGGCACCACCCAAGTCAGAAGTTCTCTCTTCTATTGTATAAACGGAGCTAAAAAACCTATTAAGTATCTCCGCCTTCTCTTGGTCTACAGTCACCGATGCCCCATTTTCAGAATAAAGGGGTCCAACCTGTTCTGATCCATTTTTTTTTGCATTGATATACTTAAAAAATTTCTTGGGATTTGTTTTGCTATCTTTAGCCACCTGTCTTTCATTTTGTATTTTGGCTGATTTGATTTCTTTTTTACAGATTTTGGTAAGTTTTTTGTAAGTATTGAAAGCCTCTGGTGACCCATCAGATTTATATTTTTTAAATGCCCTCTTTTTCTCATTAATTGCCCTTTTAACTGTAGCTGTAAGCCACGCGGGATGTGATCTAGCCCGTCTATACTTGTTACCTATTGGAATAAATTTAGAAGTATAAAAACCCAGGATAGATTTGAATTTCTCCCATTTAACATTAGAATCACCATGTGACAGTATCTGATCCCAGTCTGTATCCACTAGTGCAGCCCTGAATTTCTGGAAATTGGCCCTCTTAAAATTCAAAGTTTTCGATTTTCCCACCTGTTTCTGCTTTTTAAAGTTTAAGAGGAAAATAATTATATTATGATCGCTGTTTCCAAGGGGTTCCCTGATACTGACATTTTGGATAATCTCCTCATTGTTAGAAATCACAAGGTCCAACAATGCGTCACCTCTTGTGGGATCTTCTACAAGCTGCACCATGAAATTATCCTGAAGAATGTTCATAAAATGTTTCCCCTTCATAGATGAAGACGAGCCCTGACCCCAATTTATATTTGGAAAGTTAAAGTCTCCCATTATCACTACGGTCCCCTCCTGTGCAGCCCGCTCCATCTGTTTATATAGGTGACCCTCTATTTCCTCAGAGATGTTAGGGGGTCTATAAATTACACCAAAAATAATTTTCTCAAAGCTCTCTTGGCTTTGAATTTCCACCCACAAAGTTTCAGCCTCCTCACACTCTTCTGAGACCACTGACTCATTCACAATCGCTTTTAAGTCTCTTCTGACATACAGACATACACCTCCCCTCCTATTTGCCCTGTCTTTCCGAAAGAGTGTAAAACCTTGAATATTAACACCCCAATCATGCATTGCATCGAGCCATGTCTCTGCTACACCAACAACATCTAACTGTTCCTCTAATATCAGAGCCTCAAGCTCGCCCATTTTGCCTGTGATACTTCTGGCATTTGTGAACATACAATTTAATTTTCCACAGTTATTTATCTGATTTAAAGTAATTTTACTGGCACATATATCCTCACCACTGTTCTGCAACTTGTGGATCTCCTTATCCACCGCCTTGGTCCCACATACACCGCCCACCTCACCACCCACCAACATAACCTGCCCCCTCTCTGACCTGTCTACCCCTTCAGTGTCTTCCTTTTCCTCCTCCCCCGATCCTAGTTTAAATACTCCGCCACCCCTGCTAGGATCCTCTCCCCCAGCACAGCAGCCCCCCTTCCACTTAGGTGCAAGTTATCTGCAGAAAACAGCTTGTACCCCAGTGAAAAGTCAGCCCAATGCTCTAGGAACCCAAATCCCTCTGCTCTACACCAGGATCTGAGCCATGCATTTAACTCCCTGAGCTCCCGCTGTCCGCTCTGTGTAGCGCATGGCACAGGTAGGATTCCGGAGAATACTACCTTGGAGGTCCTTTCCTTAAGCTTTGAACCTAGTTCTTTAAAATTATTCTTCAGGCTCCTCCACCTACCATCTATTCTGTCATTGGTACCAACATGGACCACGACAGCTGGGTCATCCCCAGCCCCTCCCAGTAATTTATCCACCCTTTCCACCACATGCCGAACCCTGGCACCAGGGAGACAGCAAACCATTCGGTTGAGGCGGTCTTGGCGACAAATTATTCTATCCGTCTTCCTGATTATAGAGTCCGCTACAACCACTAGCTGCCTTGGCTTGCCTGCACTCCCATCCACCCTACTACTAGCTGGTCTGCTCCCCCGGCTGTAAGGGAGAGCAGGATCCGCTAGGGCTGCCATTTCTGACACTGACGTCCTTACATCATTGCACAATTTAGCAATTTTGCTTGGAGTCAGAGTTGGCCTTTCTTTTCTTTGACCCCTACCTACCCCCTCTATTTACAGTAACCCAGCTACCCACCTGGTCCTGCTGGCTTTCCTCTCCACCCTCCACTTCTACCCCGCTTATTGCTTGCTCAGTGAGCAGCATACTCCTCTCAAGATTGTCGATTGCTCGCAGCCGTGCAATATCTTCCTCCAGATCTCTAACACGAGCTTCCAGTAGAAAAATATGGGCACATCTGTCACAGCGGTATTCACCCTCGAACTCTTGCTCCAGCAGTGTATACATGCGGCAGAGTGTGCACTGGAGCATACCACCAATCTTGCTAGCCATATCCAAGTTACAAAATTGTGATGAGTATATAAATCAAGAGATATAAAATGTAGGTTACTTACAGTTCTGTGGACTTCTCTTTTTCAAACTCTGCTTTTTTCAACTCACTTAAGTTCACTAGCCACTTAGAATCACAAGCCAAAACTGAGCGAGCTCAAAAGTGAGTTGCTAGACCTTAATTTATCAGGTGTGAACACTAATCCCTCCTCCCAATTAGCAGACCAGGCAAAGAAGAGAAAAAAAAAAAAAAAAAAAATCTATTTAAATTGTGACACTAAGAAAAGTGCCTTGCTATTACCTGTATACTCAGTCCACAATCGCCCAAACAACAGATTCACTCTTAACACACACAAAACTCTGCTTTTTTCAACTCACTTAAGTTCACTAGCCACTTAGAATCACAAGCCAAAACTGAGCGAGCTCGATCCATGTGATCCATAAGATTAGAAACACAAAAATAAAACTCTATTGTATGCAAAATTGGTTGAGTTTTGCTCCCAAATGTGTAAACGCTGTAGATTTTACAGAATTGAGGTGTTTGGAAAAGCACTTTTCGGGCGATGCTACGCATGGCGTTTATGCTCCGTTTTCAATCCGTCTTTAACCCTTTCACGACCCGTGACGTAATAGCACGTCACGGGTCGGCCGCGGGTGCATGGAGAGGGCTCACGCGCTGAGCCCTCTCCATAGCCGGTAAGTCTTTGCTGCATATTGCAGCAAAGGCTTACCGGTAACACCCGCGATCGGTGCTAGCACCGATCGCGGGTGTTTTCACCCTGTTTGAGCTGGATAGCAGGTTTCGTAATTTGGAGGGAGCCAGATGGTTCTTGAGTGTTTGGGCTCGCCTGTAGATTACACTCGGTTTTTTTGATAGGTTTTGGGATAGATATGGATCGTTCAGTAAGATAGGCCAGTGCTTCTCAAGGATACTCTTGATGGTGTTATGGCCGCTATTGTAGGTTGTGATGAAGTTGATATTGTATTCTGTTTTGGGTGGGTTCGTTGGTTGTTGTGAATTGGTGGTAGTGGAAGATGGGAGGCACTCGTATTGCGTCAATTTTTTAGAGCGTTCGAGTGCTGAGTTTACAACCTCTCTGGGGAAGCCCTTCTCATGGAATCTCTTCGAGAGAACCTTGCTTTGTTCCAGAAACGTCTTGGTTTGGGAACAATTTTTACGGATGCGAAGAAATTGACTGTACGGTATGTTCTTTTTCCACTTGGTGTGGTGATTGCTCTTATAATGTAAAAAACTGTTAGTGTCCACTTTTTTGAAAAATGTTTTAGTTTGGATTTGCCCTTCTTCGATATGTAGATGTAGATCCAAAAATTCGATTTCGGAGTCGGATGAGTTTAGGGTAAAGGAGAGACCCCAATCATTCGTATTGATGGTCTCGACGAATGTTTGGATGCTTTCTGTTGTGCCATCCCAGATGAAGAGGAGGTCGTCGATGTAACGACGATAAAGTACAATGTTTCGTTCCCACTTGGGGTTGTTCTGGATAAAGGTTCTCTCGAATTCGCCCATATACAAGTTGGCGAAGCTGGGAGCGAACCTTGTCCCCATGGCTGTTCCTCGGACTTGTTTGTAAATATTATTTAGGAAGGTGAAAACGTTATGGGTTAGTATAAACCTGATGGCTTCAAGGATGAAGAGTTTTTGTTTGGGTGGCATCGTTGGGTCCCGACTTAGACATAGGTTGACCATTTCTATGCCCTTGTTGTGGGGGATATTCGAATAAAGTGCTGAGACGTCGAGGGTAACCCATTTGTAGGTGGGTTTCCAGTGGACGTCTTTGAGTGCCAGGATGACACTGGTAGAGTCCTTGAGGTATGAGTCCAGTACTGTGACGTATCTCTGGAGGTTAATGTCAACATAATGTGATAGATTGCAAGAAATCGAGGAGATGCCGGAGATGATCGGTCTCCCAGGGGGGTTTTTAGGGTCTTTATGCACCTTGGGTAGGTGATAAAAGATTGGTGTGCTGGGGTTGTTGATCCAAATATAGTCTCTTTCTTTTTTCGTTATTACTTTGTTATCGAAAGCTTCCTTAAGCAGGTCTTTCAATTCGAGAGCGTGGTGGTGTGTGGGGTTGGTGTTTAGTGGTTCATAATAGTTGGTATCTGAAAGTATTTTTAGTGCTTCCTTGATGTAGATCGGTCGATCCTGGATGACGATACCTCCACCTTTATCTGCATTGCGTATAACGATGGAGTCGTTGGTCGTGAGCTTCTTCAGGGCATCCTTTTCGTGTATCGTCAGATTGTGCGAGTGTTTGGTATTGGAGTTGATGGTTCTGAATTCTTTTTCCACCAGAGTCATGAATGTTTCGATGTTGCTCCCTCTGTGGTGGAGGGGGTAGAAGGTGGATTTGGGCTTGAGGCCACTGTCTCTGAAGGGGGGATCTTGTGGGCTATTGGTTGTTTTATCCCCGGTCGGAGATGGTCCGGTCTCTGGGCTTTCTAATGCATTGTTGGTTCTCATAGTGGCTTCTTTGGGTGCTTTATTGGGAAGATTAAAGTGTCTTGTGAGTGTTAGTTTCCTGATGAAGGCTTGTAGGTCAACAAAAAGTTGAAACTCATTGAACTTCGAGGTGGGGCAGTAGGAGAGGCCTTTGTTTAGGAGGCTGATCTCATTCTTTTGTAATTGGTGTGAGGATAAATTGAAAATTTTCATTTCAATTTCTTGTTTTTCTTTGAGGTCTGGATTGGTATTTGTGGTTCCGGTGGGGGGCAGGAGTTTCCTGTGGTTTCTGGTTCCGCCTCTTGTGCCTCGTCTATATTTTTTCTTTTTTGGCTCTTGACTGAGCCCCACTGAAAAAAATGGTGTGTTCTTTTGGGGTTCAGACTATTCGGGGTGGTCACGGATTCGGTGATGGGGATGGGTAATGGGTTGGAACGAGAGGGAGTATTGGTTTGAGGCAGAGCAAGGTGGGTCTGAAAGGTATTTGGTATGGCGGTCTGACTACCAGAGGTGGAGGGTGGCGTAGTATGTTGAGTCAGAATGGAGAGGTCAAGTGTGACTGTTGTGGTGTTGGGAGACGGGTTTTGGGGGATGTTTAGGAAGGTAGTAGGAGGGAGGTTGAGTGGACAATTGTTAGTTTCTAAATTGGAAAATGGGGAGGGGATGGAGGGTGGGGTAAAGAACTTGGGTGTTCCTGTGGGTTCCACAGGTTTTGGTGTGTGAAGTAAATGACTGGTTATAGGGAGGTTTGTTCTGGCTGTGTGGTATCCTGCTGATATGTTTTTGATGTGGTTTTTAGTGAGGTTTTTCTTATTGTTGGTGTTGGTTCTGTTCTTTGAGTTAATAAAAATAGTTTGATGGTTCGGTCGGTGTGTGGTGTTTCTGGAGGCGTGTGGGGGTTTGTGAAGTTTCTGGGGTCTGTCTTTGGGTATCGGGTTGGTGTGGGAGTCGGATGGTACCTCGGTCTGAGTGTGTGTTTGTGTGAGCCAGAATTTGATATTATTGGACTGGAAATCGGCTCTATCCCTCTGTAGTTTTTTCAGTTTTTTGTCAATGTTTTCTTTTTCAAAATTAAGTATCCTGCTTGTGATCATTCTGTCGAACTTCACAAAGTCAGGATGATTAAGGTGGTGACTGAGAAGGTTATGGCAAGTATTGATGTCGAAAGTTAGATTTCGGATGATTTCTTCGCGTTTCGTGCATAAACGTTCCATAAGGCCGTGGGCGCACGTGAGGAGGAAATCATCCCAGTTTTTGGAGAACATGGGATCAGATTTAAAACAACATTCGGTGCGGATCCGTAGTCCTCTGGGGACAATGTTTTCTTTCAGATAGAGTCGTAGAAACAGGACGTCGATGTGGTGTTGGAGTTCGTCCTTTAGAAGTTTCTCAAGTCTGTAGAAGAGGTTCAGGAGGTCCTGGGTGTTGACTGAAGGACTAGTTGGATTCTCTACTGGTGGTGGTGTATCATTATGTTGACTGCAGTGCGCAATCAAGAGTTCCCTTTGTTGTACTCTTTGTCGGCAGTAGTCCATTCTATCGTAGAGCTAGGAGTCTTCTGATTCTAGAGCTGCTTCCGTAATACGGTGTTGGGTCTACCTTGTGTCAGGAAGGGATCCTGGGAAGAAGTGAGAGAATAGAAAGGCAAACAAGGGAAGACCAGACAGCGCTCATAGAGTAGAGATATTTCAATATAAAAATGGTCCACATGAATAGTTCATAGATGGACATCTGGCTCCCTCCAAATTACGAAACCTGCTATCCAGCTCAAACAGCTGCTTCCTGCACTGCTACCTGTCAACTACCAGAGCAATTCCCCACAGGCTATATACATCCTATTTGCACATGCCCTGAGTAGAAAGGACATTTATAAATGTCATGACAGTGATCAAATTCAAAAGGCTATATCTCCTGAACCCGAGCACCTAGAAATACAATTCTGGTGTCATTAAACAGGAGAATCCCCCATTTAATATGATATATGGATTGTGTATGGGTGCTACACAAAACCAGAGATATCCTTAAAGTGTAACTGTAAAGTTACTGACAAAAATTAGTTTTAGCACAGCTGGAGAGAGACTTGATAACAATATGCTTGATAACAATGCTTCTGGTTTCTTCCTATCCTGAGGTATAGCCTTATATATCTATCATCCCTTACTATTAAATCATTTTCAGTTATTCCTTACGTGGGCAGCACTTCCTGGTTGTGACATGAGCTAAGGGCAGTAACGGCATCCATATTTATGAGGGCAGCATGTTTGTAATTGGACGACCTGAAACATTTGATAAGTCACATGCTTGTGACAATCCTCAAGTTCCTATGACCTCTCACATGAATCAAGACAGCATCTTTGTAATTGGACGACCTGAAGTGTGTGATGTGTCACATGCTTGTGACATCACTCCAGGTCCTTTTTTCTAGCACTCCTCTACTAGTTCACATCTCAACAAGGCTCCTCTCTTCTCCGGCCGTACTATACAGTTTCCCATGGTTACCAGAAAGGTTAACACATGCAGATAGATAATTAAAGTAAATTAGAGAATTTCTTATTTTTGCTTAGTGCAGAGTTGGGCAAAAGCTTTTATACTCTACAGTATTAAAATTTAGATTTTTATGTACAGTATTCTATTTCCAATTGTAACGAAGAGTGGATATCGCCAGTTCTGTTAAACAATCCTTATATCATATTAAAAGGGAAATTTTCTTATTTATTTATTACGCCAGAATTGTGTTTCAAGGAGCAAGGGTTCAACAGATAGAGGCCTTTGAAATGTGCTGCCCTCCTGCCTGATAGCTGAAGGAAGAATGTAGAAAAATCACCAGGAAATACTTTTACTTTCACTGGAATAATGCTGTACATATTTATTACATATTTTGGTAAAAGTTAGTTAAAAAAAAATCAGAAAAATGAAAAAAAAACTTATTTTTTCCCATTTGTAGTTGATTATTGGCAAATTTTATAAATATAAAATATGTAATTAATAAAATTATCCTTTAAAGTTAGTCTCACATGTCATGAAAAAAAAATTAAAAAAAGTAAAAATTGTTATAACATGTAAATCTTTTCCAGAGATTATTTAAAGAAGAGCAAAGCAGAAATTCAAAAGTTGCCCTGTTTTGGTTACCTGGTTATGGTCCATTGGAATATTATAATATGAAACTCTAGCCTATGCACTGCATAAGTATGTAAGGCACGGCCCATCAACACCCTCCTCAGTAGATGTCTGTTAGATCGTGCTTTTTAGTATGATGTAAAAGTGAGCCTATCAACCTATGCATAATGCTTTAGCTGACTAATGTAATATGCTGCAATACATATATGCTGCAGTAAGTCCCATGCTGGGACAAAATTAAACAGTTTAAAGGGAACCTGTCACCAGAGGGCTCTTTTTCACTGGGGAAAGGTTCCAGTAGAGATTCAACAGTACATACCAGACATGCTTTTATCTATTCTGTACACCATTTAGTTGTAGAATTATGCACTTAAACTTTACTTGGCTCCCTGCTAGTTCGCGCTTGCAAGTCCCGGGGGTTACACTTTTGAAATGGTAACGGACGCCTACTTCTTTGAATCCACAATAAGCTTGTCCCACCCTCTCCGCCCTCCCATCCATCCTCTATTCACCCTCCCAATGATGACAAAGGGCATGTGTCCCTTCGTTACACTGTCTTAGTGTGAAGGCAGCAAACTCACTATGCAGTGACTTTATAAGCAAACTTATAGTGATGTAGGGCAGATTTAAAAGATAAGGCTTGGTTTTGAAGCCCTAAAATGGCTTAGCCCTTTCGGTGGCCACTAGATGTTTGGGGATCAAGGGACTTTTTGAGTACCTTATCTAAAAGGAAAATATCCCAATGTAACGTTCATGCCGAAATGTCCCCCTATCTGCATTTGGTAGAATAGGTGGCTTTAATTTGTTTGTGTTTTTTGTCTGTAAACTGTGGCTTAGTTTCTCTGCGTTTGGATTGATTGAGCCACACCTTGCTCTCTGCAGTTCAGCCCTGTCCAGCAAGGATTACTAGCCTGAGGGACAGCTGTGTCCAGGAATTAGGCTGTGCCTAGTTCCATCAGACCTCGCCGGTTATTCAGTCATCTGTGTTATCTAATGCTATTGCTTTGTTTTGCAACTTTGTTGTTATTGACTTCCGACCATTCTTTTGCTATTCGATTCTTTACCTTGCCGCCATCTTGGTTTTGACCCAGTTTTGTCCAACTCTGCTTGTGACCCCGCTTCCCCTGTCTCAGACTTGTGTTGGTATTCTATGTACCATTGTCTGTAGTCTGTATCTGAATTCCTGTAACCTGTTTGCTCTACCATCCAGCAGCTGCCAGGCAAAGTAATTCTTCCCTGTCCCCTTGTAGGGTCCTCAGAGAACATAGCCTACAGAGACATTGGAGAGGGACATTGTCACCATTTACCTAGTCTGACAGTTAGAAACAAGACAGGTTGTGGTTGTACTGTTGCTGGTCAGGTTCATTACACCAAAGGTTTATTTAGAATCAGATTCATCTCAGGTCACTTAATAAATCGATTTATAGATAAATATATCACGATATATAGAAGTGATATATAACCCTGTCACAGCAGTGTGTCACAGCAGGCTGTAGCATGAATCAGCCGCACACAACATGCTGACACTGTGGTTACATGGAAAAAATGCGGATTCTCTCTCACTCACAACTCAATGCCAACTCAATGGGCATAAGTTTGAGGTATAAAGCAGGGATGACAAAAACAAATAGCGTCTAGCTTACCTACAAAGCTCTTGGTTTCCCAGTGCACGGAGAAGTAATCCGAAGTCCATCGGTTCAACAGCATAGAAAAGGAAAAACACTCCAGCACATCGATGGGATTCCGTATAAAATAAAGCAGGGATGCCGCGATACTCACCGAATGTGACTCTGAGATGTAAAGCACAGAAAAGTATATTAACATAGTGTACACTAAGACACTATAATTTTGTTTTAATATTTTTATTAAAAGTTATTATATTTTTTACAGCCTCATCTCAGTGTTTCCTCCTCTAGAGATACTGACAGTATGTGTTAATTACACTGTAATAAAGAGTTTAATTTTTACCATTGTAACAAACCTTAAAATACAAATTTGAAGTGTGGCTCATGAAGTCGTGACAAATGTTCCTCTAATATGGTTTTCCATTAAATTGTCTGCATGCCCCTAGGATGCTGGGCATAGGGGTTGCAGAAATGGTTATTTCAGTCCGATTGTCATTTTGTTGAGAAGTCTGTTAATTTTTAAACTTTTGGAGATGAGCCATGGAATCCGGCACATGCGCACTGCACTGTTGGAGAAGTGCTTATCTTAGTGTGTATGAGAGTTTGACTAATTGCCAATACATATTATAACAATGACACATCCTACATATCAAGATAGCACTGGTATCAAATGATGATAATAGTCCAAGCAAACTTGAATTAAAACAAGAACTCTACTGGATTGGCACTGAAACGAGGAAGTCTAGCTAGGAAAAATACTGATGTTTTTTTCTATTGAATTAATTTCTCTTGCTGCTTTCTTACTGTGGTCAATTTCCAAATAAAATTACCTTGCTGAACGACAAATAAGTCCTTTGTTCATCGCTTAAGGACAGGGAAAATAAGGAAAGATTTACGTCAATGTCAACTGGAGTATCAATAAGAATTCTTTTGGTTTATCAAGAAATTAAGTTTGCCAAGAAATGAATGTGAAAATCTTCACGAGAAATGAAAGTAAACATTGTTATTATTAACTGGTGTTACAGGGGACATTATTCATAACTGGACCCTCTGCTCTATTATATATATATTACATATAGTGTAAATGGATACAGTATATACTGACCACAGGCACTGATATTCTGTGGTGAGATGTCAGTGTGTACTGAAGCCATTGGGTCATTGACACATCAAAAGGCTTTGAACAGTAAGAAGCCACCATGAACCAGGTGTGAGATTCCCTGCACACACTGGGGTCTATCCTGAGAGGGTCTTAGGGTGGAGTTATAAGGGAGTGGGAAGGGACTACACACAAGGATATTTAAGCATGGTAAAAACAGAAATCGCTCTTTTTTGTCTCTTGCTCCGGGCCCCCCCGGATGAACAGCACTTAATTAAGGAACCAGGTCATATATTGTGTGTGCTTTCTGTGTATGTATATAACTTTATAAGAGTAATTATAACATAGTACTTATTATAATATAGTAGACTTTATACGTGTACCTATAGATATTCCAGGTGTTATGTGTTTTACCATATATATACATAACTAAGTGTTTACAGTGAGTGTGTATATATTAGTGTAACTACATGTATAACCTGTAGCCGTATCCCATTCACACGTGGATCTGTGCCCTGCATGTGTATTGGAGGAGTAGATATATAGATGCTGTTGTGCATGAGTCTCTATATGTACATGTATATGGTCAGGTACTGGATGTGACTCCTGCTTCAGGGTATATCCAGGAGCTGCTGTAGTGTTAGAATATATTGTATATACATATACATTACTGGGGGTCAGGACAAGAGGTTTGTGTGTAGTTGTGTTCTCTATGTATTTTGTATTGTATTTTATGTAGTTACTTTGTCACATGTATGTTGTTAGTAAAGTCTTTTTGTATATAAGTATCTGCGAGGGTTGTATGTTATTCCTGTGATATATGAAGGACTTGAGTGGGTGCTTATGGTAAATAGCACAGACTAAGGGGCTGGACAGAACCACTGAAGCCTAGAGGCCTGAATAGAAACCCAATTCCCTACCCCCCCCCCCCCCCTTTATCAATGGCAAGCCAGGCCCAAATGTCATGATCCATCTAAATTAGGATATAATGGTGAAATTGTTGTTATACTGTGAACTTAGGTTATTAGACTGGGTAGGTTCGGACAGGTAGCACAGTTTCATCTGAGGCCTAGTATGAGTGTGGTTATTGGCAGCGAATCTATATAAGTTCAGTTCTTAGGATTCTGGTTGGTTTCTGTTATCAGACCCTTGTGAGGTGACCCTGGTGTGAGGGTCTTTGCTTTGTATAGTCCTTAGTACAGGAGTAACACAGATCGCAGGGATACAATGACTGGCAAAGTGGAACATGTGACTTTTGAAAAG
Organism: Engystomops pustulosus; assembly: GCA_019512145.1. Lineage (NCBI taxonomy): Eukaryota > Metazoa > Chordata > Amphibia > Anura > Leptodactylidae > Engystomops > Engystomops pustulosus. Next base: position 49,752,281 of record CM033650.1, read on the forward strand.
TTGAGTAAATGTAGTTCGTTTAACCCTGTGTTATCTAAGAAAGAGGAATCTATTGAGCTGCTATGGGAATCCCTGGTAGAGCAGGCAAGTTCCTATGATAAGTTGCATATTGCTAAGCACAGTGTACTGAACCAGACATCTAAGAGGCTCCATATGATGGCCAAGCTTGTGTGTGTATTTGAGGAGGCCATTAGTAAGATGGAGAAGATAGATGGAGACAAAGGATCAAAGGTTCCTAAAGATTTGCATTGCAATTGTTGTAAGGAAGGGGTTAAACAGCTGTGTAGCTTAGAGACACAACTGGAAGAGAAAATGAAGGCTATAAAAGAGAGTGACAGCCGGATACACAGGCTGCAGTCTCAGGTAGCTGAGAAGGAGAAGTATTATGCAGATGTGGATAAGGTGTTTATACAGTTATACATGGAAATAACCGAATATAAGCAAAAAGCAGCAAATACTGATGTGATTATTGAGAACTTGAAATGTGAAATAGCAAAAAGGCATGATATCATCTGTAGCAGGCAGACGTCTATCAAAGAGTCTTTGCCCACAAAATAAGTTTGTGTTTCGAGTGCAAACAGGGGGAGAGATGAGACTGAACCTGCGGCTGCTACAGATCACTCCACACCCCTGCTTGTTACTAGGCCTGGACTACTGGGCAGTGTAGTAGATGGAGGGACAAGCATTGCTGGTGGGATAGATGGAGGATTAGAGGGCGACTCAGAGACTTCACTGATCAGCCATAACCTGCATGTGTGTGACAGTAAGGTACAGGAAGCACAATCTTCCCATAAAATGGAGAGGATGCAATATATGTTGAATATATGTAAGTATATCCCAAGCTATGATGAAAATTTAGATCCTTTCACTTCCTGTGACATGTTTGAAGGTTATTGTAAGAAATTTTCTGTTCCAATGGAACATCGCATGGAGCTGTTCAAGCTATGGCTACCAGCACATCTTTATCAAAGATATGAGGCCATAGGGAAAGCAGCCCCCAGTAATGGCCAATTTCATGATGAGGGAGACAGACTTTCCATCCTCATGAAATTGGTAACAGGGCATTTGGATGTCACCCCAGACATACTGGTTAACTTCAGACCAACCATCTATGATGAGCCCTTGTCTCTGTGTGGGAGGTTTGAAGTTATGTATAGAAAGGTGACTAAGAATCATAGTCCAGGAACCCCACAAGGCATAATCCGCATGTTTGTGGAGAAGTTTCCATATCTTGACACCACAATTAGATTGAATGCAGCAAAAGAAGCTTCACTCATGGAGGCTGCCCTGGTAATAGAGCAGGTCAGGCAGGATCTACTCAAAGACAGAAGGTCTATAAAGATCAGGAAACAGATAGCAATTCACCCCAAACTGCAAGAAACCCATGTACAAAAGAAAGCATCTCCCAGCCAAATACTGAGGAAGTGGGGGGGTGTTAGGTGTTTTCACTGTTTACAGTATGGCCATATAAAGAGGTTCTGTCCACAAAGGGTTAACCTGTATGATCGGGGGATGGTCTCACAAAATGAGGGGCACAAATGTATGGCTTCACATGGAGCAGGACCACACAACTTATGATTTGTAAAGCGCTACAGAATTTGATGGCGCTATATAAATAAAGATTATTATTATATAAATAAAGATTATTACAACTGTACAACAGACAGCCCTACTGGGAATCTGCTGCAATAGGCTTATGGTTGGGGATCCATAATACACTTGGCCAAAATTTGTAAAATCATGGATTCCCCATATAATGGCCAGGATGTGTATTGTAAACCTCATTAGCTCTCATTGCTTGGTGATGAGATTCTATCACCTAGAGGGGGAGGGAGGAGGTTTACTGTCCCTGAACATGTGTAAATAGTCTGTTTGTAACCAAGTGTTAATGAGGTCCAGTCCTTTTGTTTTCAACAGCTCAGAGGAGCAGAAGTACAAGGGATGTGTATTGTTCAGTCATTTATGGCTCAATCCTGCAGTCAGGCCTCTGCCTGTAAAGACAAAGGTGTTAATCATAAATAACAAATTTGGTCTTTTCTTTATGTTTGCATATTTGTTTTGGCATTATGATGGTTCTTAAGCTAAGGTGGTACACAGAACTCTCTGCTCTCAGTGATTGAATATTCACCTGGTAACATGTTGGACAGTTACAAAATAATATCCACTAAGACTGGTTGTATAATCTCTCTAATTTCTGGCACCTCAGTAATTAAAATTTGGGTAAAGGGGTGGTTACCTGCCCCTGTCTAAGTGCAATAGGTCTCAGGAAAGAAAGTGGTCAACTATCTCTAGGACCTATGGAGCGTACAGTGTAATTCGCCAGCAAAGTCCGCGGCGCAGCCAATAGTCCGTGGGGCATAGCTCTCACTATTGGGGATTCTGCAGGGAGTGGGTAAAACCACGGTGAACTGCAGAGGCGCATTATGGTACAATGACTGTTCAGTCGGACGCGGGTCTTTTAAGCTGCCGGTCAAAGTGGAAGCACCATAGGAGTGACATTCCCAGCCTTGGTTTATACCGTGTGATCTGAAGGTGCCAGGTATACAGTATATAAAGCTTGCTTTTTGCTAACCAATGTCTTTTAGTGGTATATCTGAGGTAAAGGTTCTGTCCACAGGGGGAGAACATCATGTCTCCTGATTGATGAGGTAAACCGAGAGAATAAACCATGGTGGATGTACATAGAATAAATGTATTGCAGGGTGAGTTCTGTATCATGCGGCAGTCACTGAGGATTCCTCCTCTATGCAGTGTACTCTTCCATTGATCATTCCAGGTGGAGACACACAGAGAAGCAGCGAGTGTCTGTCTACTAAAGGAAGTGCAACTAGCCAATCCCTCTTCTACAAAGATGGCGTGAAAGCTGGAACCATCCATCCATAGATTGAGCCAAAGATGCAAATGAACTTGTGATGTGCACTCAAGACCATATGGACTGTGACCTCTAGATGAAATATAATCTTAATGTCTTTCTGTTTTTTATTTTACACCCATACATGAAAGGGTGATTTTTGGTTGTATTTGTCTTTATGTCGCATAGCAGGCGAACCGGCATCATTAGCCGCGGGATTTCAACGGTAATCTACCACTGCAATACATGCATAGGCTGGCACTGCTAATACCCTGCAATACATCAGTATTGCAGAGTATTATCATGAACAAGCAATCAGATGATTGCTTGTTCATATCCCATGGTGGATCAAGTAAAAAATGTAAAAAAAAATGTTTTTCAATAAAAATAACTTTAGAAATCACTAAAAATGCCCATCAGCCCCAAAACATACAAAGAGACATATAACGCTCAAAAAAGTCTAAATCATAACACAAACCCCACATATATAGTATCACCGCATCCGTAACAATTCATAGAATAAAACTAAATAACTATTGAACCCATATGATGAACTCCGTAAAAAAAAAAACGTTAAAAACCCTCCATAAATTATGATTTTTACCTATTACATCCCACTAAAAATGCAATAAAAATTGATCAACAAAACATATGTACTCCAGAATGATACTGTTGCAAAGAACAACATGTCCCGCAAAAAACAAGTCATCAACCAGCTCTGTAGCCAAAAACGTAACAATGTTATGCCACTTGGAAGACGGCGATGCAAAAATGATAGATTTTTCCCCACATTAGGGTTTTATTTGGCAAATTTAGTAAAACATAAGAAAAAATATTCATGTCTGGTATCCCCGTAATCGTATCGACCCATAGAATAAAGATAACAGGATTATTAGGATATACGTTGAACACGAAAAAAAAAAAAGTAAAAAATCCAGTACAGAATTGATGCTTTTCTACTCATGACCTCAAAAAAAGTTCCTAAATTTTCAACAATAGGTGATACCAACCCCAAAATGGTAACACTGCAAAAAGCATCTCATCGCGCAAAAAAAAAATGCCGTCACATGGCCCAAATAATGAGAAAGCGAAAATTTTTTAGCCTTCAAAAGGGGGCAACGAGAAAACTAAAATCCTGGCAGCTGCAGGGTGCTCCTTCCCTTCTGCGCCTCGCTGTGCCCCCATAAAACAAGTAACGGTCACATGTGGGGGGTCTCTGTACTCGGGAGAAATTGTAGAACAAATTTTATGGTGGGGTTTCTTTTTTTATCTTTTGGAAATGTGTAAATTTTAGGGCTAAATGAACGTATAACCGACAAAATTTGACCATTCTAAATTTCACCGCCATTTTGATTCAATTACTATGAAGATCTCAAGGGGTTAACAATCTTTGTAAATGCTGTTTCTGATAGTTTGTGGGGTGCAGATTTGAAAATGGGTTGGTTATATAGGGGGTTTTTGATGCTAAATATGGAAAATTTAATTTCAAACAGTATTTATCCCCAAAATAGTCAATTTGGCCGCGTGACGTCAAAATAAATTATCCAAACATTGCAAAAATTATGAAAATGTAAAGTAGACAAATGGGAAATGTTATTCGGCAAGTTATTTAGGTGGTAAATCGATCTGCCTGAAAATGCGGTGATTTTGAATTTCAAAAATGGCAAATTTTTCTAAAAATTCATCATTTTTTTCCTTTTTTGTAAATAAACGCAAAACTTATCAGCCAAAATTTACCGCTAAAATGAAGTACAACATGTGGGGAAAAAACAATCTCAGATTCGCTTTGATAAGTAAAAGTGTTCAAAAGTTATAACCATATAAAGAGACGCAGGTCAGAATCCAAAAATTGGGACTGAGCCTTAAGATGTAAAATGGCTGTGTCCTTAAGGGGTTAAAGGATATCATTTGTATTTATGCATTGTGAACCAAACATGCCTTTAGAATGCTGTAGCAACACTGATGCATAAAGATATCTTCTTATATCCCTGATTTTTTTACTAAAAAACTATTAGGGCTTGAATTTTATCAGGACCTTGGGAAAACTGGCTGCAGACCGCTGCTGTACATAAACACATTACACAAAGCTTCCTGAACTGTCCAGACAGGACTAATGAACTTGAACTGGATGACTCACACACAGCAGCTGGGGGAAGGTGCAGCGATTGATTTCTTCTGCCTGTCATAGACAACACAGTGATTACCTCTTTTAAGCAGGACAAGGCTGCAGCAGTGCATAATTAGAGTAAGAGGAGACGTGGGGACAGCCACAGGAGCAACAGTCTCATTATTATAATTTTATAATTGTTTTTTCACCAAAACCACTAAGTTCAGGGATTAAGCAAGATGTGTACCTGCATCAGTGTAGCTACAACATTCTCAAGGAATGTTTGGTTAGTAATGCATAAAAGCAAAATGGTAGATTTCCTTTAATAACATTACATTAGAGAATGTGTTATTTTGTTATTCTGAGTACATTAAGTCCATTTGGGACCTATTTTGGCCTCTAGGACGCGGTCCTATTTTTCAAATCTGCCCTGTGTCACTATAAGTGGTTATAGCTTTGGAACGCTATAAAATATCCAGGGGATTTTGAGATTGTTTTCTCGTGACATATTGCACTAAATTAAAATTAGTTTCAAAATTTGGATGATATTTTTGTACTTGGTTATGAAAAAGATAAAAATTTGCCAAAAATTTGGAAAAATTATTTATTGTCAATTTTCTACTTTTGAAGCACCCAAATTAATTCATAACTTACATTTCCCAAATGTCTGATTTATGTTGCCATGCTTTTTAACATTCCACATATTTTACTAGAATGTTATGAGGTTTAGATTTAGGGTGCCATTTTTGGCCATATAAGCTGAGGTGAGGTTTAGGAAGACTTTTTTTTGGCTGTTTACAATACCATAAAAATATTACCGTACATACTCGAGAATAATTTTACCACCAAAACAGGGAAAACCTCCCAGTAGTATATAGCCAGCCCCCTGTAGCATACAGCCAGCCCACTTTAGTATAAAGCCAGCCAGCCCCCTTTAGTATACAGCCAACCAGCCCACTTTAGTACACAGCCAGCCCCCTTTAGTTTAAAGCCAGCCAGCCCCCTTAAGTATACAGCTAGCCAGCACCATTTAGTAGCCAGCCAGCCCTCAGTTTGCACAGCACATAAAATAATAAACTTACACTATGACGTAATCAGCGGCGACAACAATTCTATTGTGGACCCTGCAAAACCACAAAATCATAGACCAAGTATGCCGACACACAGTACATGAATCAATATTGCACAACGAGAAAAAGTGCGTCTCATGAAGCCCAAGTAGCAAATATGTAATAAGTCTTTATTCAATCAATAGAAAAAATGTCCAACAGAGAAATAGTTAGCACATAAAAACAATTAAAAATGCACGCACATACATATAACAAACAGATAGCTGGATTAACCAGGTATGGTTTACTAACAAACGCCTCCTCTAGTAATCCTAGACCACCCCTAATAATAGGTCAAAGAATCGAATTCATGTCCAAGTTGCCATCCAGTATTAATTGCATATTTGGACCACTGCAAACTGTACACAAATAATATACAACCAAAGCCGTTTGGCGTGTCTCACAGGACCACAGTAGAGTTCAATGGGCCCCGGGGCAAAATTCCTAACGGGGCCCCACCTCCACCCTACATGTGACCAGCTCCATTACTACTACTATCCAATAATTAAATACAGAAGGCAGTGGCGTTACTAGAAGCTAATGGGCCCTAGTGCAAAGACTGTGCCAGACACCCCCGGATATAATGTATGGTTTATAGTAAGTCTTCTCACCGCAACCTCTGCACGCCCTCAAGTTACGCCCCTACAGGTGACCCTGTGACCCATATCCCAGGTCGCAGGCGCCCCCGTGCCCCAGCTTCTGAACTCACCTGTTCTGGCTCCAGCGATGATCTCTATAATGTCCGTGCTCCAGCACACACTCTCCCGTGTTCTAGGGCGTGCACACTCCGGCTCTGTGGAATTTTATAGCCCAGCACACCGCTAATTGGCGCAGGCCAGCTGCCTTCCCTAGTAAATTTCAGCCCCTTTTATGTTCCCTGCCGGATCTTTGTGCTTCCATGCTGAGAGAAAGCTGTATTCCAAGCCCTTTGCGTTTATTCAGATTTCCCATTGTGACCTCGATTCCGTTCCTTCGATTTCGTGCTGCCTGTCCTGACCTATTGCTGCGTCCCTGAAACTGTGCTCCCTGTCTTGACCTTCTTCCTGTCCCTGACCAGGCAAAGTCGCGCCTGTGGAACGACCAGGAGGTACCACGCTGCAACAAGTCCAACCTGCTTTCTGGCGGGCTCTGGTGAAAACCAGGTACCACTTAGACTCTGATCTCAGGTGTTGGCTTACGTCATCGCCCATGGTAGTACAGAGGATCCACTACCTCTGATCTTGACACCAAGAACCGGCCATGGATCTCGCCAAGGTTCCGCTACCTGTTCAGATCGGCAGATTGCCACGCAAGGTCCAAGGTCAGCAACTTGGACAAGTCGCAACCATGCTGCAGCAAGTATTGGCTACTCAACACCAGCGTCAAGCTCCTGCGGTTTCTTCTGCTACTCCGGTTTGTCTGCCTTCTGTGGAACCCAAGCTACGACTCTCCATGGCGTCTAAATATGATGGTGATCCCAAGTTGTGCAGGAGCTTTATCACGCAGTGTTCACTGCGCATGGAACTCATTCCTATGCAGTTTGTCACAGAATAGTCTAAAGTGGCTTTCTTCATCAGCCTCCTCTCTGGGAAGGCCCTGGCATGGGATACCCCCCTCTGGGACAGGAAAGACCTGGTCACGGCTGATGTCCAAACCTTCTTTGCTGAGTTCCGGCCCGTCTTTGAGGAACCAGCTCGGGCATCTTCTGCTGAGCCCGCCCTACTGAATCTGTGTCAAGGGGACTCCTCTGTCGGTGACTATGCGGTTCAGTTCTGTTCTCTGGCTTCAGAACTAGCCTGGAATATGGCCTGGTCAAGACTTTTAAAAAGGGGCTTTCAGGACAAATTAAAGACGCACTGTCGGCACATGACTTGCCGTCTACTCTGAGTGATCTCATCTCTCTGGCCACTTGGATCGACATCCAGTGTACTGAACGCTTGGAGGAGAAGCGTCTTGTGCAAGTTCAACCCAAGATCCGCCCTCCGGGTCTGCTGCTGAGGAACCCATGCAGTTGGATAAAGCTCGTCTGACTTGATAAGAGCGCTCTTGACAAAGACGGGAGAATCTTTGCCTCTATTGTGCCAGCCCGGAACACTTTCTTGAGTCTTGTCCAGTCCGCCCGTGCTTTTTTGTCCATGAAACACACGCACCTAGGGCTCTTGGGAGGAGCGTCCCTAGGTAGGAGCAAAGCCTCACCATGACTGAACTTGCCTGTTTTACTGAGCTCTAGAACAGGTACTCAGTTCCAGGCCACAGCTTTCTTGGATTCTGGTTCTGCAGGAAATTTCGTGGATGCCTCCTTGGTCTCCCAGTATCACCTTCCTGTGGTCTGCCTAGAGAAGCCGCTGGCTATCTCCTCCATCAGTGGACAGGTCTTTAGCGATCCAGTATATTACCGCACCAAGCTTCTGTCCCTGCAAGTCGGGGCTATGCACAAAGAGAGAACGTTGTTTTATGTGCTTCCCCGATCTACGTCACCATGTCTGCGTCAGTGTCCTCCAAGCCTCTAGTGGGTCTTCCCTCTGCTTATACGGACTTTGCTGATGTCTGCTTGGAGAAGCAAGCAGAGACTATGCCACCACACCATCCTTATAACTGCCCTATAGAGTTGCTGCTGGGCATGTCTCTGCCTCAAGGTCGGATATACCCATTGTCCATACCCAAGACCACGACTTTGTCAGCCTATATCAAAGAGAATCTGCAGAAAGGGTTCATCTGCAAGTCTTCGTCTCCTGCCGGTGTTGGATTCTTTTTTGTGGCGAAGAAAGATGGATCTCTCCACCCCTGCATAGTCTTGGGCTTAATAAAGTTACCGTGAAGAACTTCTACCCACTACCCTTGATCACGGAACTCTTTGACCGCCTCCGTGGAGCTAAGGTCTTCACTAAGTTGGACCTTTGAGGGGCATATAATCTCATCTGCATCCGTGAAGGGGATGAATGGAAGACTGCCTTCAACACTCGAGATGGGCACTTAGAGTGTCTGGTCATGCCCAAGTCATGCCCAAGAATTTGTCAACAACATTTTCAGAGACTTGTTATATACCTGTGTCGTGGTCTATTTGGACAATATCCTGGTGTTCTCTACTGACCTGGAATCCCATCAGTCCTACATACGACAGGTTCTCAGGAGTCTAAGGGCCAATCACCCATATGCAAAACTCGAGAAGTGCCAATTCCACCAGAAGAGTCTTCCTTTCCTCATCTGTAGTTCTCCACTGGCCTCGCCCAGATGGACTACGAGCTATACAGAGATTCCTAGGCTTTGCTAACCACTACCGCTAGTTCATACCACATTTCTCCTCCCTCGTGTCACATATTGTGGCATTAACAAAGAAAAATGCTGACCCTAACCTCTGGTCTCCGGGGGCTGAAGAAGCATTTTCTAAAAATAAGTCTGCCTTTGCTCCTGTTCTCACATGGCCTGATACGAAGAAACCGTTCCAGCTTGAGGTTGATGCTTCCTCTGTAGGAGCTGGAGTCATCCTTCCCCAGAAAGAGCCCAATGGTCAACGCTCACCTATGGTTTCTTCTCAAAGACTTTTTCTGCTGCGAAGGGAACTATTCCATAGGTGATCCGGAGCTTCTAGCCATAAAACTTGCCTTGGAGGAGTGGCGTTATCTGCTGGAGGGAGCTCTTCGTCCGGTCTGTATCATCAAAGATCTCAATCCCCGACAGGCTTGTTGGTTCCTCTTCTTCTGCCATTTCAATTTTATGACACACTTCCATCCAGCAGAGAAGAATGTTAAGGCTGACTCTCTCTCGTGCCTCCGATGTCATTGGGGAAGAATCGGCTCCTCGTCATATTGTTCCTCCAGAACGACTGGCTGTGGCCAAAACTGTGGATCTGTGGTAGCTTCCTCCTGGCAAGACTTATGTCAGACCTACTCTTCAGAAGAAGATGCTAATTTGGGGACATTGCTCTCGCGTGGCTGGGCACCCTGGGGTGCAGAGGTCTGCCACTCTCATATCTCGTTACTACTACTGGCCAGATCTGGTCAAGGACGTTCGAGATTTTGTGAGTTCCAAGTCGACACGTCTCAAGCCAGCAGGTCTTGTTCTGCCGTTGCCGATACCCAGTTGCCCGTGGACTCACATTGCCATGGACTTTATCACAGATCTGACTTTTTCCTCTGAGAATCCCATCTTCTGGGTGGTAACTGACAGGTTCTCTAAGATGTCTCATTTTTTTCCGCTGCCAGGTCTGCCGTCAGCTCCTGCTCTGGCCAGTCTGTTCTAACTCCATATCTTCCGGCTACGTGGACTCCCTCTGCACATTGTCTCCGACCGTGGAGTCCAGTTTCTTCAGATTCTGGGGTTCTCTCTGCAATCAACTGCAAGTCAAGCTGGACTTCTCCTCCGCATACCATACTCTAACGGGCAAGTGGAGAGAGTCAACCAGACTTTAGGCTGCTATCTACGGCACTTTGTAGAAAGGACAAAAAAAACCACAACAGTAGAGGACGGCGCCTCATGTAATATTGTAGGGATCACTGGTTGGTGAGAGACAAGACTACTGCTCACCTCGAAGCACCTTTTAATTGTACGGTTTTGTGGCCCACCCTGGTGAAGAGTTCTGGGTCGTATGGCAGAATGGATAGCCAGTAGTAGAAGTAGATATGTGAATAGGTCAAAGCAGCTTCCACAGCTCCACAAAACCCGGACCTCCGAAGAGAAGCCGGTATAGACCTTGGGGTGAAAAAACGAAAAAAAGTGGAACAAGAGCTAATGTGGGGCACTATTTGGCCAATGGGTATCCACAATAATAATAAATCGCTGTTGGTGCTCGAAAATTACTTTATTTAATAAAATTATTTTTATCTTAAAATAATAAACGGGAATGACAACACTTAAAAATGTCTAGACATTTTGTTATTACCATTTTTCAAGTGTTGTCATTCCCGTTTATTATTCTCGTTGACTGGAAGAGGTTCAGGCCAGAGGAGAGTGGGAGCCCGAGGACAACATCCTTGACCATTCTCTTCTGCAAAGGATTCTCCAGTTCAAAAAGAGGGGGAGGTCGAAGAGGGGGGTATGTCACAGGTGCCCCTGCGACCCATATAGCAAACCCATGTACCTCTGTGTGCCCCAGCTTCTGAACTGACCTGATTCGGCTCTAGTGGCAATCCCCGTAATGTCCGCACTCCGGCGTGCGCTCCCATGTCCTAGGGTGCGCATGTGTCAGCTCTGGAAAATTTAAAGGGCCAGAGCGCCGCTAATTGCCATTGGCCAGCTACCTGCCCTAATAAATTCCATCCCCTTTTTCAACCCTACCGGATGTTTGTGCTTCCATGCATGAGAGTAAGCTGTATTCCAAGCCATCTGTGTTTATTCAGATTTCCCGCTGTGAACTCGATCTCGTTCCTGACTCCGATTCCATGCTGCCTGTCCTGACCTATTGTTACGTCCTGACTCCAAACCTGTGCTGCCTGTCTTGACATCCTGCCTGTCCCTGACCACGAGTTTGCCTCACGATTCTGCACTACGCCTTGGCTGCCAACACAGGCAAAGTCGCGCCTGTGGAACGACCTGGAGGTACCCCGCAGCAACAAGTCCAACCTGCTTTGCAGCGGGCTCTGGTGAAAACAGGGTACCACTAAGATTCCGGTCCCAGGTGTTGGCTTACGTCATCACCCACGGTGGTACAAAGGATCCACTACCTCTGATCGTGACAGCAAGAGTATGGATGACTAAACTGCAAAGATTTATTATGCATTGCAATAAAGTAAAACGCTAGAGGTATACAAAAGGCTGTCATACGGTACAATTAAGTATGATACTAGAGGTATACAGGTCAGAGAAAAATAAGTGATGAGGTGGTTAGTAGATGTAGAAGAGGTAGAAGGCTCTCCACGCTTTCCATCTCCAATTGGAGACTTCCTCAAGGGTAAAAGGGTCAGCGTAGCGCATTTTTGTTGGGTTTCCCGCAGATTTCCATTTTGCGCCGCATCGCGCCAGGGATTGTGTCGCACACGATCGGATTTTGGCGCATCGGCGCCAGCTTGCACGTGACAGAAATGGCGGGGTGGGGCGTCGGACAACCCAACAGTTTTGGACAACGTCCAAGATTAAACATTTAGAATTGTGTCACAAGACACGCACTTACAAGCACCAGGAAGAAGAAGGTGAACTCCAGTGGACCTCGGCGCAGAAGCGACAGATGCAGGAACTCCGGCGCACGTTCTTCATGAATTGTGCCAGACTTCATCCTTGTTGGACTTTCCGATTCTGGGATCTCCACAGGACCGGCTAAGTAAATTTGCCTCAATGTGCGCAAAATACATATATTATCAATAGAGGACGTCACAGTGTTGCCAAAAGATAGTATGTACAAATATATTTGTAGTACAGTATATTAGATACGGAACAAATTAGTTTCAAAGATAAAAAAAAAATTAGATTTTTTTCCCTTTTACAAATAAAATGCACACCAACAGGTGGTAATAAGGACTTGAGTGGCAAATACCAAAAGAGCGACGAATACGGATGCATACATTATGCCAATAATAACATTACAAAGAATACAGTACGATCAGAGATGTTAGTTGAACAATCATCAGTTGATGGTGGAGTGCAATTAAAAAGCTACAGTGCAACATACTATTTAGAATACTGTAAGCCATAGTGGTTATATGAGATAATACTTACTACAAGTGCAAAGAACAACTAATTCATTAATGGAGAAAAAACAAAATCAGTGCATTGCTGATATAAAGAATGGCAGGTAAGGAAAAATGACAAAGTGTAGTAAGATGAGACGATATCATTGTCAATATGATTAGGTCTATAATCATATCATAGTACAGATCAATGTACATATATTATTGATAGGAAACGTCACTTATTGCCAAATGGTAGTTTGTACACTTCTGCACAGTGCAATATATTAAATAAGTAGAATCAAAAAACTGATTAGTTTTATGGATACAAACTGTATGCCAATCAAATAAAGAGCATAAATATAATAAAAAGAATATATTTAAATGATAAAAATATAAAGTACAATCAGAGTGCTAAAGTGCGACATTATAATAAATTACTATAAGTCCTAATGGCTATATGAGACAAAATTCAGAACAAGTGCAAAAGATAATTCATTAGTGAAGAGAGCAACAAAAGACAATGGTTACAAAGTAATCCATATAGAGCAGTGGTGGCGAACCTATGGCACGGGTGCCAGAGGTGACACTCAGAGCCCTTTTTATGGGCATGTTTGCCATTACCCCAGGGTAGAGTTTGCCAGACAGGACTCAAGGCCTCTTGCGGTCCCAGGCAGCCCAGGACCCTAGAAGGAAGCTACAATGATAATCCAAATTTTTTCTCCTTCTTTCTACTGTATTGGTGTCTTCAGGTGCCTATACAATTCAAACCCGTGACAGAGCAGGTAGTAATAAGTTACTGCTTGAATTGTTGCATTGGTACTTTCCAAAAAATATGTGGGTTTTGGTTGTAGTTTGGGCACTCAGTGTCTAAAAGGTTTGCCATCACTGATATAGAGGAACGGTGAAAAAGAAAGTGAGTCGAAATATAGCAGACTAGCAGGGCGCCACTGTTAATATAATGCATATAGTAATCAACTTGTACCGATGCTATGTATTTAATGATATTACTTAAAGCCTAATTAAATATACCCATTCAAGGGTTAAGATGCATATTAGAATATTTGTATAGCTGTCTTTTAAAAATAGTACGAATGTCCCTATCAAAATAGTCATAACTACTAGTTTAGTGCATAAGTGCCACTGCAGGGAACCTCATGTACAGTACGGGATATTTTTCAAATAAAAACATAACATACACAAGTAACATATTGAATTTACAACTAATAAAATATCTTATAAATACCAAAAAAAGATAACCCGATACCTAATATCCAACTCCTACTACTAATCAAACACATAGAATACCAATGGAAGTAAATAGGATACCCAAATAAATACATAAATTTGCAATAAAGTTAAATACTCAGTTTACAATAAGCAATATACATCTTTATTTAATCGGTCACCACAAAAACACGGTTAAAAACTTAACATAAAAACCACAAAGATGTGGCGGTGGTCTGAAATAACACAATGCATAGTAAGTACACTCAAAGTATCCAACAAACATCAGTAAATGCAATTAGGCTGTAACCAGTTCCATTACCCACCAGGGCGTAGTATGTAGCCAAAACAGATTGTTTGAGATAGTGACTCTGACCACCGCCACAGCACCCCGACGCGCGTTTCGCCGTCGCTTCCTCTAGGGGGTGTACTGTGGTATGGTCAGTGTCTCATATATATCCCTCAACCCCAAATGAATGGTGCCCTGGGGCCAATCAAAAGTGCAGTGTGCTTCTTACCAGGATGAACAGCAGGTGTATTTTTTTTTTCGGAAATGGTTCCCTGATTAAGAGCGACGGTATGGGGCATCCATATTGCGCCGCTATGATTGAAACTTCAGGTCTCCAGCATGGCGGCGACAGATGGGCAGAGTTCCATTACGTATCTGGTGAAACACCCGAAATTTCTGCCTGACACAGCTCGTTTGCTAAGGGGGCGATGTATTGAGGCAGCTATGTGGACGACGTGTGGTGGTAGCGGCTGCAGCCGCAGGCTGACTATTGATCAGGCGACATAACCAGAGTCTACTCCGCCTACAAACAGCATTTCTAAAAGCCTTTTGTGTACGATCAAGTGTAGCACTGTTCTTATAAGTATTTGGCCTTGTTATGGCGGGGGAGGGGAACGTAAAGAGATGCGCAAGTAGTGCTGAAATAATATCCTTCATAGATAAAAGTTTGGTGGTATATTTTGTGGATAACATAGCAGGGTGGCGACAAAGTTAACAAGTTTGATGTGGAAGCCATTAAAACAACCTAAAATTTTGCCAGACACAGCTCGTTTGCTAAGGGGACGACGTGTGGAGGCAGCTATGGGGATGATGTGTTGGAGGCATGTGGGGGGAGACGCGCACTCAGTTATCCAGCTTTGCATGCATTGTGAAAATGAGTGAACCATATAAAACGCCAGAAAATCACAGCCGGTAAAACATCCGAAAATGTAGCCTGACACAGCACATTTGCTAAGCGAAAGACGTGTGGAGGCAGCTATGGAGACGACTTGTGGAGGCAGCAATGGAGACGACTTGTGGAGGCAGCAATAAGGACGACGTGTGGAGGCAGCTATAAAGACGACGTGTGGAGGCAGCTATAAAGACGACGTGTGGAGGCTGCATTGGAGACAATTAAATTTGGATAGTGCCTGTATATGGCAGTCCTAAAAAGTTTTCATAACAGAGGACTGGGTAGGTGGCTCTCCAGAAAATGTAAATACATAGAGTACCTGTATGTGGCACTCCCAAAACATTTGCAATACTGAGAACTCCGAATGTGGTCCTCCACAAAAATGTAATACATAGCTAGAGCTAGTTGGCCCAGACAAAAAATAGCCAGTTGCCTCTGCTTTAGTGTACAAAGAGGAGGAGAAGGAGGAGAATGAGGAGGAGGAGTGCATACATGAGAATTATTCAGGTTGAGCTGCTTTCACCTGGTGGAGAATGGAAATCATGAGAAATCCATGCATGATTCATCTTGATAAGCGTCAGCCTGTCAACGCTGTCAGTCGACAGGCGTGTGCGCTTATCGGTGATGATGCCACCAGCTGCACTGAAAACCCGCTCGGAAAACACGCTAGTGGCAGGGCAGGCAAGAACCTCCAAGGCGTACAGCGCCAGTTCGTGCCACATGTCCAGCTTTGAAACCCAGTAGTTGTAGGGAGCTGTGTGCTCATTTAGGATGATGGTATGGTCAGCTACGTACTCCCTCACCATCTTTCTGTAAAGATCACCCCTACTCTGCCGAAACTGGGGACAGGTGACAGTGTCTTGTTGGAGTGACATAAAACTGGCAAAGGCCTTGTAAAGCATACCCCTGCCAGTGCTAGACAAGCTGCCTGCTCGCCTACTCTCCCTCGCTACTTGTCCCGCAGAAGTACGCCCTCTGCCGCTAGCGGTGTCAAATAAGAAAGACTGTTTCAGCTTGTGCACCAGGGCCTGCTGGTATTCATGCACTCTCACACTCCTTTCCTCTACAGGGATGAGATTGGAAAGATTTTGCTGTGGGTCCAGGAGAGTGAATACCCAGTAATCGGTGCTGGAAAAAATTCTTCAAACGTGAGGGTCATGGGATAGGCAGCCTAGCATGAAATCTGCCATATGTACCAGAGTCCCAACGCGCAAGAATTCACTCCCATCACTGGCCTGACTCTCCATTTCCTCCACCTCCTCTTCTTCTGCCCATACATGCTGAACAGTTAATAAGGACTGAGCAATGGTCCCCTCTTCTGTCTCGCTGACATTCTCCTCCTCTTACTCCTCATCCACCTCCTCCGATACGCGCTGAGAAACAGGACGGAGGGTGCTCTGGCTATCAACAAGGGAATCTTCTTCCCCCGTCTCTTGTGACGAGCGCAAAGCTTCCGACTTCATGCTGACGAGAGAGTTTTCAACAGGCCAAGCAGCGGGATGGTGAGGCTGATTATGGTGGCATCGCCAACTCTGGATAACATGGTTAATGTGGAATTCCATCTCGTGGGCACGTTGCACAACAGTTGGTGAGCGGGCATTGTCACACACAACCATGCCTGACTTCAGGTTCAGCGAGGCCAGCCACAGATCGGTCTGCGCCGTGATGCCCTGTAATAGCTCTTGGGCGGTGTGCCTTTTATCGCCTAGGCTCAGCAGTTTGAGCACCGCCTGCTGTCGCTGTCGCTGATGGCGCCATGCTAATGGATGGTAATTTAGAGGAGGAGGTGGAGGAGGGGTGGGAGGAGAAGGCATAGTAGGCCTGAGAGACTGTGACCGAGGTAGGCCCCGCAATCCTCAGAGTCAGCAGTATATGAGCGGCCCCAGGGTCAG
This sequence comes from Engystomops pustulosus, assembly GCA_019512145.1. Taxonomy (NCBI): domain Eukaryota; kingdom Metazoa; phylum Chordata; class Amphibia; order Anura; family Leptodactylidae; genus Engystomops; species Engystomops pustulosus. The sequence continues at coordinate 49,769,226 of CM033650.1, forward strand.
ACTCGGTCCCAGCCTCCACCAAGTTAACCAATGTGCCGTCAGCAATATATAGTGGCCCTGCCTGGCAGCACTCGTCCCGTGTCCGTGGTTAGATGGATCTTGTCAGAAATGGCATAGGTCAGGGCATGAATGATGTTGTCTGACACGTGCTGGTGCACGGCTGGGACGGCACATCGGGAAAAATAGTGGCGGCTGGGCACCGAATAGCGAGGGTAGGGCAGCATCTCCAGGCTCCGTAATTTGGAGATGTGGATGTTGAGGGCTTGGGCGTGTGGGTGGAAATGTATTTCCTCTTGTGCTCCAGCGTCTAGAGTATAGACAGCTGAACGCTGCGCATGGAGACATTGGAGGATGCTGTGGAGGATCGTGGAGGCAAAGGTGTGGTTTTTGAGCGGGAGGTGTTTGTGCCGGTGTCCTGGGCAGGGGGCTGACTAGCAGAGGCAGCAAATGACACAGGGGAAGGAGCAGTTGTGGGCCTGGCCGGAGGTGAACGGCCTTGGTTCCATTGAGTGGGGTGTTTAACACTTATATGCCTGCGCATGCTGGTGGTGCATAAGCTAGTAGTGGTGGAAACCCTGCTGATCCTGGTGTGTCACAGGTTGCACACCACAGTCCGTCGGTCATCCCCTGTTTCCATAAAGAACCTCCAGACTTGAGAACATTTAGCCCTCGCCACGGGAGTTACACTACGTGAAACATTTGGCGCTGATGCACCAGCTCTGGCTCTCCCTCTCCGTCTGGCCCCACCACTGCCTCTTCCAACCTGTTCTCATATAGGACTAGCCTCCATTTCAGTCTCAGGACTCAGTCTCAGAAGCACTGTGTTCACCCGGCCTCTCAACCCAGCTTGGGTCTGTCACCTCATCATCCTCCGATCCCTCGGTCTGCTCCCCCCTCGGACTTCCTGTCCTGACAGCAACTTCACCACTGTCTGACAACCGTGTCTCCTCATCATCCGACACCTCTTTTTACACTTCTTCCACTACGTCAAGAAGGTCATCATGACCAACAGACTGCGACCGTTTGAAAACCTGGGCATCGGGAAAGAGCTCAGCAGCAACCTGACAAGTGGCTTGTGACTCTGGGAAGGGTCCAGAAAACAGTTTCTCAGAGTATGCCGTATGAAATTCCAAATTTTCCTGGGAGGGGGCAGACAGGGGGGAAGGAGGTTGAGGTGGAGAAGCTGGAGGAGTGTTCACTTGGGTAACATGGGTGGACTCCGTGGAAGACTGACTGGTGGACAAATGACTTGAAGCATTGTCCGCAATCCACGACATCACCTGTTCGCACTGTTGGGGGGGGGCTGTATATCGGGTACAGTATATTACTTAGCTGCAGGGGCTGTATATGGGATACAGTATATTATATGTATATAGATTTTATCCCTATATAATGAAGGGATGTGTTATATGTGGGGTAGCGTGCGGTCATTTGTGTTGTGAGGGGTATATATTATTTAGGAGCGCAGTGTTGTTTTCCAGGAGACTTTATACTGTAAGTGACTGTGGTATTTTTAGGGACGCCGGGTGGAGATGCTGCACGGAGCTGAAGATATCTGGCCATGAACTCAGCCGCGATACGTCATGGATTGGAGAACCCGGAATAAAGTCCTCCTGATGGAAGAGATTGTCATCTATAAGGTACTAGATGCCACTAATGACTCCCAGATCCTGTAGTCAGTCACACAGTGTCAGGGAGCTGCCTGTAGGGTTGTTAATTGTTAGTAAAGTTTAAGGATTTACTTAACAGGGAGTGGGGGGGGGGGCAGCATTTTAATATTCGCCTCAGGCAGCAAATATGCTAGAATCGGCCCTGCTGGTAGAGTAGGAAGGTAATCAGCGGCATCATAGTGTGCGCCAGCCGGCAGAGACCCGTCCATGCGCTAATACTAATACAGCAGAGAGAAGAAAGAAGAGGAGCTGAGGGGACTGTGGCATCGGAAGCCACGGCAAGCATCAGGTGCACCGGAAGGGGAGTTTGTAAGTTTATTTTTTTATTGACTCATGAATAAGCCGAAGTGAGGTTTTACAGCACATTTTTTTTGCTGAAAAACTTGGCTCATACACGAGTATATATGGTATATTATTTTTATTCTATGGGTCGCCACCTAATTTCTATAGATTTTTAAATGTTTTTCCCAATATTACTGAATAAAAAGTAATTTGGCGAAAATGTAGTTAATTTTTAAATCACTATCTTTTCATATGCATAACTTTTTTATTTTTCGGCTGATAAATCTTTTTAAGGGCTTATTTTTTTGCGAAAAGCATTGTTCTTTTTTAGTGGTCTTATTTTGGAGAGTGTAACATTTTGAAATTAACTTTACGGGGTGCGGGCTGCCCAATAATGATTGTGTGGGGGGCAGGCTATATACTACAGGGCCTAGCAGGCTATATACTACAGGGGCTGGCAGGCTATATACTACATGGCCTGGCAGGCTATATACTACAGGGGGCTGGATATATACTACATGGGGCTGGCAGGCTATATATTACAGGGGGCTGCAATACTACATGGGCTGTCCTACACAGGTGGCTGGCAGGCTCATCTATTCAAGGGCTATGCAGATCTACGACTACGGGGGCTGCATGTTGACTACAGGGGTGGATTACGAACAGAGGAGCTGGCTGGACTGTATACCACAGGCGCTGCGGGTGTATACTACATGGGGGCTGGCTGGCTGTTTACTACAGGGGGCTGGGCTGTTACTAAAGGGTCCAGGACTTGCGTTACATAGGGGGCTGGCTGTATACTACAGGGAGCTGGCTGGCTGTATGCTACAGAAGGCTGGCAGGCTATATACTACAGGGGGCTGGATATATACTACATGGGGCTGGCTGGCTATATACTACAGGGGCTGGCAGGCTATATATTACAGGGGGCTTGCAGACTATACACTACAGGGTGCTGGCAGGCTCTGCACTACAGAGGGCTGGCAGGTTATCGACTACAGGGGGGCTGGCTGGCTGTTACACAGGCGGCTGCTGTATCATGGCTGATACTACGGGGCTGGCTGGCTGTATACTACAGGGGGCTGGCTGTATACTAAAGGGGTCAGGCTTGCTGTATACTATAGGGGGCTGGCTGTATACTACAGGGAGCTGGCTGGCTGTATGCTACAGAAGGCTGGCAGGCTGAATACTGCATGGGCTGGCAGGCTATATACTACAGTGGGGCCAGCTGGCTATATACTACAGGGGGCTGGCTGTATACTACAGGGGGCTGTCAGGCTATAAACTACAGGGAGCTGGCTATATACTACAGGGGCTGGCAAGCTATATACTACAGGTGCTGGCAGGCTACACATTAGACTCTTTAACATACGGTATTTGATTAGTCTGTGCCGCATGGTTAGCCCCTTAGTTACCACCCATAAGGGTTTCTTTATCGGTCACTAAAGCTCAGTCTAGGCCAATGGGTTTTTCCGTCGGCCCAGCCTAATTGACCCATGGCTCCCGCGTGAAGGGAACAGCAGTGACTCGGTTGTCTCATGACAGCCAGGCCCTGGTTCTAAAAGAACAGACTGTTAACCCTTTAACTATTAACTGTTAATCCCTCACATACCTGATGTAGCAGGACCGAGCAGTCTGGCTGTCAGCCTATGTAATTCCATAGGATGACATTACTAATGCACTGCAATATATGGTTTTAATAAAAAGTGATCAAAAGGTCTTACAGTTCCCAAAATGATAGCACTAAAAATGTTATCACATCCTTCAAAAATTACACCTTACACAGCTCCGTACTACAAAGTATGAAAAAGTTATTAGCATCAAAATATGTTGAAACAAAGATATTTTTTGAAAATTATTCTTAAATCTATCAAAACATAAAAAAACTATATAAATTTGGTATCTCTGATTATACCAAACCAAATAATAAGTTTGACATGTCATTTGGAGCGCACGGGCAAATCTTAAAGAACAAAGCCCACAATAATATGACGTAAATTGTTGGCGCTCAGCGTCCGATATATCGGATGCAGTGCTGATGCCGGTTCAGCTCAGGATCTGAGCCAAACCAGCATTAGGAAACACGGGGTGCAGGCTATGACAAATGGCCGACACCCCAGTATAACACTCGCGGTCGGAGTGGGCTCTGATCGCAGGTATTTAACCCGTTAAATGCCACGGTGCGACTGCGGCATTTAACTTGCATTTGGGAGGTCTTTCCCCCACGATCGCACCCCTGAGCCGTTTTCGGGGGGTGCCAATCATTTCTCAACTCGCCTCATGGTAGGTGTGCCCCTGCATGTGGGGTGTCCGTGTTCGCAGAAGCAACTGCACAATTATATTCGTAGCTGCATTTTCTACTTTTGTTCAGTTTAAGTGGGGCTTAATGATGAAATTAGATTATTCCAAATAAATCCTTAATTTGGTTTTAATTTCTATGAAATATTTCAACGGTTAACAAACTTTCTGTGTGCTGTTTTGAACAGTTTGAGGGGTAACGTTATTAGAATGGGGTGATTTTTGGTAGGTTTCTATTAATATGGTCCCCAAAAAACAATGAATCCTAAAATTTTCTTGAAAACATGCTGTTAGATTTGTGATCTTTCTAAAATTGTTATGAAACAAAGCTCAGATATGGTTAATGTTAATTAGTAACTAATTTGGGTAGTAAGACTATCAGTTTGAAAAAAAGAACATTTTGAAAATAGCTAATTTTTTAGCAGTTTTGAAAAATACTGCACATGCTCAATAGATTTTGCGCATGGCCGCAGACATGGTATTCTGTCACCAAGAACAGTCAACTGTGCTTGTTCAGCATAATTTTTGCACAGGGCAGCGGACTTTATGCTTTGTCACCGTGATCAGTCCACTGTACATGCTCAGTGTGATTCTCATGCAAGGTAGCAGACTTTAAAGTTTCCAACATATAGACATCTTGGGGATATTTATCAGGGCCTCTGCGCCACGTCACTGGCGTAGAAGCCCTGAAATAATCGTAAATGCTAGCTTATTGCTAGCAGTTGTGATTATTTTCCACAATTTGCCTCCTTCACGCCAGTGGACCGTGAAAGGCGGGGAGTAGTGGGAGTGGGCATCAGTTGTGTCGCAGCTTCACTGTGTCCACTGCAACATCGGCATTCCAGTGCCAATTTGGACCATTGACCATTGATCTACTAGGGACAGTGTGGTATTATACCTTGACAATAATCCATTGTTATTCTTCTGGAGTGTAGAGCTCAGGTCACAACATATGACCAACTAGTACTAGTGCCCAGAGGCCCAATCATTATGGCCATATATGTAATCCAATAACGATCCTCCAGGGTACTCTGATGGTATAGAAACATACCACTGCAGTGGCTGGCAACAGACATACATTTGTCATAATACCTCAGAAGGATCTCTCACAGTGACACGAACTAACAATATTTACATCCCAGAGATCATTTATAGCCTGCTCGCCGTTCATAAGAGCTTGGATTATAGCTCATGAACACCCAACCCGTGACTCAATGTACCTACCTCACTGTGCTTTTAACACACCTTCCTTCTGAGCACCTGGTAGCTATGCTTCTGAATGACATATTTTCTTAACCTTATGATCAATAAACGTTAAGTTTTATTATGTACTAGTTAATCTTCTTGTCCGGATATGAGTATCTTTTTCCTGCCAATGGCAGTATTGTATTCTTCTGATTAAAACTGCCTGCCGTGACACTTGATCCATTTCTTTATAATAAAATTTGGACCATGCACACCATTTATTACTGCAACTCTACAGCATTGTGTTGGACGCTTTGGGGCACATTTGTATGTAGGAAACTGCACTAAAAGTGCTCTGCCAGTGTATAATGCTGGGCGTGCCAGATTCATTAAGAATGTGTGCTAGAAATCATGAATCTGTCGCTTCACCAAGTTCATCAACTGTTTTCTGGTGCACCTTTAACATAGGGCGTGCGATAGACTTTGCATGTTAAATCTGGCGCGCGGTCTGCCTGAGCACTGGAACGCCCCCTAATTTGTGTTACATGATGCCTAGTGCAGCTGCCCCAAAAAACGATTGCGTGCGACACATTTGTGGTGCAAAGACTTCTTAAATACCTGTGCAAGCAGTTTACACTAAAAAGAACGTAAAAAGCCCGGCAAAAAACTGGCACTACGCCTTAGTAAATGTGCGCCAAAAGGTGTCCATGTTAATTAACTATGTTAACTAACTGCACTATTTTAAAGGTACACAAAAAAAATTGGTTCAAACTTCCAGAATAGTGCAGGGTGCACCAGATTCAATAATCTGGCACACTTCTGCACATTTGAACTACTTTAGATAAATGTGGGCCATGTGTATCACGGTAACTTTTAGCATACAGTTTGTATTCTTCCTTGCTAGTAACAATATTAGTAGCATCATTAACATTAGTAGAAAGTATAAGACATCTTCCAGATTGTCAATGGTTCTGTTGGAAACAATTCTAAAAAATTAAAACCCCAACAAAAAAAGGGAGAAAAGAACTTCCTTCCATCCCGCAGAAGGTCATGCATGCCAGGGGAGCATGAATAGTGTTCTGCAAGGTAGAAAGGACTCCCAGATACGAAATGTCTGCATAATTTGAATCCATTTTGTCCAATATAGAGAGATTCTCGTTCAAGATATATGAGCCGCTACATGTGAATGAAGACCATTACTGCAAACTCCTCACACTCATCCACAGGGAGTAAACAATGGCAGAAAGCAGAGATCTGGAAAACTATGAGGAATTGATACAGGAAGTGTATTAGAAAACTGTATAACGTTTCACTAAACAGATAAAACATTTATTTCCTGAAACTGGAAAACCCCTGTAAGCTTAGATTTCTGAATAACACATATAACTTTCTTTGAACAATAAATGAGCAGAATACAATAGAGTATTGTAAATCCAGGAAATACCACTACAAAAATTCCAATAATTCAATAAAACTTGATGGGCTGATGTCTTTTTCTAACCTTATTTACTATGATACTTAGTGTAATAACCAGTGCACCAGTGTGCTGTTCTTTTAATCTCTGAATTTCATGTTTTGGACACCACCTCTGTTCCTTCAAGAGTGACCGTCATTTAAAAAACTTAAGAGAGAGCAGTGATACACTGTGCCTATGCAAGTCTTCAATCTGTCCCATTGAAGTTATTTTATGCTTTCTATATATAGTTTTTTGTTTCCTTTTTTGTGGTGTTATTTAATTTTGGGAGCAATCTTTTTAATCTAGTGGGGGTACATTGTGTCCGTACCCCCTATTACTTATCGGTGTTCAATCTCCTCTAGCTGCAAAAGTTATAATACTGAAACTTCTCTTGTCATTGAATAAACTTCGCATTTGCACTTATGTATATTATTCGGCCCCTTAGCTACAAGCTCCACACTCGCCTGTGTGGGTGTGCCTAAGATGCACAAGCTGTGGTCTCATTGGTCATCAGCTGGCGCTTGTGATGATGTTACAGGAGGGGTCCCGTCCCTCCATCTTGTTGATTGTAGTTTTTTTCAGAGCTGGAAACCCTGGTTGCTATGGGCGAAAAAGGTATAAAATAGGGGCAAAATACTTTGATGAATGATTCCTAAGGACACCTGGAACAGAATAATGTTTTTTTTTTGTGCTCAGAATGACATCTACCCTTTAAGTACAACTGTGATTCTGTATTTCACTCAGAGCTTAAGCCCAACTTGACCTGACTTTGATTTATATCTGTCAGCTCTGACCTCTGACCTGTATCTAGGATCTTATCAGTAACCTGCCTAGGGGGCCCAAAACTGGGCAGTAGGATTGTTGAACTCTAAGTGATTTACAATAGTCTCCTTTTGCCTACCTGGTCATCTGTCACATACATAAGGACTACTCTGAGAAGTAGCAGTCTTGTCTCTTTGTCACAATGAAGTCCAGATAATGCCCTCGAGATTAGGCCAAACCCAACCGGTGAGGTGACACAGCGGGGGGCATTTATTATCTACTTTCAAACGGATAACTGGCGTACTTTTCTCGCTTGCTGCGCCTCTTGCACCTTATTTATGAAGTGTCAGCTCCACAAGATTGGTGCTTTTTTCCGAAACTCACTTCCTTTTTTTGGGTGCAAAATTATGGTGCTGCTTGTGAATCCGCTTGTGACACTTTTCCGACACTTCTATTTTTCAAACTCGTTTTTTTGGTGCTGTTTTTGCTGCAGAATTAGAGCAGCTAAAAGCTAGTCTAGGGAGTTCTAGTTCACCTTCATGAATTGGGAGACAGTTCGAAAGCTTTTTGTTTGTGCGCCAAATCATTAATCCATTGCGCCATAAACTTACATCCCACTGAAAATTATAGCACGCTACCTGCGCAACCCTGCACCCAATAATAAATACCTGCCAGTGGGCCACAGTCCATTTTTTGTTATAAGACGTTGATTCGTTGTTTTGTTTAGTTCCTTTGCTATTAATAGCATTTGTACTTGTTATTGGACAGTTTAATTTAATTGTTTTCATCTAAATTTTATAATAAACATTTGAACATTTTATAATAAACATTTATGTTACAAAAGATACCTATTTTATATGTCTGAGTGAATCATCTAAGTCCTGGTTATCAGTCTTTACAGTCTAGACAATGACATCCAATTACACAGATACATTAGAATATACGTCATTTAGTAAGGCTAAGAAAAAGATATCATCAAAGATAGCTCACAAGTAATTAGAATAGTTGGAATGGATTTTCCAGGTATTTATGCCACTACTATAATTTTATGGTCTGAGAAAAGCAATTAAATCTTTCTATCTTTAGTTTATGGGTTATCAGCTGTTGGAGGATGCCAGACGTTATTTCTATGTTTACGTAAGAAGAACTGTGTTATGCTTTTAATATATTATTTTTGTACTTCAAAATGTGATATATATTTTTTTAAACGCATATTATTTGATTTTTTATTACACAACTGTAATACTGTACATCATAACATGAATAAGATGAAAAGAGAAAACATACATTTCTAAGAAACATTTTCATCACTCCAATTGCTACAAGACAAAATGTGATATTTATATTGGATGGGATATTTGGGGGAGTTTAATTAATTCATTTATTTTTGTACAATTTTTTATAGTTTTATTTGTAGAAGGCATGATCCCCAGAACACTTATCTCGGAACCTGATGCTGTCAAAAAAAACGATCGCAATCTCCTCTTATCACAATCACAGCTGTTAGTGCGGGAGCCTGGCAGTCACATACAGAACGGGATCCCATAGTGATTGCACAGGCTCTGCTTCTGCGATCATCATGACATTACTACACATCAGGATGTGCAAAGTACCTGCAACCGTAAAGTACAATGAGGTCATGGTGCAGGAAGGTAAATATATATTACTTCACCACAACAGGACATAGTGGGAGGAGGGAATTGCTCCTTGCACCACATTTATCATGCAGTGTCCTGCACAGTGTCCACATTTATCATCCTGTAAATCTGAAGCACAGAGGGGCTCTGGTGATACCCCCAGGAGCACTTCAAGGTCATTACCATTATTTTTAAAGTTGATTGTAGAAGGAAGGAGGCCACGTATAACATATATAACAATTTTACCACAGTCATGGTCTTTGGATCCATGTGTAAGTGTCCCCTGGTTTATGATGCTTGATTTTGAGGGTAGATTTCCTTTGAACTGTAAACTAATATGAATGGGGGCAGAAAATATGCCTGTCAGGGTTCCTGGAATTCCTAGTTCGATCCTTGATTGTATGCATGCCATAGTACTCAATAATTTTGTTAGGATCAGCCAATGTAAGAAAAATATACCTTGGATGCAGAATATACTGGTACCAGTTTGTGTAATTACAATTAAACTAAAAATATAGGGTAAAGTGACTGGTTTTATAAAGCATAACTGAATAACTGGATCACAAAATGTATAGCTATAGGGCTCTCGATAATGGTTTTCCAATAATCTAGATCCTTATGTCCTAACTATGGAAATTCTTCCTTCCAACACCCTGCACCCTATATCAACTGCTCTCTGTAGCTGATATGCAGAAAAAGGAAGAGGAAACCGACTTTTCAGTTTACATAGGTGTAACCCTCCCTTTAGCATCATACCCATAAAAGAGTGCAATGAAAATCTTATTCCTATGTGATCATACTGTTTATTTAAAGAGATTGTTTTCTTGGTCAGTTTTAAAAATGTCACAAAGACATTTCACATGGTGCAAAGATCATGTTGATGGGAACAGAGCCATATTTGAGATCTTAGGAATTGGTGATGCTCATAAGATGTGCTGTTTATCTTTTATAAAACCTAATCCTGTACAGTAACAATATGAATCACTACTCACCTAATCATTCTATTTCTGACATTTCCATAAATAAGTTGCTCTTATTCATTTGACAACAAATTTGTTCTGAATCATTGTTTGTCTTGTCAATGTTCACTCAGGCGAGCAACATTCCTATAGACTGAATATTTGTGCAATATTTGGTCTTTATTTTTTAAAATTATAAAAATATACAGGTGACTTCCCTATAAAAACTTAACCTATTATCATGTTGAACTTGAGTAGTTAACTGTACGAAAACTAAACATTTTACCATTCATTTGTGCAGATGGTCTCTGAAAAGATAATAGATATGTGATATTTATGTCAAATGTCATTCTAGGAATTTAGCACAGTCCTACACTTACTATTTTGTGTGTTAAAAAAAAGTGTCCAGAATTGCAAAAAAAATTGTATGCAAACCTAATTAAATGTTGAGTATTTATTTGATGCTCTTAACTAGACGCTGGTAATGTAATGAAGGGGCTGTATTCAGGGAGGATAAACAGAGAATGAGCCCTAAACTTCAGCCCCACAAAAGTCCCTACCTGCTTGCCTCACACAACCTAAACAAAGTGGGACAGCTAGAAAGTGTCCCCTTCCTCGCCTATGTATGAACACAGCAAAACAAACAAACATAAACAGGTAGGATGGTCACCAAGCCGGCTAACAATAGAGAAATAGCAGTAAACTAAAAAGGTATAAAGCAAGAAGTTAAGATAAACTTTAACCAGCAGTGAACTAACAGTGAACAGGATGTGCAACCAGAATCTCTGCCCCAGATTATTGGAGCAGAGTTTTGTGAGTCATGGACCAGTGCAGTGCTGCAGAGGAGATGGGCATAATCAATCCCAAAACAGTCAGAAAACATAAACCCTTGTTCACACTAGGAATGTGAAAGTAAAACATAAAGACAAAATTAGCACATCCGCGGCTGTTTTCTATGGACAGAGGATGATACTGGGAAGGATGTGACAGTACCCCCCTTACCTTTTATGAGCAGACGTGGAACAAGGAAACCCGTGCTCCCCAGGACCATAACTCTTGCAACTAATAAGGTAATGAACGGAATTGTAGGCCATAAGTGAATCAAGAATCTATTCTGACTTAAATTCCATTTCACCCTGGACCACAATGGGAGCTGGCAGGTAAGTCACCAGTAAAACTAGTGAAGAGACTTGTGAAAAACATTGGGACATTGCAAACTGCACTAAAAGTTTGTTTGCCTGTGTATAATGCAATATAATGTGATATTTGCCTCAGACACTTCTTAAATACCTGTGAAAGCTGTTTGCAATGAAAAAAACAGGCAAAGTCTGACAGAAAACTGTCGCACAACCCTTAGTAAATGTATGCCATTGTGAAGACAATGGGGGTCATTTACTAAGGGCCCGATTCGCGTTTTCCCGACGTGTTACCCGAATATTTCCGATTTGCGCCAATTTTCCCTGGACTGCACCGAGATTTCGGCCCACGCGATCGGATTGTGGCGCATTGGTGCTGGCATGCACGCGCTGGAAATGGCCGAACGAAAACCCGACAGATTCGGAAAAACCGCCGCATTTTAAAAAAAAAAGTGTTGCGGGACTCGCGCTTACTTTCACTAGGAATAGGCCGGTGAACTTCAGTGCATTCCGGCGGGCTTCAGGGAACTTCAGCGCAGCAGCCCCACCTGGTGGACGTCGGAGGAACTACCTTAGTGAATCCCGGCTGGACCCGAATCCACCGCAGAGAATGCGCCGCTGGATCGCGAATGGACCGGGTAAGTAAATCTGCCCCTCTGTCTTTGACACAATTTGAAAGTTAAATCCCACGCTCAGTCCTAATCATTTGATAATCCGATGGCACCCCCCCCCCTTTTTTGTTGCATTGAAGCCAGCACAGCTGTGCCAAAAAACTATTGCGTGCAACACAATCCCAGCACAGACACCTGTTAAATACCTGTCTAAGCCGTACAATCCCCGAAAAAGGTGCAAGGTCCGATGAAAGTGCAGTATGCGACCCTTAGTAAATGAGCCCCCTTATCTTTCCTTTTCATTGCTCTTCTTACAGTACGAGTTAAAGGATATCTACCACCAAGATCAAGAATTGTAAACCAAGGAAACTGACATGCAGGGGTATGCCCCTTCAGGCAAGATTTGCTCTTCTTTTTGCTTCCTATTTCCTCATTTTTACAAAAATAGGCTTTTTTAAATTATGCAAATGAGCCTGAGGGGCTCAATACTCCATAGGTGTTAATGGAGCCTGGAGCCCCTCATGCTCATTTGCATAATTTTAAAGAATTGTTTTCTCACAATCAAGAAAATAAGAAGCTAAAATAAGAGTGAATCTTGTCTAAAGAAGCACATACCTGCATGTCTGCTTGGTTTACAACCCCTGATCCTGGTGGTAGATGTCATTTAACCACATTGGGGGTCATTTACTAAGGGCCCGATTTGCGTTTTCCCGACGTGTTACCCGAATATTTCCAATTTGCGACGATTTTCCCTGAATTGCCCCGGGATTTTGGCGCACGGGATCGGATTGTGGCGCATCGGCGCCGGCATGCATGCAACGGAAATCAGGGGGCGTGGCCGAACGAAAACCCGACCGATTCGGAAAAAAAACGCCGTATTTAAAAAAAAAAAATGTGTCGCGAAAATTGCACTTACCTTCACTCAGCCCGGCTCGGTGTATTCCAGGGTGTTCCGATGCTCTGCAGCGCAGCAGCGCCACCTGGTGGACGTCGGAGGAACTGCGTTAATAAATCCCGGCCGGACCCGAATCCACCGCAGAGAACGCGCCGCTGGATCGCGAATGGGCCGGGTAAGTAAATCTGCCCCATTGTCTTTTTCTTGTTTCTCTTATGTTTTTTTCCCATATGGTATATGATTTTACAGGCCTTTTTATAGAATACTTGTGAACATGTCCTATTTTATTTTTTTTTCCTGTCCTATCTTTGGGGCACATTTACTAACTAGATGCAGTTTGCCTATTTAGTGTGCAGATTCAGGATTTCTGGTGCACGTTCTTCATGAATCTGGCACCCTCTACACTGCTTCGACAAAGCAAACCCCTTTTTTTGGTGCACCTTTAACATGCGTGTCCGACACAATGTGGCTCATTTACTAAGGGTCTCACTGCACACTTTTGTCGGGCTGTGCACCTTTTCCGGAGCTAAAACGCCTGCACACTTTAAGAAGTGTGTGTGCCAGGATTCTGGATTCTTTTCGTGGCGCATCTGTGCTGGGCTCCATGCGACACAAATTAGGGGGTGTGCTGTCGGACAGTCCAACTTATTCGGATAGAGCGCAGTATTTAACTTTTAAATTGTGTCGTAAGCCCTATGTTAAAGACTTAGCCTTTTCTTGGCAGCCGGGGCCCAGAATACCGAAAAGTCTGGCTAGTGCGCCCTTGGGCGCGCTGTGGTCACATGCTTGGTATGGGGGCTAACCTACAGTCTGGCAGGTCTGCAGCAGGTGGTGTAGGTTCAGGATGGGATGGTAGAGATGGAACTGAGTCTGGGTGGTGGAGCTCAGTTGTGGGTCTCCGAACTTGCGCTGGGTGCTAGGCAGTAGGCCTGAGGCACCTGAATTTCCTGGGATTAGTACGCTGGATGTGACAGACAGACCAAGATGTCTGGTTCTATCTGCAGACTCTAGCTCTGACTAGACTGACTGACTGACCCTGTGCTTCCGCCCAGCAGGGGTTTATATACTCCCTGGTCAGGTGGTAGCAGATCTCCAATCACCTTCCAGCTTGTGTTACAGGAACATCATTAGACAATAATCATATATCACAATGTTAACTATTGCCTTACCTGGCAGTAGTGACAGATGCCATTACACAATATGCCAAGTTCTAGAAACTTCCTAGAGAGATCATGATTCACTCTAACAGCTCCTGACATGGAGAGGGCACTATCTGCAACTACGAGCCTGCCCATGCATTGGGAGGGGTGTTGCACACATTCATGATATCGGGCACACAATCTTAGGGAATCGCCCTATGCTGCATTATAGACAAACAATGCACTTTCAGTGAACTCCGATGACCCTGTAGGTAAATATCTGTCGGACTATGCATGTTACATCTGGTGCACCGGAATGCCCAAATTGCCATTTTAATATTCTGTCAGGTCTGTTGGTTAGGATAAGGTCGAAGTATCCCCTTTCTTGTTGACTCCTTTGAAGCAATCTATGTCTTTTCATCCAGCAGTCTCTGTCTGAGTGTTGCTAGATCTCTATGGGAAGCGGATGCAGCATATTGTATCTCTCCCTCCACCCCCGCCGAACACATATGTCGCTTGGCAGGAAGGGAGGACCCGTGATGTCACTGTCCATATTAGGACAGTAACATCACTGGGGAACACCCCCATTCATTGGCAGCAGCCAATCACAGGGTGATGTATCCTGTATAGGCATAAAGTGGGATATGTCTGTGCCATACGTTGTAAGGACACATGGGAATCCTCCTGACGTGCCTGCCCTCCCACTCCCTCTCCATTGAGAAAAGCGGTGCACGGCTGCACACACGGGAAAAGATAGAGCATGCTCTATCTTTTCCCCATGTACGGTGTGGAACGGTGCCACACATCCGTGCCACCATACTGCCGCCAGGTCGCCATTGTCTTCTATTGGGACGTACACTCACCGGCCACTTTATTAGGTACACCATGCTAGTAACGGGTTGGACCCCCTTTTGCCTTCAGAACTGCCTCAATTCTTCGTGGCATAGATTTAACATGGTGCTGGAAGCATTCCTCAGAGATTTTGGTCCATATTGACATGATGTTGTAGCGATCCGTATATTACCCGCACCACCAAGCTTCTGGCTCCTGCAAGTCGGGCTATGCACAAAGATAGAACGTTTTTTATGTGCTTCCCCCTCGATCTACGTCACCATGGTCTGCGTCAGTGTCCCTCCAAGCCTCTAGTGGTCTTCCCTCTGCTTATACGGACTTGGCTATGGTCTATTAAATACCCATTCAAAGGGGTTAAGATGCATATTAGAATCTTTGTATCGCTGTCCGTTTAAAAATAGTACGAATGTCCCTATCCTAAATAGTCATACTACTAGTTTAGTGGCCATAAGCTGCCACTGCAGGGAACCTCAGGTACAGTAGGGATAATGTTTCAAATAAACCATAATCATACACAGTAAATATGAATTTACAACTATAAACTCTCTTGCTCCCACATGCTAGATCCCAATTAGTATCGGTCAACAAGTCCAATGGTTGGTGAGTGCCCCGTGGGGGGCCCCAAATGGGAAGTCCTGCATCAATTTTGAAAGGAAGTAATAATAATAATTGTATCTCAGATAGGAATCCACTATACTAAGTGTAGTAATAACGTCCTTTCAGTCCATTTTGTCAGTGGTGATGATGCATCCACGAATTTAAGAGATCGCGTCATAAGGAAAGTAATGGTTAGATATGACGAGCACTAAATTGGCCGGGTAACTTGTTATCGAGACGAACTTTTCCGATGCTCGAGTTCTCGCTCGACTAACGAGCCCATTTGAAGTCAATGGGAAGACTCGAGCATTTTTCAAATTGGACCAGAGGCCTCCCCCTGCAGCAGGGAAGCTTGTCCACCCCCTGGGAACCTCAGAAATGATGGAACACCACGGAAATGGATGCTGCTGAACAGCAGGGGCAAGCATGCATGGATGCCTGCTGAGGCTGCTTAACTCAATCGCACCATTTGTATGCCAAGAAATATGGCACCAGCATGGGCCATGCAGAGTGCCTAATTAAGCTAGTGGCCTGTAAACAAAATCAATAATTGACTCTGAACACTATAGGGGACGGCAAGCATAGGCAGCGGCCAGCACGGCAGGCTAAGAGTGGCATGGCGACATACTCTATGAAGGACTTCAAGCTTTCAAAACCAATTGGTGGCAGAGAGACCAAAGGAGTGAGCAAAGAGTGCTCAAAATAATCGTATCACATTAAATCAAAGTTTGCCGTATATTTTTGTGGATTCCACAGCAGGGTGGCGACAAAGTTAACTGGAAGCCATGAAAACCACCAAAAGCTGCCTGACACAGCTCGTTTGATAAGGGGGACTCAATGTATGGTGGAGGCAGGACTATTAGTAGATTAAGGTGCTGCAGTTAAAACTATGTTAGTTGGGACTTTGGCCTGTGGAGCATGGGCGCTCCGCTGCCAGGCGATCTTTTTTCGCCAATCCAAGCCCCTGTCTCTAGGCTACTCCCAAACAGCACGTCCAGAACCTTTTGTATAAGATCAAGTGTGGATCGTTCTTATAAGTTTTGGGATATAAGGCGGGTGATGGAATGTAAACAGATGCGCAAGAAGCGCTGAAAAAATATCGTTATCAGAATAAAAGTTTGCCATTATATTTTGTGGATCACACAGCAGGGTGGCGACAAAGTTAACAACTTTGTGTGGAATGCCTGTAATAGCTCTTGGGCTGTGTGCCTTTTATCGCCGAGCTCAGCAGTTTTGAAGCACACCGCCTTCTGTCAGCTGGTCGCTTAGCACTGCTGCTGTGCCTATAGCTACCGACTGATGGCGCCATGCCCACGGATGGTAATTCGGAGGAGAGAGGTGGAGTGAGGGGTGGGAGAGGAGGAGGTATAGGTGGCCTTTGAGACCTGGACCGAGGTCCCCCCAATCCTCGCGTCGGCAGTAATAATGAACCAGCCCCCAGGGTCAGACTCGTCCCGCCTCACCAGTTAAGTTTAGTCGCGTTCTTATAGAAGTTGTGATATGGCGGGTGAGGGGAATGTAACAGATGGCGCAAACGCGCAATGAAATAATCTCGGTTATCATAAAGTTGTGCCAGTATATTTTGTGGATAACACGCAGGGTGTGCGACAAAGGAACACTTTGAATTGTGGAAATCCTGAACACAACCCAAATTTGTGCCTGACACAGGCTCGTTTATAAGGGGCGATGTATGGAGCACTTATAGGACGCTTTTGAGGTAGCAATGGAGACACGTGTGGAGGCTGCGATGGAGACATTTAATTTAGATAGTGCCCGGTATGTGGCATTCCAAAAAGTTTTCAAACAAGAGGAGCATGTAGGTGGCCCTCCAAAAAATGAATAGATTGAGTGCCTGTATGTGGCAGTCCAAAAATTTTTCAAACCAGAGAGCAGGTAGGTGTGGCCCCTCCAGAAAAGGAAATAGATTAAGATTGCCTGTATGTGGCAGTCCAAAAATTTTTCAAACCAGAGGAGCAGTAAGGTGCCCTCCAGAACATGAAATATATGAGTGCCTGTTATGTGGCAGTCCAAAAAAGTTTTTCACACCAAGAGCAGGTAGGTGGCCCCCAAAAATGAAATAGATTGAGTGCCTTATGTTGGCAGTCCAAAAAAGTTTTCAAACCAGAGGAGCAGGTAGTGCCCTCCAGAAAAATGAAATAGATTATGCCTGTATGTGGCATCCAAAAAAGTTTTCAACAGAGGGAGCAGGTAGGTGGCCCTCATAACATGGAATAGATGTGAGTGCCTGTTATGTGGCCAGTCCAAAAAGGTTTTCAAACCAGAGGAGCAGGTAGGTGGCCCTCCCGAAAAATGAAATAGATTGAGTGCCTGTATTGGCATTCCAAAAAAGTTTTCAAACCAGAGGCGCAGGTAGGTGGCCCTCCAAAAATGGAATAGACTGAGGGCCTGTCTGTTGGCAGTCCCAAAAAAGGTTTCAACCAGAGGGGCAGGTAGTGGCCGCTCTCAGAAAATGAAATAGATTGAGTGACCTGTAATGTGGGCAGTCCAAAAGTTTTCAAACCTGAGGAGTCAGTAGGGGTGGCCGCTCCAGAAAAAAATTGAATATATTGAGTGCCTGTATGTGGGCATCCCAAAAATTTTTCTAAAAAAAAAAAAACAGAGGACCCGGTAGGTGCCCTTCCCGAAAAATTAAATGCATAAAGTTACTATAGCTAGAGCCATGGGCCCTGTCAAAAAATAGCCATTTTACTCTGCTTTAGTGTACAAAGAGAGGAGAGGAGGAAATGAGGAGAGGGAGGAGTGCATAATTATCAGGTTGAGCTTCCCTTCACCTGTTTGGAGATGGGAATGATGAGACTCCAGCTTTTATTCATCTTAATAAAGCGTTTCAGCCTGTCAGCGCTGTCAGTCGACCAGCGTGTAACGCTTATCAGTGATGAATGCCACCAGCTGCACTGAAAACCCCCCCGCTCGGACCAAGACGCTAGCGGGCAATGGCAGGCACGACCCCAAGGCGTACAGCGCCAGTTCGTGCCACATGTCCAGCTTTGAACCCATATTGTAGGGAGCTGTGTGATCATTTAGACGTGGTATGGTCAGCTACTTACTCCCTCACCATCTTTCTGTAAAGATCATCCCACCTCTGCCGATACTGGGGACAGGTTACAGTGTCCTTGCTGGGGTGACTAACGCTGGCAAGCCTGTAAAGCGTACCCTTGCGCAGTGCTGGAACAGCTGTCCTGCTCTCGCCTACTCTCCCCTCGCTACTTGTCCGAGAACTACGCAACTCTGCCCGCTAGTGCTGCAAAGGGAAATACTGTTTCATCTTGTGCACCAGGGCCTGCTGTATTCTGCATTCCACGCTCCTTCCTCTCCAGGGATTAGAGTGAAAGATTTCTTGTACCCTGGGTGGGTCAGGAAGATGAATAACCCCTTAATCGGTTCTGGAATAAATTCTTTGAAGCGAGGGTCACGGGATAGGCAGCCTAGCATAAAATCGCCATATGCGCCAGAGTCCCAACGCGCAAGAATTCACCTCTCTCACTTGGCCTGACTGCCCTTTCCTCTCCTCCAACTCCTCCAACTCCTCTTCTTCTGCCCATACACGCTGACAGTGAAGGTCGAGCATGCGCCCTCTTGTGTCTCGCCAACATTCTCCTCCTCTTCCCTCTCTCCTCCACCTCCTCCGATATGGCGCTGAGAAACGACTGAGGGTGCTTTTGGCTATCACAAGGAACTTCTTCCCCCGTCTCTTTGGACCGGCGCACAGCCTTCCTCCGACTTCAATTCTGATTCAGAGATTTTTCTCTAACAGGCCAATGCATCGGAATGGGGAGGCTGAAGATGGCGGCAATCTCCACTGACACATCTGTGTTGACTCCTCAAAAAGTTTACTCGCACCTTACAGATATCAGACATTCCACTTCTCACTCCTCATTGTAGACTTGAGGAAGCTGACTGACACTGACTCCAGTTCTGGTGGAAGATTCTGACAGTCTGGCAGTCTACAATCGCTCTGCGCTGCTGGTAAACCGCTGGATAACATGGTTAATGTTGAATTCCACCTCGTGGGGCAACGTCGCACAACATCGGTGAGCGGGCATTTGGAGGCGGCGCTGCGCTCCCTGAGAGTGGCAGCACTCTTCTGGACTCCTGAAATTGCGCACAATGCGGCGCACCTTCGTGAAGCAAATCTGACAGACTGGGGTCTTCTTGAGGAACGCTGACTAATCCGATTTAAACACATGCCGCCTAGGGGTCCAAGTCTCACTCCAAATTCCCTTCCTCACATTTGGCTTAGTATATGCACTGGTCAGCAAGGACAGAGCACCAGTCAAATCACAACAAACTAAAATATATAAACGCTATTGTAGGCGAAGTAAGCCGTTTTGGATTCTCCTTTGGCTATTTTCTCTAGCCAATCTGAAAGCCCACTGATGAGATGACGCTGGTTATGAAAAAATAAACGTTAAAATAAAAAGGAATGGCAGACTGTGCCTAATTGAAATCCACCCCCTAACATTGTCCCCCACTTTCGGTCTTTGCGTGATTGTGCTCACTAAGCGCTAAACCAGCGGTTCGCGAGCTCCACACTCCAAATTCCTCACAATTGGCTAGTATATGCTAGTCACTGCAAGCAAGGAACAGCCACCAGCAGATCACCCAAATTAAAATATATATAACCCTTTTTAGCGTAATTAGCCGTTTGGATTCTCCTTTGGCTATTTTTCTAGCCAAGTATGAAAGCACACTGATTGAGATGACGCTGAGTTAATGAAAAAATAAATGTAAAATAAAGGAAAGGCAGACTGTGCCTAAATGAAATCCAACCCTAATAATTTTCCCACTTTCGGTCTTTTTTGCGATGGATATGTGCGTCACTAAGCGCTACCACACAGCGTTCTCGAAGTCCGCACTCCCAATTCCTCATATTTGCTGTAATTCACTGCAGCAAGGACAGCCACACAGCAATCAACCCGAAATCAAAATATATATAACGCTGAATTGTAGCTTAAGTATGCCGTTATGGTATTCTCCTTTGGGCTATTTTCTAGCCAAGTATGAAAGCACCCTGATGAGATGACGCTGAGTTGAAAAAATAAACGTAAAGAACAAGAAACTGGCATACTGTTCCTAATTGAAATCCAACCCCTAATAAAATTTTCCCACTTCGGTCTTTTTGCGTGGGATATGTGCGTCACTAAGCCTAAACCAGCGGTTCCGCAAGTCTCACTCTCCAAATTCCCTCACAATTGGGCTAGTATATGTACTGCAGAAGGACAGGCCACCAGCAGATCAACCAGAAATAAAATATAAATATAACGCTATTGGTAAGGCGTAAGTAAGCCGTTTGGATTCTCCTTTGGCTCTTTTCTAGCCAAGTATTAAAGCACCCGTGAGATGACGCTGAGAGTTATGAAAAATAACGTACAAGAAAAATAAAAAAGAAACTGGCAACTTGTGCATATTGAAATCAAAACCCCTAAAAATTTTTCCCACTTTGGTGTTTGAGGGGATATGTGTTCACTAAGAGCTAAACACAATGGTCCAAGTCCCCTGCAATTCCTCCACAATATGGTAACTAGTCTGCAACTGACTAGTGCCAGCAAGCCCCAGCAAAGCAAAAAAAAAAAAAATATACGCACGCTATTGTAGCCCTAAGAAGGCTGTTGGGTTCTTGTTGATCACTCCTAGGCCCTAACATAAGCTACTAGCACCCTAACGGCTGTCCCTGACCACAGCAGCTCTCTCCCTAGCGCAATCCGACACAGAAATGATCCAAACAGCGCGGGCAAGCTGCTATCTAATCCAGGGTCACCTGATCTGGCAGCCACCACTGCTAAATCGACGTGTAGGGTACCCCGTCATCTGGGTGGGTGCAGAGTCCCTGCTTGTGATTGGCTCTGTTTCTGGCCACAAAAGCACAACTGCGGAAGCTGCCATTTTCTCGGCGGGGTGCCCGAAGTATTCGTCTGAGCAACGGCAGTTCGAGTAGGCCTAATGCTCCGAACGCATCAAGCTCGGACTATTGTTCGCTCATCTCTAGTAATGGTTCCAGATTCACCGTTTTCTATTGTCCGTTGCTGTGGATCAAGTAACATGAGCCCCAAGGAGATCTGGTAGAGTCGGAAGGTAATCCAGCTGCATCATCGTGTGCGCCACCGGCAGAGACCCGCCGTCCATGCGCTAATACTATACAGCAATAGAAGAAGAAGAGGAGCTGAGGGACTGGGGCATCGAAGCCACGTCAAGCATCAGGTGCTCCGGAGGGGAGTGTTGTAAGTTTTATTTTTTATTGGCTCATGAAAAGCCGAGTGAGGTTTTACAGCACATTTTTTTTTGCTGAAAACTTGTCTCATACACGAGTATATATAGTATATTATTTTTATTCTATGGTCGCCACCTAATTTCTATAGATTTTTAAAGTTTTTCCCATATTACTGAAATAAAAAGTATTTGGCGAATGTAGTAATTTTTAATCACTATCTTTCATATGCATAACTTTTTTATTTTTTCTTTCTGATAAATCTTTAATGGCTTATTTTTTGCGAAAGCGTTGTTCTTTTTAGTGTCTTATTTTGAGAGTGTACATTTTGAATTCACTTTTACGGGTGCGGGATGCCCATAATGATTGTGTGGTGGGCAAGGCTATATACTACAGGGCCTGGCAGGCTCTATCTACAAGGGGCTGTCAGGCTTATACTACAATGCCTGGCAGGCTATATCTACAGGGCTACGGATCTCATACTACACGCGCGATCGCAAGTCTCACTACCAAATTCCTCAACAATTGGCTAGTATATGCACTGCAGCAGGACAGCCACCAGCAGACAAACCAGAAATTAAATAATATAACGCTATTGTAGGCGTAAAGTCAGCGTTTTTGGATTCTCCTTTGGCTATTTTCTAGCCAATTATGAAAGCACACTGATGAGATACGCTGAGTTATGAAAAAATACACTAAAATAAAAAAAACGGGCAGACTTGTGGCCTAATTAAATCCGCCACCCTATAAATTTTCCCACTTCGTTCTTTGCGATGGATATTTGCGTCACTAATCGCTAACACACATGACAGGGTCGCAGTCTCACTCCAATTCCTCACAATTGGCTAGTATATGCACCTGCAGCACGGACAGCCACCAGCAGATCACCAGAAATCAAATATATAATACCTCTAATTGTAGGCGTAAGTAGCCGTTGGATTCTCCTTTGGCTATTTTTCCTAGCCCAGTATGAAAGCACAGTACACTGATAGATGAACGCTGTTAATAAAAATAAACTAAAAAAAAAAAACGGCATACTGTGCCTAATTGAAATCAAACCCTAATAAATTTTCCTCCCACTTTGGTGTTTGAAGGTGGATATGTGGTGTCACTAAAGCTAAACACCATGGTAGCAAGTCCCCCCCTGCAAATACCTCCCATATGGACTAGCGCACTACTGATGCCAGCACGTCCAGCCACCAGCAAACAAAAAAAAAAAAAGTTTAATAACGTTCTTGTAGCCCTAAGAATGGCTGTTGGGGTGCTTTTGTTGAATCACTCCTGCCTAACATATCTCTAGCCCCCTAACGCTGTCCCTGACCACATCACTCTCTCCCTAGCGCAATCCAGACACAGAATGATCCAGCAGCGCGGGCACGGCTATCTATCCCCGGGTCACCTATCTGCCAGCCACACGCTATCGACGTGTACGGTACCACTTCATGCTGGGTGGAGTGAGAGTCTCCTGGCTTTGATTGGGGCTGTTCTTTTCGGGCGCCAAAAAGCAAAAACGCGGAGAGCTTCCCTTTTCCTCGAGCGGGCGAAGTTTTCGTCTGAGGCAACGAGCAGTTTCGAGTACGCTAATGCTCGACGGGCATCAAGCTCGGACGAGTAATGTTCGCTCATCCTCTAGTAATGGTTTCCAAGTCACAGTTTCCTATGTGTCCGTCTTGGATCAATTCACATGAAGCCCCAAGGATATCTGGTAGAGTCGGAAGGTAATCATCGGGGCATCATATGTGCGGCCTCCGCAGAAGACCCGTCCATGTTGCCTAAACTAATACAGGCAGAGAGAAGAAAGAAAGGCCGCTGAGGGACTGGGCCATCTGAAGCCACGGCAAGCATCAGGTGCGCCGAGTGGGAGTTTTGTAAGTTTATTTTTTTATTGGCTCAGAAAGAAGCCGAATTGAGGTTTTTACAGCACATTTTTTTTTGCTGAAAAACTTGCTCTACACGAGTATATATAGTATATTATTTTTATTCTATGGGTCGCCACCTAGATTCGATAAGATTTTTAATGTTTTTCCCATATACTGAATAAAAGTAATTTGTTGCGAAATGTAGTTAATTTTTAAATCACTATCTTTTCATCGCATACTGTTTTATTTTTCGTCGATAAATCTTTTTTCAGGGGCTTAGTTTTTGGCGAAACGCGTGTTCTTTTTAGTGGTCTTATTTTTTGAGAGTGTAACATTTTGATTCACTTTACTGGGTTCGGGATCCCAATAATGATGTGGGGGGCAGGCTATATACTACCTGGCCTGGCAGGCTAGAACTACTACAGGGGCTGGCAGGCTATATACTACATGTCCTGGCAGCTATATACCTGAAACAGGGGGCTGGATATATACTACTGGGGGGCTGGCTGGCTATAGCTAAGGGCTGGCAGGCTATAATTACAGGGGGCTTGCCGACTATACACTAAGGGTGCTGGCAGGCTCTGCACTACGAGCTGGCAGGTTATATCGACTACAGGGTGGCTGGCTGGCTGTATCCACAGGTGCGGCTGCTGTATACACTGGGGCTGGGCTGCTGTAAAACTACAGGGGGCTGGCTGTATACTAAAGGGTCAGGCTTGCTGTATACTATAGGGAGCTGGCTGTATACTACAGGGACTGCTTGCTGTTGCTACATAAGGCTGGCAGAGGCTAATACGGCATGGTCTGGCAGGCTATATATACAGTGTTGCCAGCCTGGCTATATGCTACAGGGCGGCTGTATACTACAGGGGCTGTCAGGCTATAAACTACAGGAGCTTGCTATATACTACAAAGGGCTGGCAGCCATATCTACAGGGGCTGGCAAGCTATATACTACAGGATCTGGCAGGCTCCATTGCCTCTTTAAAACATACCGTATTTGATTAGTCTGTGCTGCATGGTTAGCCCCTTAGTTACACCCATAAGGGTTCTTTATCGGTCACTTAAAGCCAGTCTAGGCCAATGGTTTTTTTTCCGTCGGCCCAGCCTAATTGACCCAGGCTCCCGCGTGACGGGAACAGCATGACTCGGGTTGTCTCATGACAGCCCGGCCCTGGTCTAAAAGAACAGACTGTTAACCCTTTAACTATTACGTTAATCCCTCACATACCTATGTCGCAGGACCGAGCAGCCTGGCCTGTCAGCCTTGTATTCCATAGGATGACATTAACTAATGCACTGCAATATATGGTTTTATTTAATAAAAGTGATCAAAAGGTCGTACGTTCCCCAACATGATAGCACTAAAATGTTATCGACATCCTTCAAAAATACACCTCACAGCTCCGTACTACAAAGTTAAAAAAGTTATAGCATCAAATTATGTTGAAACAAAGATATTTTTTTTTGAAAATTATTCTTAAATCTACAAAACAATAAAAAAACTATATAAATTTGGTACTCTGATCATAACCAAACCAAATTATAAGTTTTCACATTCATTTGGAGCGCACGTGCAAATCTTAAGAACAAAGCCACAATAATAGCGGCCGCTATATCGATGCATTCTGATGCCGGTTTCGCTCAGATCTGAGCCGAACCAGCATTAGGAAACAAACGGGGTTCAGGCTCTGACTAAATGGCCGACACCCCGTGTAAACACGCGCGGATCCGAGTGGGCTTGATCGCAGGTCTTTTAACTACCCCTTAAATGCCACGGTGCGACTTCGGCATTTAAACTTGCATTTGGGAGGTCTTTCCCCCACGATCGCAACCCTGAGCCGTTTTCGGGGGGTGCCATCATTTCTCAACTCTCCTCATGGTAGTGTGCCCCTGCATGTGGGTTTCGTGTTCGCAGACGCAAATACTGCACAATTATCTTCATAGCTGCAATTTTTCCTAACTTTTTGTCACCAGCTTAAGTGGGGCTTAATGATGAAATTGAGAATTCCAAATAAATCCTTCATTTGGTTTTAATTTCTATAATATTTCAAAGCGTTAGCAAACTTTCTGTGTGCTGTTGAAATTTGGAGGGGTCACGTTAGTAGAAATGGGGTGATTTTTGGTAGGTTTCTATTAAATGGTCCCTCAAAAACCAATGATCCTAATTTTCTGAAAACATGCTGTTAGATTTGTGATCTTTTCTAAATTGTTATGAAACCAAAGCTCAGATAGGTTAATTGTTAATTAGTAAACTAATTTGGGTATAAGTGTTAAAAAAGAAACAGTTTGAAAATAGCTAATTTTTTTAGGCAGTTTGAAAATACTGCACATGCTCAATAGATTTGCGCATGGCCGCAGACATGGTAATTCTGGTCCAAGAACAGTCACCTGTGCTTGTGCATCAAATTTTTGCACAGGTCAGCGGACTTTATGCTTTGTCACCGAGGGATCAGTCCAACTGCACATGCTCATGTGATGCTCATGGCAAGGCAATCTCTGAGGTAAAGAGAATATCTGAGGATATTTTTGTTGTCCGTTGTCGGGACCATATTCACAATTGTATTCGCATATTCTTGCATTTCTGCAAGGAAAGAGGTCCTTGGACAAATTTAAAACTTAACTTTTATTGTTCCTTATTGTTATGACAATTTATATTTTTCTTAATGTTGGTATCCAAGAATCGGTGCTAGCCTATATTAAGTGAATTAAAATCGTTTCGTGGTGGTAGTGGTACGGATTCTACTGTTAATAGGAGGTAGGAATTAGATACTGGGTCAGAGTAGAATAATATATACGCCCTGTATGTTTAGTCCAGTTAGTATGTATAGTATCCCCTCGAAGAAGTAGCGGTCTTGGGACCCTCTTGTAAAAAAAAAAAAAACTAAGGTATGAATCTCTCCTGTTAATGCAGCTAGTGTGCGTTGCCGCTATTTGCAAACTACCCACTAGGCGTCATTCCTATAATTCCTCTCCTGATTCGTCCCTGTTGCAGTGTGCGCTGCAGATATCGGTCACACTGCTAGGGTAGTATTTGTCCCACTTCTTGTTCAACCACTTATTTAAAATCTAGGCGTTCATACAGCCCCCCCGACATGTTTCGCCATATCTATGCTCCTCATGGGGTATCGGGCATCAAGGTAGCATACTTTTAGTTTCCAACATATGACAATTCTTGGGGATATTTATCAGGGCCTCTGCGCCACGACATTTGCGTAGAGCCCTGAATTAAGCGTAAATGCGACTTTTGCTAGCAGTTGTGATTATTTTTCCCAATCTGCCTCCTTCTCATCCACACGCATTGGAGGACGTGAAAGGCGGGAGTAGTTGAGTGGGCATCAGTTGTTTCGCAGCTTTCACTGTTTCCACTGCAACATCCGGCATTCCAGTGCCAATTGTGGACCATTGAACATTGATCTGCTAGTGGACATGTGGTAATTATGACCTTGACAGAATCCAGTTTTATTCTTCGGAGTGTAGAGCTTCAGGTCACCACATATGACCAACTAGTACTAGTGTCCAGAGGCCCCAATCATTATGGGCCATATATGTTATCCCATAACGATCCTCCTGGTACTCTGATGGTATAGAAACATACCACTGCATGCTGGCAACAGACATCCTTTGCATAATACCTCAGAAGAGCTCTCAAGTACACTAACTAACAATATTTACATCCAGAGATCATTTATAGCCTGCCCCGTTCTAAGAGCTGTGGATTATAGCTCATGAACCCCAACCCTGACTCAATGTACCTACCTCACTGTGTTTTTAACACACCCTTCCCTTCTGCACCTGTACAGCTACTGAATGCCATATTTTCTTAAACCTTATGATCAATAAACCGTAGTTTTATTATGTAGTAGTTAATCTTTTGTCCGATATGGTATCTTTTTCCCTGCCAATGCATATTGTCTTCTTCTGATTAAAACAAACTCCCTGCCGTGACACGTGGCCATTTCTTTATAAATCAAATTTGCCCATGCACACCATTTATTTGCAACTCTACAGCATGGTGTTGATGCTTGGGCAATTTGTAATGTAGAAACCTTGCCTAAAGTGCCTGCCAGTGTCTAATGTCTGGGCGTGCCAGAGTCTTAAGAATGTGTTGCTCGAAATCATGATCTGTCGCTTCCAACAAGTTCATCAACTGGTTTTCCTGGTGCACCGTCCCATAGGGCGTGCGATAGACTTTGCTGTTAAACCCTGCGCGCGTTCTGCCGAGCACCGGAACGCCCCCTTATTGTGTGCATGATGCCCTAGTGCAGCTGCCCAAAAAAAACGTTGCTTACGACACATTTGTGGTGCAAAAGACTTCTTAAATACCTGTGGCAAGCAGTTACCAACACTAAAAAGAACGGAAAAGCCCGGCAAAAACTGGCACTACGCCTTCGTAACTGGGCGCCACAAGTGTCCATGTTAATTCACTATGTTAACTAACTGCACTATTTTAAAGGTACCAACCAAAAAAAATTGGTTCAAACTCCAGAATAGTGCAGGTGCACCAGATTCAATATCTGGCACACTTCTGCACATTGAACTACTTTGACGAATAACTGTGGGCCATGTGTCTCACGGTAACTTAGGCATACAGTGTGTATTCTTCCTGCTAGTAAACACTCTTGTAGCATCATAACCTTATAGAAAGTATAATACATCTTCCAGATTGTCAATGGTTTCTAGTTTGAAACATCTAAAAAAATTAAACCCCAA
The DNA here is from genome assembly GCA_019512145.1 of Engystomops pustulosus. NCBI lineage: Eukaryota > Metazoa > Chordata > Amphibia > Anura > Leptodactylidae > Engystomops > Engystomops pustulosus. Next base: position 49,797,503 of record CM033650.1, read on the forward strand.
CAAAAAAGGGTAGAAAAGACTTCCTTCATCCCGCAAAGGTCATGCCATGCCAGGGTGTACATGATAGTGTTCTGCTAGAGTAGAAATCACGCCCAATCAAATGTCTGCATAATTTGAAGCCTTTTGTCCAATATAGAGAGATTCTCGTCAAGATAGTTGAGCCTGCTACATGTGATGAAACCATTACTGCAAACCCTCACACGCATGCACCAGGATACTACAATGCAGAAAGCGAGATCTGGAAAACTAGGAGGAATTGATACGAAGTGTATTAGAAACACTGTATAACGTTTCACGTAAACAGATAAAACATTTATTTCCTGAAACCGAAAGAAACCCCTGTTAAGCTTAGATTTCGGAATAAACCATATAACTTTCTTTGAAACATAATTTTTTTTAGTCAAATACATAGAGTATGTAAATCCAGGAAATACCACTTACAAAAATTCCAATAATCATAAAACTTGATGGGCTGATGTCTTTTTCTAACCTTATTTACTATGACGTAGTGTAATACCCAGTGCCGCATCTGTGCTGTTCTTTTATCTCTGATTTCATGTTTTTGGACACCACCTCTGTTCCTTCAAGAGTACCGTCATTTAAAAAACTAAGAGGAGCAGTGATACCTGTCTATGCAGTCTTCATCTGTCCCATTGAAGTTATTTATGCTTTCTATATATATTTTTTTGTTTCCTTTTTTTGTGGTGTTATTTATTTTGGGAGCAATCTTTTTAATCTAGTGGGGGTACATTGTGTCCGTACCCCCTTACTTATCGGTGTTCAATCTCTCTAGCTGCAAAAGTTATAATACTGAAACTTCTCTTGTCATGAATAAAACTTTCGCATTGCACTTATGTTAATTATTCGGCCCCTTAGCTACAAGCTCCACACTCGCCGTGTGGGTGTGCCTAAGATGCAACAAGCTGTGGTCTCAGTGGTCTCAGCTGGCTGGTGATGATTTTACGGAGGGGGTCCTTCCCTCAATCTTGTTGATTGTAGTTTTTTTCAGAGCTGGAAACCCTGGTTGCTATGGGCGAAAAAGGTATATAAAATAGGGGCAAATACTTTGATGATGATTCCGAGGACACCTGGAACAGAATAATGTTTTTTTGTGGTGCTCAGAATGACATCTTACCCTTTAAGTCAACTGTGATTTCTGTATTCACTCAGACTTACGCCCCACTGACCCTGACTTTGATCATATCTGTTACACTCTGACCTCTCGTGACCTGTACCCTAGAATCTTTCAGTAACCTGCCTAGGGGGCCCAAAACTGGCAGTAGGATTGTTTGAACTCTAAGTGATTTACAAAGTACTCCTTTTACCTACCTGGTCATCTGTCACTACATAAGGACTACTCTGAGAATTAGCAGTCCTTGTCTCTTTTGTCACAATGAAGTCCAGAAATGCCCTCCGCGATAGGCCAACCTACAACGGTGAGGTGACCCACGGGGGCATTATTAATCACTTTCAAAACGGAAACTGTGTAACTTTTCTCCCTTGCTGCCCCTTGGCACCTTATTATGAAGTGTCAGGCTCCACTAAGATGGGTGCTTTCCGAAACTCACTTCCTTTTTTTGGGTGGCACAATTGTGTGCTGCTTGTGATCCGCTGTGGACACTTTTCCGACACTTGCTATTTTTCAAACTCGTTTTTTTTGTGCTGTTTTTGCTGCAGAATAGAGCAGCTAAAGCTAGTCTAGGGAGTTCTAGTTCACCTTCATGAATTTAAGAGACATATTCGAAAGCTTTTTTTGTGCGCCAAACTCATTAACCATGTGCCATGAAACTTACATCCCACTGAAAATTATAGCACGCTACCTGCGCAACCCTGCACCAATAACATAACTGCCTTGGCCACAGTCTTTTTTTTGTTATAAGACGGTGTATTCGTTGTTTTGTTTAGTTCCTTTGCTATTAATAGCAGTTGTACTTGTTATTGGACTGTTAATTTAATGTTTTCATGCTAAATTTTATAATAAACATTGAACATTTTATAAAACATTTAGTTACAAAGAATACCGTATTATATGTCTGAGCTAATCATCTAAGTCCTGGTTATCAGTCTTTACATCTAGACAATGACATCCAATTACACAGATCCATTCAGATATACGTTATTTAGTAAGGCTAAGAAAACGATATCATCAAAGATAGCTCACAAGTATTAGAAGAGTTGGAATGGATTTTCCAGGTATTTATGCACTACTATAGATTTTATGTCTGAGAAAAGCAATTAATCTTTCTATCTTTAGTTATGGGTTTATCAGCTGTTGGGGAGTGCCAGACGTTATTTTCTATGTTTACGTAAGAAGAAACTTGTTATGCTTTTAATATATTATTTGGGTACTTCAAAATTTGATTATATTTTTTTAAACGCATATTATTTTGATTTTTTATACAACACACGTAATACTGTACATCATAACATAATACATGATAAAAAGCAAAAATACATTTTCTAAGAACATTTTCATCACCCAATTGCTACAAGACAAACTGTGATATTTATAGTGGGATGGGATTTGTGGGCGGGGAGTTTAATTAATTCATTTATTTTTGTACAATTGTTTATAGTTTTATTTGTAGAAGGCAGTCACCCAGAACACTATCCTCCGGAAATCCTGTAGCTGTCAAAAAAACGATCGCACATCGCCTAATCACTCAACCTGTTAGTGCGGGAGCCTGGCATTCACATACGAACGGGATCCCATAGGGATTGCAACGGGCTCTGCTTCTGCGATCATCAACATTACTACAACATCAATGGAGCAAAGTACCTGCAACCGTAAAGTACAATGAGTCATTGGTCAGGAAGGTAAATATAATTACTTCACCACAACAGGACATAGTGGGAGGAGGGAATTGCTCCTGCACCACATTATCATGCATTGTCCTGCTCAGTGTCCACATTTATCATCCTGTAAATCTGAAGGCACAAGGGCTCTGGTGATACCCCAGGAGCACTTCAAGGTCATTACCATGTATTTTTAAAGTTGATTGTAGAAGGAAGGAGGCCACGTATAACATATTAACAATTTTACCACAGTCATGTCTTTGGATCCATGTGTAAGTGTCCCCTGGTTTGAATGCTTGATTTTGAGGGGAATTTCCTTTTGAACTGTAAACTAATATGAATGGGGCAGAATATGCCTGTCAGGTTTCTGGAATTTCCTAGTTCGATCCTTGATTGTATGTATCCAAGTACTCAATAATTTTGTTAGGATCAGCCATTTAGAAAATAATACCTTGGGATGCAGAATATACTGGTACCATTTGTGTAATTACAATTAAAAACTAAAAATATAGAGTAAGACCGGTTTTATAAAGCATAACTGTAACTGGATCACAAAATGTAACAGCTATGGCTCTCGATAATGGTTTTTCCAATATCTAGATCCTTATGTCCTAACTATGGAAATTTCTTCCTCCAACCCCTGCAAGCACCCATATCAACTGCTCTCTGTAGCGATATGCAGAAAAAGGAAGAGGAAACCGACTTTTCAGTTTACATAGGTGTAACCCTCCCTTAGGCATCATACCCATAAAAGAGTGCAATGAAAGCTATCCCTATGTGATCATCACTGTTTATTTAAAGAGATTTTTTCTTGGTCAGTTCTAAAAATGTCACAAGACATTTCATGGTGCAAAGTCATGTTGATGGGGACACAGCCAATTTGAGATCTTAGGAATTGGTATGCTCATAAGATGTCGTTTATCTTTTATAAAAACCTAATCCTGTACAGTAACAATATGAATAACTACTCACCTACATTCTATTTCTGACTTTTTGTCCATAAATAATTGCTCTATCATTACAACAAATTGTTCGAATCATTGTTTGTCTTGTCAATGTTCACTCAGGCGAGCAACATTCCTATAGATGATTGACAATATTTGGCATTTTTAGTTTTTTTTAAAAATAAAGAATATACGGTGACTCCCTATAAAACTTAACCTATTATCATGTTGAACTTGAGTAGTTAACTGTACGAAAACTAACATTTTACCATTCATTTGTGCAATGGGCTCTGAAAAATAATAGATATGTGATTATGTATTCAAATGCATTCTAGGAATTAGCACAGTCCTACACTTACTATTTTGTGTGTTAAAAAATGTGTCCGAATTGCAAAAAAATTGTATGCAAACCTAATTAAATTGAGTATTTATTTGATTGCTCTTAACTAGGACGCTGGTCATGTAATGAAGGGCTGTATTCAGGGAGATAAACAGAGAATGAGCCCTAAACTTCAGCCCCACAAAATCCCTACCTGCCTTGCCTCACACAACTACAACAAGTGGACGCTAAAAGTGTCCCTTTCCTCGCCATTTATGAACACCAGCAAACAAACAAACATAACAGGTAGGAGATGGTCACAAGCCGGCTAACATAGAGAATAGCATTAAACTAAAAAGGTATAAAGCAAGAGGTTAAGAAACTTTAACCAGCAGTGAACTAACAGGAACAGATGTGCAACCAGAATCTCTGCCCAGTTATTGGAGCAAGTTTTGTGGAGTCATGACCAGTGCAGTGCTGCAATGAGATGAGGGCATAATCAATCCCAAAACAGTCAGAAATAAACCCTTGTTCACCTAGGAATTGAAGTAAACATAAGACAAAATTAGCACATCCGCGTCTGTTTTCTATGGACGAGGATGAATACTGGGAAGGATGTGACAGTACCCCCCTACCTTTTATGAGCAGACGTGGAACAAGGAAACCCGTGCTCCCCAGGACCATAACTCTTGCAACTAATAAGGTATGACGGATTGTAGGCCATAAGTGGATCAAGAATCATTCTGACTTAAATTCCATTTCACCCGGACCACATATGGAGCTGCAGGTAAGTCACCAGTAAAAACTATGAGAGACTTGTGAAAACATTGGGACATTGCAAACTGCCTAAAGTTTGTTTGCCTGTGTATAATGCAATATATTGATATTTGCCTCAGACACTCTCTTATAACATGGTGAAAGCTGTTTGCAATGAAAAAAACAGGCAAAGTCTGACAGAAACTGTCGCACAACCTTAGTAAATGTATCCATTGTGAAGACATGGGGTCATTTACTAGGCCGCGATTCGCGTTTTTCCCGACGTGTTACCACGACCGAATATTTCCGGATTCTGCCACATTTTCTCTGCTGCACCGAGATTTCGGCCCCGCGAGTCGATTGTGGCGCATTGGCCGCTGGCATGGCACGCGCTGGAGAATGGCTGAACGAAAAACCCGACAGATCGGGAAAAACCGCCGCTATTTTTAAAGAAAAGTGTGCGGGACTCGCCTTACTTTCACTAGATAGGCCGTGTAACTTCAGTCATTCTAACTACCTTAGTGGAATCCCGCTGGAACCCGAATCCACCGCAGAAGAATGCGCCGGCTGAAATCCCGAATGGACCGGGTAAGTAAATTCCCCTCTGTCTTTGACACAATTTGAAAGTTAATACCCACGCTCAGTCCTAATCATTTGATAATCCGATGGCAACCCCCCCCCCCCTTTTTGTTGCTTGAAGCGCAGCAGCTTTGCCCAAAAACTATTGCGTGCAACACAATCCCAGCACAGACACCTGTTAAATACCTGTCTAAGCCTACCATCCCCGAAAAAGGTACACTTCCGATGAAAGTGCAGTATGCCGACCCTTAGTAGCTCCCCTTATCTTTCCTTTCATTGCTCTTCTTACAGTACGAGTTAAAGTGACATCTACCACCAAGATCAAGAATTGTAACACAGAAACTGACATGCAGGTGTATGCCCCTTCAGGCAAGATTTGCTCTTCTTTTTGCTTCCTATTTCTCCTTTTTTCAAAATAGGCCTTTTTTAAATTATGCAATGAGCCTGAGGGCTCGCAATACTCCATAGGTTTAATGGAGCCTGGAGCCCCTCATGCTCATTTGCATAATTTTAAAGATTGTTTTCTCACAATCAAGAACATAAGAAGCTAAAATAAGAGTGAATCTTGTCTAAAGAAGCACATCACTTGCATGTCTGCTTGGTTTCCAACACCCTTATCTGGTGGGTAATGTCATGTTAACCCCATTGGGGGTCATTACTAAGGGCCCGATTTGCGTTTTCCCGACGTGTTACCCGAATATTTCCAATTTGCGACGATTTTTCCTGAATTGCCGGGATTTTGGCGCACGGGGTCGAATTGTGGCGCATCGGCGCCGGCATGCATGCAACGGAAATCAGGGGCTGGCCGAAACGAAACCCGACCGATTCGTGAAAAACAAAACGCCGTATTTAAAAAAAAAATGTGTCGCTAAATTGCACTTACCTCACTCCGCCCTGCTCGGGTGTATTCCAGGTGTTCCGATGCTCCTGCAGCGCAGCAGCGCCACCTGGATGGACGTCGGAGGAACTGCGTTAATAAATCCCCGGCCGGACCCGAATCCACCGCATAGAACGCGCCGCTGGATCGCGAATGGGCCGGTAAGTAATCTGCCCCATTGTCTTTTTCTTGTTCTCTTATGTTTTTTTCCCATATGGTATATGATTTTCAGACCTTTTTATAGAATACTTGTGAACATGTCCTATTTTTATTTTTTTTCCTGTCCTATCTTTTGGGTGCACATTTACTAACTAGATCAGTTTGCCTATTTATGTGCAGATTCAGGATTTCTGTGCACGTTTCTTCATGAATCTGCCCCCTCTACACCTGCTTCGACAAAGCAAACCCCTTTTTTTGTTGTGCACCTTTAACATGCGTGTCCGACACAATGGGGGTCATTTACTAAGGGCCCGATTCGCGTTTTCCCGACGTGTTACCCGAATATTCCGATTTGCGCCGTTGTACCTGAATTGCCCCGGGTTTTTTGTGGCGCACGCGATCGGAATTTGGCGCATCGGCGCCGGTATGCACGCGACGGAAATCGAGGGCGTGGCCGACGAAAACCCGACGTATTCGGAAACCGCCGCATTTAAAAAACTATGTGTCGCGAAATTTCACTCACCTTCATCCTGGATAGGCCGGTGTATTTCGAGGCATTCCAGCGACTTCACAGCGCGCAGCGCCCTACCTGTGGACAGCGGAGGACTGCTTTGATGATCCCCCATCCCGGCCGGGAACCCCATCCTGCAGAGAACGCGCCGCTGGATCGCGAACGACCGGGTAAGTAAATCTGCCCCATGTGGCTATTTACTAAGGGTCTCACTGCACACTTTTGTCGGCGCGTGCACCTTTTCTCCGAGCTAAAACGCCTGCACACTTTAAGAATGTGTGTGCCAGGATTCGGATTCTTTTCGTGGCGCATCTGTGCTGGGCTCCATGCGACACAAATTAAGGGGTGGTCTGTCGGACAGTCCAACTTATCGGATAGAGCGCAGTATTTTAACTTTTAATTGTGTCGTAGCCCTATGTTTTAAAGACTTACCTTTTCTTGCAGCCGGGCCCAGAATACCGAAAAGTCTGGCTAGTGCGCCCTGGGCGCGCTGTGGTCACATGCTTGGTATGGGGGCTAACCTACGTCCTGGCGGTCTTCAGCAGGTGGTATAGGTTCAGGATGGGATGGTAGAGATGGAACTGAGTCTGGGTGGTGGAGCTAAGTTTGTTGGGTCTCCGAACTTTGCGCTGGGTGCTAGGCAGGACCTGAGGCACCCTGAATTTCCTGGGATTAGTACTTGGATGTGCAGACAGACCAAGATGTCTGGTTCTATCTGCAGACTCTAGCTCTGACTAGACTGACTGCCTGACCCCGTGCTTCCCCCGCAGGGGTTTATATACTCCCTGGTCAGGTGGTACAGATCTCCAATCACCTTCCACTTGTGTTACAGGAACATCATTAGACATAATCATATATCACAATGTTAACTATTGCCTTACCTGGCAGTAGTGACAGAATGCCATTACACAAATGCCAAGTTCTAGAACTTCCTAGAGAGTATCATTGCCACTCTAACAGCTCCTGACTGGAGAGGCACTATCTGCAACTAGAGCCTGCCATGCATTGGGAGGTGTTGCAGATGCACTACAAAGATGTGGAACTCGGCCAAACCGAGAGGGGAAGCGACACACATTCATGATATCGGCACACAATCTTAGGGAATCGCCCTATGCTGCATTATAGACAAACAATGCACTTCAGTAAACTCCGATGACCCGTAGGTAAATACTGTCGGACTATGCATGTTACACATCTGGTGCACCCGGAAGGCCCAAATTGCCATTTTAATATTCTGTCAGGTCTGTTGGTTAGATAAGGTCGAAGTCCCCTTTCTTGTTGACTCCTTTGAAGCATCTAGTCTTTCCATCCAGCTTCTCTGTCTGAGTGTTTGCTAGAATCTCTATGGGAAGCGGATGCAGCATATTGTATCTCTCCCTCCACCCCCCGAACACATATGTCGCTTGGCAGGAAGGGAGGACCCGTGATGTCACTGTCCATATTAGGACCGTAACATCACTGGGGAACACCCCCATGTCATTGGCAGCACGCCATCACAGGGTGATGTATCCTGTCATAGCATAAGTGGGATATGTCTTGTGCCATACGTTGTAAGGACACATCTGGAATCTCCTGACTGTCCTTAAAAGGTGTGGCCGTATGCCTGCCCTCCCACTCCCTCTCCATTGAGAAAAGCGGTGCACGCTGCACACACACGTGGAAAGATAGAGCATGCTCTATCTTTTTCCCCATGTACGGTGTGGAACGGTGCCACACATCCGTGCCACCATACTGCCGCCAGTAGTCCCATTGTCTTCTATTGGGACGTACACTCACCGCCACTTTATTAGGTACACATGCTAGAACGGGTTTGGACCCCCTTTTGCCTTCAGAACTGCCTCAATTCTTCGTGGCATAGATTTAACATGGTGCTGGAAGCATTCCTCAAGATTTGGTCCATATTGACATGATGGCATCACACAGTTGCCGCAGATTTGTCGGCTGCAGCATCCATGATGCGAATCTCCCCCTTTCCACCACATCCCAAATGCTCTATTGATTAGATCTTGGTGACTGGGGAGGGCATTTGAGTACAGTTGAACTCATTGTCATGTTCAAGAAACCAGTCTGAGATGATTCCAGCTTTATGACATGGCGCATTATCCGCGAAATAGCCATCAAGATGTTGGGTACATTGTGGTCATAAAGAGATGGACATGGTCAGCAACAATACTCAAGTAGGCTGTGGCGTTGCAACGATGCTCATTGGTACCACGGGCCCAAAGGAGTGCGAAGAAAATAATGCCCCACCACCATGACAACCACCACCACCAGCCTGAACCGTTGATCACACGGCTGGATGGATCCAGCTTTCATGTTGTTGATAAGCCCAAATCGGACCCTACCATCCGAATGTCGCAGCAGAAATCGAGACGCTCAGACCAGGCAACGTTTTTCCAATCTTCGTCTGTGCAATTTCGATTAGCTTTGCACTTGTAGCCTCAGTTTCCTGTTCTTAGCTGAAAGGAGTGGCACCCACCCTGTGTGGTCTTCTTGCTGCTGTAGCCCATCTGCCTCAACGTTTCGACGTACTGTGCGTTCAAAATGCTCTTCCTGCCTACCTGGTTGTAATGGGTGGCGATTTGAGTCACTGTTGCCTTTCTATCAGCTCGAACCAGTCTGCCCATTCTCTCCTGACCTCTGGCATCAACAAGGCATTCGCCCACAGAACGGCCCTCTCACTGGATGTTTTTTCTTTTTGGACCATCTCCTGTAAACCCTAGAGAGGTTTGTGCGTGAAATCCCATTAGATCAGCATTTCCTGAATACTCAGACCAGCCCTTCTGGCACCAACACCTGCCACGTCAACAAGGCACTCAAATCACCTTTCTTCCCCATACTGATGCTCGGTTTGAACTGCAGGAGATTGTCTTGACCATGTCTACATGTCTACATTTTTGGTGTACAGATGTTTCAAACACCCCTTAATTTATATGTCGCAAGGCATTAGTGCCAAAAAGGGGGTTGAATAAGAAAAACATAAGAAGTAGAATCTGTTCTTTACATGATCCACAATTAGTTATGACTAGAGATGGGCGAATCGATTCTAACTAAGTGGAATTCGTTTAGAATTTCAGGAAATCTTCGGTTCGGCACGAATTAGAAGTTTATGGTGATTCGTGGGAACAATTCCCCCCCCCCCCTTATTAACAAAATGTCCGCGAGCACAACGTGTTACATGGGGCAGAGAACTCTGGGAAGAAAAAAGGAACACCCTCGATCACATGTGCAGACACGTAAGCCAATCAGCGACCCGCAGGTTTATGTGATGTCAAAATCCTATAAAAACAGGCGGCCATTTGCAATCCCGTCATTTCACACTGCATGTGCTGTCTCTAGCGTCTAACTGCTTGTACTCAGTAGCTGCTCGAGTGATTTTTGCTCAAAGCCCAGGGTGATCGTTTTTGGGGATCTCAAATTTCAATTCTTTTTTGTTGCTAAAGTAGATATCAAGAAATCTGCGTCAAATCCACATAGTTGTTGGAATGATTTTGTGTCATTGTGCCACTCTCTGACCTCCTGCTGCTTCTGCTGCCACCACCTCCACACTCTGTCATTGCGCCACACTGTGGCCTACCATGTTGCTGCTACTCTCTGTCCTCATGCTGCTGCCGCCACCTCCCTACTCTGTCATTGTGCCACTCTCTGACCTCATGATGCTGCTGCCGCCACCATACTCTGTCATTCTGCCACTCTGTGGCCATGGTGTTGCTACCACCCCCATAATTTGTCATTGTGCCACTCTGCAGCCTACTCATGCTTCTGCCAACTGACTGCTGTCTCCCTGGAACACCCTGTGATTTCCATAATGGTGTTTTCACCTTCCACCACTCTATGATGTTACTACTATGTTTGGTTTTCCCCTTCTTTTCATCTGTCAGAAGGAATGAAAAGCTTCAGGATTGATAGCCAAAAGCAGGAGTGGATACAGAACAAAGAGGACATGCAAATATCCCATTTACTGGTCATCTCTGTTTTTGATCAACTCCTGTTTGTTTTTGGCTTTAGCAATACTGATGATGGATTATTGACCGATTGAAAGCGGACACTGACGGATGAAATGAAGGCCAAAATGATCAGTGACGTCAATGCAAAATTACTGCCGACACCCTCTCCACTCTTTTGGGTTTTTCTACATGTATCACCCTTTAACATAACAAGTTCTGTCGTAATCTATGGAATCTGATGTCAGTGTAAATAGAGTGCACTCTTTGATGTTATAGTGGGATGTTGGCCTTCAGCTCAGTCCTTTCAAGATGGCACACATGTTACCTTGTCAGGCTGCGTTCCCGCTTTGCTTATTTGGTGAAGTTTGCATCTGTAAGTGTAAGCGTTTTTGGTACACAAGTGGTGAAGCTTAATAATAAGAACACATGGAATTGAAGAGTGAAGCGATTCTAAGAGTGGCAGGTGTCATGTGCGTGTCATACTAAAACACAGCATTGTATGAAATCCAAACCATCCTCCCTATGCATATTTCGGCATGGCACAACATTCTACAACAATCTACAGGCTCTCTGCAGCCAGGAAATACCTGTTTTTTATTTTCATCCACTAAATCCGATATTACATTCCTCAGTCTTATTGCTAGTATTTTTGCATAGAGCTTGGTGTCTGTGTTGAGTAAGGATATTGGGCGGTAAGAGTCCACCTCATATATATCCTTACTCTTCTTTAATATTAGTGTAATAACTGCCTCGTTCATTGTGTTGGGGAGCATGCCTCACATCATTGCACCCTGTAATGTCTCCAGTAGGGCCGGAAGTAATACTCCACCGAACCTCCTGTAGACCTCAAAGGGCAGACCATCTGTGCCGGGTGCTGTATTTCCCGTAGTATTTTTAAGGGCGTTCTGTAATTCTTCTAGGGAGATCGGTTTCTCCAATTCCCTCCTCTGATCACTTGTTAATTTTGGGAATTCTACTCCTGAAAAAAAATTTTTTATCTCATCATTTCTCATTTGCAGTTCAGATTTATATAGTTCCTCAAAATTCTTTAAAAAGATGTCCTTAATTTCCTCTGGCCTATCTGTAATTTCCCCTATCTTATTCCGTATGGCATCTATATTTTTCTGGTGTTCTTGTTGCTTTACAATATTTGCCAACAACTTCCCCGGCCTTCCTCCCTCATGAAACCGTTTATACCAGGAGAAAAAGGATGCGTGCTGTGATTTTTCGAACAAAAAATTTTTATACTCTGTGCGTGCCTCTTCCAGCTCCATGTCAGATTCCTCTGTGGGGTCTATAGCGTGTCTATCTTTAATTTTCTGCACTTTTTCTTTTAAGCTCTCTTCCTTCTTTCTGGCCACCTTCTTAATCCACACTATTTTGCTAAACAATAACCCCCTTAGGAAGGCCTTCGTTGCATCCCAGGCTTCTGTTATATTTCCCGAGGCTCTATTCCTGTCCCAGAACTCAGTTAAATCCTGTAGTATAATTTCATCTTCGTCCATTATTGTTAGCCAATGGGCGTTAATTCTTAAGGGGGTTCGTAGCCCTACGTCAGTGCCCTTCATACATAAATCCATCAAAAGCGAGTGATCAGAGAGGGGATTTATTTCATACCCCACCTTTTTAACATATCTCAAACATAAGTCATTACCTGTTTTTTATTTAAAAAAAAAATTTATTTAAAAAGTGCAATGTTGCAATTGCAAAATTGTAAAAGTCTTTTCTTTCTTTGAAAACCTCGCAAATGTGATAATGAAAAAAACCTTTTCCAGGAACAATTTCGGTTCCAGTAACAATTACTTCTGCGTTTTTATGATTAAAGATTCCGAGAAACTCTAAGTGACACACTTATATTTGTCCCACTTGAGTCCCACTTTTGCTTCTACTTAGTATTCCCATTTACAATACTCAAGGTAAAGTCACATTTCTTGACCTGTTCCCTCCACTGCATTTTTTTTTACAATTTATTGTACAGGCATGTACAGCAGGCCAGGAGAAGCCTGCAAGAAGATGGATGAGCATGTATTAATTACCTGAATGTTGTACTGATTGTGACAGCAGTATCTACCTCAATGATTAAATAAATGTCATAATTCCTTGAGCATGCAGCTTTAAAAAAAATGAGCAAAGCAGGAAGTAGAACAAGGCAGGCCAGTACTGGAAGGCCCTTGCCAGTCATTATAAACTCTAAAAGGCAGATTATAAATTGTATCTATGTCAGGTCCAACCTTTTCATTTTTGGTACACAAGTGGTGAAGCTTAATAATAAGAACGCTGAACCTCTTATTAATTCGGACATATCGCACATCGAGTGTACAGATGTACTGGACACCAACATGCCAATCTTAATACATTGGCCCCAATGGGTTTAGGAAAGTGATGGTTTCAAATTTTGAGACTGCAGAAGGACTTTTGGAAATTTGTCTAAACTTTGCAATACTATCTTCTAGGTGCTAATTTAAGCTAACCTGGCTTATCTTGGTTAGGTCTTGAGTTATTTGCTTTACTTATTGTGAGCCAAAACCCGGAGTGGTAGAACACACAGAATAGCTTCAAGTGTTAAGATTAGAGATGAGCGAACACTAAAATGCTCGGGTACTCGTTATTCGAAAGTATTCGTCCGAGCAACGAGCAGTTTCGAGTACCCTAATGCTCGACCGAGCATCAAGCTCGGACGAGCATGTTCGCTCATCTCTAGTTAAGATGTATTGGAAACATGTTCTGTGTCCTGTTCTGTGTGTTTTAGCTACATTTGCTTTTGGCTCACAATAACTGGAGTGTCACAGGTGTCACACCAAGTTGTGCCAGGGTGTCATCACATACTGCTCCTTGCACATTGAATTGATACCTTTGCAGTTCACCATAGAACGGTCCAAGGTGGCGTTCATAATCAGTGTCCTTTCCAGGAAAGCCATGGCATGGGCCACCCCCCTCTGGTCACAGCTAATATCACCACATTACTTGCTGAATTCCGGTCCATCTTTGAGGAACCAGCCCGGGCATCATCTGCTGAAACCACCCTGCTGAACTTGACCAAGGGGACTTATCTGTCGGGGACTATGTGGTTCAGTTCCGCACCCTAGCTTCTGAGCTAGCCTGGAATGAAGCAGCCTTGGTTGCCACTTTTAAAACAGGACTTCCTGGACAGATTAAAGATGCCCTGTCTGCACGAGACCTGCCGTCTTCTTTGAGTGGTCTCATCTCTCTGGCCACTTCGATTGATTTCCGGTTCTCAGAGCCCATGGAGGAACAACGTCTTGAACAAGCACAGACCAGTATCCATCGACTGCCCCACTTGGCTCCTGTCTTCCAAAGACCACCTCTGCCGCCATCCGTGTCTGCAGGAGAGGAGCCCTTGCAGGTGGATAGAGCCTGTCTATTACCTCAAGAGCATTCCAGATGAAGACAAGAGAATCTCTGCTTCTGGCTGACACAATAGAGGCACTTTCTGGAGACTTGTCTAGGATGTCCTCAGCATTCGGGAAACATACCCACATACGGTTCTTGGTAGAAGAGTCCCTAGGTGAGAACAAAGCTTCTCCATGCCTGAATATCCCAGTTCTACTCAGCTTTGGAACAAGAGGTCAGTTTCAAGCATTAGCCTTCTTGGATTATGGCTCTGCAGGAAACTTTGTGGATGTTGCCTTGGTCTCCAAGCATCACTTTTCTGTAGTTTATCTAGAGATGCCACTGATCATTTCATCTGTCAGTGGGCAGATCCTGGGCAGAGAGACTGTCATTCTATGTGCTATCCCGGTCCGTGTCCTCGATCCTTCTGGGTCTCCCATGATTACAATGCTCCTATGCTCAACTGGCATACCAGGGAGGTTCTTTGCTGGGGACCGGTATGTGAGTCGCGCCAAGCCATTGGTGGGTTTCCCCACTCCATACGTGGACTTTGCAGATGTCTTCTCAGAGAAGCAAGCATAGACTCTGCTGCCACCCCGGCCCTATGACTGCCCTATGGACATGGCACGTCTCCGACATGGGGTCGGGTATATCCACTATCTGTGCCTGAAACCGCGGCTATATCGGCCTATATGAAGGAGAATCTACAGAAGGGGTTCATATGCATGTCCTCCTCCCCTGCCCATGCTGTGTTTATTTTTTGTGGCCAAGAAGAATGGCTCTCTCTGTCCATGTATTGACTTTCGTGGTCTTAATAAAGTTACGGTGAAGAACCGCTTCTCCAGCCCTTTGATCAAGGAACTCTTCGATCATCTACGTGGTGCTAAGGTTTTTAACAAGATGGACCTGCAGGGGGCAAATAATCTCATCCGCATCCGTGAAGGCGATGAATGGAAGACCACCTTCAATAGTCGAGACTTGCCCATGTACGCAGGCGCCTAAGGAACAATCCCCTATATGCAAAGCTTGAGAAGTGCTAATTTCACCTGTCTTCCTTTCCTTGGATACATCGGGGGTCATTTACTAAGGGCCCGAATCGCGTTTTTCGGTCCCGTTACCTGAATATTTCCGTTTTGCACCGATTTTCCCTGAATTGCCCTGGGATTTTGGCGCACGCAATCGGATTGTGCCGCATCGGTGCCGGCATGCACGCGACGGAAATCAGGGGGCGTGGCCATAAGAAAACCCGACGGATTTGGAAAACCCGCTGTATTTTTTTAAAAAAAAGTGTCGCTTGACACACGCTTACCTGCACCCAGGGTAGGACGGTGAACTTCAGTGAATTCAGCACAGCAGCGACACCTAGTGGACATCGGGCTCACTACCTTAGTGAATCACCGGAAGACCCGAATCCTCCACTGAGAAAGCGCCGCTGGATCACAACAGGACCGGGTAAGTAAATCTGCCCCATCATCTCTGACAAGGGACTACAGATGGATCGTGCCAAGTCATCTGCGGTTGACGCCTCCTCAGTGTGATTCTGCTCTATGACTCTGTACTGCGCCTTGGCCACCAACTAAAGGAAAGTTGCACCTGTGGAGCGACCTGGTGGTATCCTGCTGCAGCAAGACAAACCCGCTTTGCGAGGGGCTCTGGAGAAAACCAGGTGCCACTTAGATTCCACTCCCAGGTATCCGCTTACGTCATCGCTCACGATGGTACAGTGGTACCAAATGTCTGGATGGATACAATGAAAGCAAAGTGTCAGTTTATTTTGAACCTTGCTTTTAGCCATCCGTTTTTTTTTATTACTACTATACCCTCAAATTAGGAAATCGGATAATAATAACAATAATTCCTTAATTGCTGAATCAGTCCCTGTCCCCATGGGGATCACCAAAGCAATGTGTGGCGCACGCTGCCGTATTCCTGGAAAAGATTGGACATGTCCTATCCTTTCCCCGGCTACGGAACAGTATGGTGACGCCCCCGCACTGTGCCGTGCACTCATTGCAGTCTATGGGAACGTATATACAGCGTATATGCGTCGGCCGTATATACGCCCCCCCCCCATACGGCGAAGTAAATGTAGCGTAAGAACGTAAGAAACTGCACTAAATGTGCTCTGCCTGTGTAGAATGCTGGATGTGCCAGATGTATTTAGATTGTGGGCCAGAAATCATGAATCTGTTGCTTCCCTGCACTGGCCCAACAGTTCACCAACTTTTTTTGTGGTGCACCTTTAACATAGGGTATGCAACAGACTTTTCATGTTAAATCCGGCGCATGGTCCGACGGAACACAGGAACGCCCCCTAATTTGTATTTTGCCTAGTGCAGCTTTGCCACAAAGTGTGGCGTGATCCAGAAATGTGTCTTAGACCTGTGCAAGCAGTTTACACTGAAAAGAACATTCAAAGTCAGACAGAAAACTGGCATAAAGTACTTAGTAAATGTGGGCCACAAACTCTTTGCAGATGTTGACCTGGAACTGACTTAAATCCAGGACCCACCGCTGCATGGCTGTCGTGCTAACCACTGAGCCATCGTGCTGCCCATATAATAACTGACACCATTGCAATTCTATTGAAATCAATTGGAAAAGAATGATCGGTTATTCATCTGTTTTTGGAAACTGCAAGACGGAAGCCAAAATGCAGATGGGAACTGGCCCCAACAGAGATGTGAACTCCCATGATTACAATGCTCCTATGCTCAACTGGCATACCAGGGAGGTTCTTTGCTGGGGACCGGTATGTGAGTCGCGCCAAGCCATTGGTGGGTTTCCCCACTCCATACGTGGACTTTGCAGATGTCTTCTCAGAGAAGCAAGCATAGACTCTGCTGCCACCCCGGCCCTATGACTGCCCTATGGACATGGCACGTCTCCGACATGGGGTCGGGTATATCCACTATCTGTGCCTGAAACCGCGGCTATATCGGCCTATATGAAGGAGAATCTACAGAAGGGGTTCATATGCATGTCCTCCTCCCCTGCCCATGCTGTGTTTATTTTTTGTGGCCAAGAAGAATGGCTCTCTCTGTCCATGTATTGACTTTCGTGGTCTTAATAAAGTTACGGTGAAGAACCGCTTCTCCAGCCCTTTGATCAAGGAACTCTTCGATCATCTACGTGGTGCTAAGGTTTTTAACAAGATGGACCTGCAGGGGGCAAATAATCTCATCCGCATCCGTGAAGGCGATGAATGGAAGACCACCTTCAATAGTCGAGACTTGCCCATGTACGCAGGCGCCTAAGGAACAATCCCCTATATGCAAAGCTTGAGAAGTGCTAATTGACCAGTGACTCTTGACCAGTTTTTCCTGCTGGGCATGGCGTCAAGAATTAGGGAGAGACCTGTCAATCACTGAGAAGCTACAAGATAGATGTTATTCAGTAAAAACAATTCCTACAAACTAACTTTTACTATATTGTAATTTTTTGCTATTTTACTATTTGTAATGTTTTGTTTAGAATTGTTTCCCCTAAATGCCTTCCTTGGTGGAACTTGATGGACATGTGTCTTTTTTCAACCATATAAACTATGATGATACTAGATGTCTGACAGAAAATGTGTATTTCTGTTTTTGAGCACCAATAGCAAAACAGCATCTAGATGATGCTAAACTCATTTTGCCATGTAAACATCCAATACATTCATCAGTTAGCTTCAATCCTAAAAACAAGCCCTTTGTTATCAATACACTATATGAAGTTGATCAGGCATGTTTCATCTGTAGACGGAAAAGAGACTAAGGCCCCTTACACACCAGCAGTGTGTGCTGGCTGTAAGGCTTGTATGCCTGGAATTCAGTGCACAAGCTTGAAATAGGCACAATTCCTGAAGCACCTCTATAAAATGTGCCTATTTCCCCCATTGTGCCAACTGGGTGCAAATGGCCATGGAGGGGTGGGGTAGGGGTAGTGAGCCGGCATGGGACATTTCTTCCCATGCCTGCGCACAAACTATAGACTGTGCCCGTATAGAATGGGGCGATCCTATACCAGGCCGGAACAGGATAAATCTGACACGGAAGAGAGGGAAGGGACATCATACAATACACTTAGCACCAACGTATGATAAATATGCCTTATTGGAAAGCATTGCCCTACTTCATCAGCAGACAAGTTCTTTATATGTCAAGCTTATGGTTATTTATTGCCACTTTCCTACCCTGTATGTCTTTCCATGATCTCTCATTACATTTACTTTTGCCACTTCAGTAATAATAATCTTTATTTACATAGCACCATCAAATTCTGCAGGCTTTAAAGATTCTGTGGAACATTCAAATAAAATAAGATATTACAGAGTAATAACAGTCATGTGAAACAATAGGAGTGACTGTAATGTAGGTATGGTTGGTCCCCATAGGTGTCGGCATCCATAACAGTGACTTTCCCTGCTGTCCAGAGGGAAACACACCCATGTCTATATATAAAAGCCCATATAACTGTTCTATTGTAATTTCCTAAATTATGCAATATCCTGTATTTCAGTTTTGCTTGTAGGAAATACCTACAATCACAAACCATTCCTTCCCACCCACCACGGACCGAATGACCTATATGTTGACAAGAAACCCACACCTGTTGTGCCATAGAAGAAACTTGTATGGCAACAATTTTCTGACAGGTCATACGCTTTTCCTACAATCATACATTTGCATACATGTGTGCAACTTACAAAACATTTTATGGCATGATATGACATCCTAAAGATTATGCCTATACACTGGCGTAACGTGGGGCAGGAGTTAGCGGGTGCTCTGTGCCCAGTGGGCCTCTGGGGTTCCAGGGCCGGCCCTCTCCGCAGGCGCCACCCTGACCCTGTTTAATGATCAGTGTTGTGTGCATATTCAGACAGACACGTCACTGACGACTGGACGCAGGTAGCGATACTACTGCTGCTTGTGTCCATTGTCCGGCCCAGGCGGTTGCGGTTGCTTATGCAACGGCGCCTGGATCATAAAGAGGACTCATCTCTATGACCCAAGCACATTGCCTAAACAATGGGGCAGATTTACTTACCCGGTCCATTCTCGATCCAGCGGCGCATTCTCTGCGCTGGATTCGCGTCCGGCCGGGATTCATTAAGGTAGTTCCTCCGCCTTCCACCAGGTGGCGCTGCTGCGCTGAAAAGCATCGGAACGCACTGGAGTTCCCCGAGCCTGGCTGAGTGAAGGTAAGTGCAAGCTCCGCAACAGATTTTTTGTTTTAAATGCGGTGGTTTTTCCGAATCCGTCGGGTTTTCCTTCGGCCATGCCCCCCGATTTCCATTGCGTGCATGCCAGCGCCGATGCGCCACAATCCGATCGCGTGCGCCAAAATCCCGGGGCAATTCAGGGGAAATCGGCGCAAATCGGAAATATTCGGGTAACACGTCGGGAAACGTGAATCGGGCCCTTAGTAAATGACCCCCAATGACTTTAATGCTTGGAGCAGAAGTTCCCAGGAGGGCAGAGGAGGCAGCTGCAGGCAGGTGATACTTTATACGGTTGGGGCACGTGTGGGGTCTACATTATACTGCTGGGCTTGTGTGGGGGCTACTATATACTGCTGGGGCATGTGTGGGGACCACTATATACTGCTGGGGTTAATATATACTGCTGGGGCATGTGTGGGGGCTACTATATCCTGCTGGGGCATGTGTGGGGGCCACTATATACTGCTGGGGTTACTATATACTGCGGGGGGATGTGTGGGGGCTGTTATATCCTGCTGAGGCATGTGTGGGGGCCACTATATTCTGCTGGGGTATGTGTGGGGGCTGCTATATACTGCTGGGCCATATGTGTGGGCTACAATATACTGCTGGGGCACGTGTGGGGGTATTATATACTGCTGGAGCATGTGTCAGAGCTATCATATACTGCTGGGTTTTGTGTGGGGCTACTATATACTCCTAGGGAATGTGTGGGGCTACAATATACTGCTGGGGTATGTGTGGGGGCTACTATATATTGCTGGGGCCACTATGCTTGGATATTCTTATATTGGGGATCTTACTGGCCCTTTTCAATCGCCTCATGATCCTTAGCTCTTCTCCAGTAACATCGGGGGATGACCTCTGACCAAGCCAAAGACACTGACCTAAAGAATGTGGGGAAGCGGGAGAGGTCTTGTTTCATAATGGAGACAAGCTCCCCTGATTTTACCCGACCAAGGTTGTTACCTTCAGCATGCAACATGACGATCGCTTTCTGACAGCTTTTACTGATCTGAACTATCTCTGCCAGGACCTGAGACCACCTTGTGCGCCGCGCCAGTGCACCTGTACATTAGATAGTCCTAATTTAAGTCCGCATGGCTGAACTGCAGCTCTCCGCTCCGCCCAGTGAATATAGGAATGTCCCACTATCTAGACATGCCTGAAGGGACCTGAAAAAGGAAGGCTTATTAAAACAAGGGGTTGAGGTCTGGTCGAATGTAGGAATTGAAGCAATTGGATTTCCATCGACCGAGGGATTTTATGGCGCAAGAGTGGGCGGTAGTCACCGCACCAATGCAGAAGGAGTGGGTTCTGAATTCTTTTGGATCAAAACTAGAGATGAACGAGCACTAAAATGCATGATTGCTCGTTATTTGAGTCAAACTTTTTCCGATGCTCGAGTGCTCGTTTAGAATTTTTCAAGGGGACCAGGCTCTGCACAGGGAAGCTTGGCCAAAAACCTGGAAACCTCAGAAAATGATGGAAACACCATGGAAATGGACAGGAAACAGCAGGGGCAGCATGCATGGATGCCTCTAAGGCTGCCTAATCGCACAATTATGCCAAAATTATGGGCAACAGCCTGGCGATGACAGAGTGACCGAGTGAGACGAGATAGCATCTAAAACACCCAATAATTGACCCTGACACTATAGGGGACGGCATGCAGAGGCAGAGGCAGCAGCGGCAGGCTAGAGAGTGGCATGGCGACATACCCCAAATCGACTCAGGCTTCAAACCAATTTAAAAAATTCCTTTTGGCGAGGATAACGTGTAGCACTGTACGTATCAGTATTTGGCCTGGTTATGGTGGCAGAGAGGAACCAAAGGAGGTGAGCAAGAAGCGCTGAAATGATTTCCTTTGTGAACAAAACGTTGACGGTATATTTAGTCGATAACACAGCATGGCGGCGACATAGTGACCAAGTTCCATAACGTATCTGGTGAAACACCCGAAAAATGAGCCTGACACAGCTAGTTTGCTAAGGGGACGACATGTGGAGGCAGCTATGGAGAAGACTTTTGGAGGCAGCTATGGACGAAATGTGGAGGCTGCCATGGAGACAACGTGTGGTGGCAGCTATGGAGATGGCGTGTGGAGGCTGCTATGGAGACAGCGTGTAGCCTGACACAGCTTGTTTCTAAGGGGACGACGTGTGGAGGCAGCTATCCAGATGACGTGTGATGGCAGCTATCGAAACGACGTGTGGAGGCTGCATTGTAGACAGCGTGTAGAGGCAGTGGGGACGGTTATGGCACCCAAGGTGAACATAAAGAGGTGAGAAAAGAGGAGTGGAAAGATAGATTTTAGAGGTAAAAGGTTATAGTAGTAGATTAAAGTTGCTGCAGTTAAAACGATGTTAGTTGGATCTTGGGATGGAGCTGGCGGTCCACTGCCAGGCGAGCTTTCGCCTGTCCAAGCCCCTGCCTCTCGGCTCATCCCCACCCAAAATGAACCTGGGGGCCCGAAGCGTTTACTTTGAAAAAATTCTAATTTTCAAAGCAGGCGGGGTCGTTTGAATACTTCATCTACGAATAATGGAATAGCATTGCGGTTCTATTTTTGTTTTCGGAAATGGTTCCATGATTAAGCGTGACGGTATGGGGCATCTACATTGCGCCGCTCTGATTGAAACTTCAGGTCTCCAGCATGGCGGCGACAGATGGGCCGAGTTCCATTACGTATCTGGTGAAACGCTTGAAAATTCTGCCTGACACAGCTCGTTTGCTAAGGGGACGATGTATGGAGGCAGCTATTTGGACGACGTGTGGAGGCAGCGGCCGCAGCCTCAGGCTAGCGATTGTCCAGGCGACATAACCAGAGTGTACTCCGGCTACAAGCAGCATTTCTAAAAACCTTTTGTGTACGATCAAGTGTAGCACTGTTCTTATAAGTATTTGGCCCGCTTATGGCGGGGGAGGGGAACGTAAAGAGAGCTGAAATAATATCCTTCATAGATAAAAGTTTTGTCTGTATATTTTGTGGATAACAGAGCCGGGTGGCGACAAAGTTAACAAGTTTGATGTGGAAGCCGTTAAAATAACCCAAAATTTTGCCGAATACAGCTTGTTTGCTAAGAGGACGACGTGTGGAGGCACCTATGGGGATGATGTGTGGAAGCATGTGGGGGGGAGATGCGCACTCAGTCATCCGGCTTTGCATGCATTGTGAAAATGAGTGACCCATATAAAACGCCAGAAAATCACAGCCGGTAGAACACCCGAAAATGTAGCCTGACACAGCTCATTTGCTAAGGGGACGACCTGTGGAGGCAGCTATGGAGACAACTTTTGGAGGCAGCTATGGAGATGAATTTTGGAGGCAGCTATGAAGACGACATGTGGAGGCAGCAATGGAGACAACGTGTGGAGGCAGCTATAAAGACGACATGTGGAGGCAGCTATAAAGACGACGTGTTGTGGCTGCTATAAAGACGATGTGTGGAGGCTGCTATGGAGACAATTCAATTTGGATAGTGCCTGTAGGTGGCAGTCCAAAAAAGTTTTCAAAACAGAGGACCGGATAGGTGGCCCTCCAGAAAAATTAAATGGATAGAGTACCCGTATGTGGCACTCCCCAAATTTTTTTTAAAACAGAGGACCGGGTAGGTGACCCTCCAGAAAAATTAAATACATAGAGTACCTGTATGTGGCACTCCCAAAACATTTCCAATACTCAGGACCGCGAATGTGGCCCTCCAGAAAAATGTAATACATACAGTACTATAGCTAGAGCCAGTTGGCCCTGGCAAAAAATAGCCAGTTGCCTCTGCTTTAGTGTACAAGGAGGAGAAGGAGGAGAATGAGGAGTAGGAGTGTATACATGAGAATTGTTCAGGTTGAGCTGCTTACACCTGGTGGAGAGCATGAGAAATCCATGCTTTATTCATCTTGATAAGCGTCAGCCTGTCCGCTGTCAGTCGACAGGCGTGTACGCTTATCGGTGATGATGCCACCAGCTGCACTGAAAACCTGCTCTGACAACACGCTAGCGGCAGGGCAGGCAAGAACCTCCAAGGCGTACAGCGCCAGTTCGGGCCAGATGTTTAGCTTTGAAACCCAGTAGTTGTAGGGAGCTGTGTGATCATTTAGGACAATGGTATGGTCAGCTATGTACTCCCTCACCATCTTTTGGTACAGATCACCCTTACTCTGACGAGATTGGGGACAGGTGACAGTGCCTTGCTGGGGTGACATAAAACTGGCAAAGGCCTTGTAAAGCGTACCCCTGCCAGTGCTGGACAAGCTGCCTGCTCGCCTACTCTCCCTCGCTACTTGTCCCGCAGAAGTACACCCTCTGCCGCTAGCGGTGTCAGATGGGAAAGACTGTTTCAGCTTGTGCACCAGGGCCTGCACTCTCACGCCCCTTTCCTCTACAGGGATGAGAGTGGAAAGATTTTGCTTGTACCGTGGGTCCAGGAGAGTGAATACCCAGTAATCGGGGCTGGAAAAAATTCTTTGAACGGGAGGATCACGGGATAGGCAGCCTAGCATAAAATCTGCCATATGCTCCAGAGTCCCAACGTGCAAGAATTCACTCCCCTCACTGGCCTGATTCTCCATTTCCTCCTCCTCCTCCAACTCCTCTTCTTCTGCCCATACAAGCTGAACAGTTAATAAGGACCGAGCAATGGTACCCTCTTCTGTCTCGCCGACATTCTCCTCCTCATCCTCCTCCACCTCCTCCGATATACGCTGAGAAACAGACTGGAGGGTGCTCAGGCTATCAACAAGGGAATCTTCTTCCCCTGTCTCTTGTGGCAAACGCAAAGCTTCCGACTTCATGCTGACCAGAGAGTTTTTCAACAGGCCAAGCAGCGGGATGGTGAGGCTGATGATGGCGGCATCGCCACTGACCATCTGTGTTGACTCCTCAAAGTTACTCAGCACCTGACAGATATCAGACATCCACATTCACTCCTCATTGTAGACTTGAGGAAGCAGACTGACCTGACTAGCAGTTCTGGTGGAAGTTGACATCTGGCAGTCTACAATCGCTCTGCGCTGCTGGTAAACTCTGGATAACATAGTTAATGTGGAATTCCATCTCGTGGGCACATCACACAACAGTCGGTGAGCGGGCAGTTGGAGGCGGCGCTGCGCTGCAATGAGAGTGGCAGCATCTGTGGTCGACTTTCTGAAATGCGCACAGATGCGGCACACCTTTGTGAGCAAATCAGACAGATTGGGGTATGTCTTGAGGAACTGCTGAACTATCAGATTTAACACATGGGCCAGGCATGGCCCAAGTGTCAGTCTGCCGACTTGCAGAGCCGCCACCAGGTTACGGCCGTTGTCACAGACGACCATGCCTGGCTTCAGGTTCACCGGTGCCAGCCACAGATCGGTCTGCGCCGTGATGTTCTCTAATAGCTCTTGGGCGGTGTGCCTTTTATCGCCTAGGCTCAGCAGTTTGAGCACCGTCTGCTGTCGCTTAGTGCCGGAGCTGCTGTTGCGCCTAGAGCTACCGACTGATGGTGCCATGCCCACGGATGATAATTCAGAGTAGGAGGTGGAGAAGGGGTGGGAGGAGGCATAGCAGGCCTGAGGGACCGTGACCGAGGTAGGCACCGCAATTCTCGGCGTCAGCAGTATATGAGCGGCCCCAGGGTCAGACTCGGTCCCAGCCGCCACCAAGTTAACCCAATGTGCTGACAGCGATAAATAGTGGCCCTGCCCGGCAGCACTCGTCCACGTGTCTGTGGTTAGGTGGACCTTGTCAGAAACAGCGTTGGTCAGGGCACAGATGATGTTGTCTGACACATGCTGGTGCAGGGCTGGGATGGCACATCGGGAAAAGTAATGGCGGCTGGGGACCGAATACCGAGGGTCGGCCGCCAACATGAGGTTGCGAAAGGCCTCGGTCTCTACCAGCCTATAGGGCAGCATCTCCAGGCTCAGTAATTTGGAGATGTGAATGTTGAGGGCTTGGGCGTGTGGGTGAACTGTATTTCCTCTTGCGCTCCAGCGTCTGGGGTATAGACAGCTGAACGCTGCCCATGGAGACATTGGTGGACGCTGTGGAGGATCGTGGAGGCGAAGGTGTGGTTTTCGAGCAGGAGGTGTTTGTGCCGGGGTCCTGGGCAGGGGGCTGACTAGCAGATGCAGCAAATGACACAGGGGAAGGAGCAGTGGTGGACCTGGCCGGAGGTGAAC
This sequence comes from Engystomops pustulosus, assembly GCA_019512145.1. Lineage (NCBI taxonomy): Eukaryota > Metazoa > Chordata > Amphibia > Anura > Leptodactylidae > Engystomops > Engystomops pustulosus. Next base: position 49,823,110 of record CM033650.1, read on the forward strand.
GGCCTTGGTTCCATTGAGTGGGGTTTGTAGCACTCATATGCTTGCGCATACTGGTGGTGGTTAAGCTAGTAGTGGTGGAACCCCTGCTGATCCTGATGTGGCACACCACTGTCCGTTGGTCATCCGCTGTTTCTTTAAAGAACCTCCAGACTTGAGAACATCTAGCTCTCGCCATGGGAGCTTCACTACGTGAAACATTTGGCGCTGATGCACCAGCTCTGGCCCTGCCTCTTCGTCTGGCCCCACCACTGCCTCTTCCAACCTGTTCTGGTATAGGACTCGCCTCCATCTCAGAAGCACTGTCTTCACCCAGCCTATCAACCCAGCTTGGGTCTGTCACCTCATCATCCTCCGATCCCTCAGTCTGCTCCCCCCTTGGACTTCCTGCCCTGACAACAACTTCACCACTGTCTGACAACCGTGCCTCCTCATCGTCTGACACCTCTCTTTACACACTTCTTCTACTACGTCAACAATGTCATCATCACCCACAGACTGCGACCGTTGGAAAACCTGGGCATGTCACTAAGAGCCAAATATAACGTTTGAAAGTCTCCGTGCAAATTCGTCACAATATAGTAGTAGCTGCACTACTAGTGCCAGCAAGCCCAGCCACAATTAAATTTAAAAAAAAAACGCTATTGTAGCCCTAACAAGGGCTGTTGGGTTCTTGTAGAATCACTCCTGCCTAACACTAATCTAATAGAACACCCTAACGCTATCTCTGACCAGCAGCAGCTCCATCCTTAACGGCATCCAGGCAGAGAATGATCCGAGCACCGCGGGCAGTGGCTAGTATATTCAAGGGTCACCTGATCAGGCCAGCCAACCACTGCTATCGACATGTAAGTGTACCATGTGATGCTGGGTGTACTGTAGAGTCTCCTGGCTTGTGATTGGCTCTGTTTCTGGCCGCCAAAAATCAAAATGGCGGGAGATGCCATTTTCTCGAGCTGGCGAAATATTCGTCCGAGCAACGAGCAGTTGCGAGTACGCTAATGCTCGAACGAGCATCAAGCTCGGACGAGTATGTTCGCTCATCTCTAATCAAGACCTAAATAGCTAAAAGTTTTTTTAAAAACTGAATTGAACTGGAAACGAGTAAGAGGGGTGCTGGACTCGTGAACCAGGAAATTATGGGAACGGGGAGGGCGAAGCTGTGCAAAATTACAATTATGGAAAACGAGGCAGGGGTTGGAACCCATTGGCAAGATGAACAGCAGTTTCCCCAAACAAATACGTCAGTTTGAGAAAAACGAATGCAGATTTTTCCTGACGATTGGGTGGGAATAACGTCTGCTTGTTTGCTTGCAACAAGCTGTCCTGTTTTGAACTGCTAAAAGATACTAACTCGCCGGTGTGAAGAGCCCCAAAAAAAGATATGGAGAAGGCCGCTTTAAAAAGGCCGAGCTGCATACCCCATCCAAAGCCAAAGAATACGATTTAACAAGGGAAGGGATATTGGTCTATGGGAATCCAAGGTATTGCGCAGTCGATTCCACCACTTTAACAGCTGTTTTATCAGGAAGGATTTGGTAATATCGGGGCAGTCATGGAGATTTAACATGAAAGCTAACCCTGCTAAACTAGCTTTTGCCTAGTGAAAGGAAAAACCTTGGTTTTCAATAAATACTAGCTAATCTAGAGTGTAACTAAGGAGGAGAGATTTCTCCACGGGTATGGTACCGCCAGAGAAAATCAACCATTGGTTCAAGGCTGCTGCGTATTTTTGCCACGTTGTTTCCGATAGTGACTTCCTCATGAGGTGCATAAGCTGTTCCCGACCACTTTCTGTTAGTGCTGCGGGCATTCCGTCCCCTACGTGTCTGCCGACCTGTGGAACTCCCTGAATATCTGGAACGAGACAGGGCATCAGCTCTGAGCCAAATATTTGACTGCAGGTATCATAGTATCATAGTTTATATGGTTGAAAAAAGATATTTGTCCATCAAGTTCAACCAAGGAAGGGAAGGGATTGCATGAAGAATGAATTTAGGGGAAACAATTCTATATAACATAACCATCAATGTTATTTAGGTGTAAAAAGGTATCTAGACCCTTCTTGAAGCTCTCTACTGTCCCTGCTGTGACCAGCGCCTGAGGCAGGCTATTCCACAGATAGTTCAGTGACAGTTCTCATATTAAAAAAGCCCTGTCGCCTCTGGTGATTAATCCTTGATTTCTCCAGACGGAGACATTGCCCTCTCGTCTTTTGATTTGATTTAATCTGAAACAACGTACCACCATATTTTTTGTATTGGCCATTCATATATTTATATAAATTAATCATGTCCCCTCGTAGTCGTCTCTTTTCCAGACTAAATAAATCTAGTTGTTTTAATCTTTCCTCATAAGACCTTAAATACCCCTTATCATTTTTGTGGTTATTCGTTGAAACCTCTTTAGCTCCAGGGCATCCTTTTTATGGACCAGTGCCCAGAACTGGACAGCATATTCCAGGTGACGCCGAACCAATGCCTTGTACAGTGGTAATACTACATCCATATCCCGAATTCGTATTGTAGCACCAAATGACGAAACAGCAAGAATACTGGGTAAGAAGGGGAAGAAAGGCTAGTAAGGGCCTGAACCACTGACTTATTATCTGACCAGAGACGTATTCTATTATTTGCTAAGATGGGGGGGGGGCAAAAGCTCTAGGGCTACTACTAACGGGAACAGTTGCAGCAGTGTTGAGTTATGTGTGCAGCCTAACTATGACCACACCAGGGGCCAAGAACCCCTGCACCATTTTTGATGGCAAAACCATGAGGGGGCAACAGTGAGCTACTATCAATTTCGGTCTATTGCAGGATACCTAATCCATTAAAATTCTGAAGGAACACTTGCCAAACTGACAGATCCTCCCTCAGGGGGTTTGTAACCCTAATAAAATGACTAGGATTCTGTATGCCTTTAGTGGCCAAAGACAACCAGCGGGAGAAAGTGTGACCCATAGGAATGACCTTGCATGCAGGAGGACCTGGAACTGATGTAAGGTGGCCTTCTTTTTTCCTACCAGGGATTCAATCTCCACGCGGAGACAAGATATCTTATCCTCTGGTAATTTGAATGTCATCTCCTGGGTATTTAACTCAATACCCAGGAAAGACAATGGGGCACATTTACTAAGTTCGAATTTGAATGCATAAAAAGTGCGTCCCTCCGACTAGAACGGGATATGCGCCCATTTACTAATTGTGTCGCACGCGTGATAAATGTGGCGCATGAGTTGCGCCACAAAATTTAAGCATAAATAGTGCACAGCGAGGCTAATTGCACAGCTGGTATCTATCATGGCTGGGCGTCCAGAACAGTCCACAGCAGCACCAGATGCTCCCAGTGCCATTTTTATGGAGCTACTCCGGCAGCAGTGTCCCCAGGTGTACGAGTATGCCATCCGCGGAGCACGGGAGATGGAGGCGGAGAATCGTCAAGCCCCCCCAACATCTGTGGCCCCAGCATCCGCTGCTCCGGCTGCTGGTCCGTCCGCTGCTCCGTCCTCTGCTCCGTCCGCTGCTCCTGGGGATCACAGACCACCAGCTGCCGGGGATATGGATACTGGGGGCTCTGGTGCTGAAGATGAGGAGGAGCCTGGCCGGGCAAAGAAGGCACGTTTCACGGAACGTGAAACGGAAATATTGGTTGAGGAGGTATTGTTACATTTTTTTAACTTATTTATACTGTTGGTGTCCTGTTCGACTCTTTACCCACCGTTGCAGAGGGCGCGTTCACACGTTGCGTTTTGACCTGCGTTTTCATTGCATTTGAAACGCATATACAACAGCTGAGGAGAGGTGATTTGCCTAATTTCATCACTGTTAACGCATGCGTTAACAAAACGCATCGTAAACGCGATGTTAACGCATGCGTTAACAAAGCGTTAACGCATGCGTTTTGTTAACGCATGCGTTAACATTGCGTTTACAAACGTAAACGGTAATGTAATTAGGCAAATTACCTCACATCAGCTGTTGTATATGCGTTCCAAACGCAATGAAAACGCAACCAAAACGCAACGTGTGAACGCGCCCAGAGTGTTTTTAATGAATGTTTTTTTTTTTTGGTGGCTTTTGTCTTTTCCAGGTGACACAAAATTATGATCATCTTTTTGGCCGGCTGGCCGACTCAATTCCCCTGTCAGCCAAACACCACATTTGGCAGGGGATCACAGTGCGGATCAATGGCCTAGGTAAAAATTGCACTTTGAATAGTATTTGAAATTTTTTATGCTCACTTGGATTTTAAATCTTGAAGGTGAGTGGCCTTTGTATAATGTTTTTTTTTTTTTTTCGTTTGTTTTCAACTTTGCAGGAGTGGAATATGGGGGCCACTATATACTGCTGGGGCATGTGGGGGTACTATATACTGCTAGGGCATGTGTGGGAGCAATCATATACTGCTGGGCTATAAGTGGGGGCTACTATATACTGCTGGGGCATGTGGGGGCACTATATACTGCTAGGGCATGTGTGGGAGCAATCATATACTGCTGGCCACGTATGGAGGCCACTATATACTGCTGGGGCATGTGTGGGGTCTACTATATACTGTTGGGGCATGTGTGGGGTCTACATTATATTGCTGGGCATGTGTGGGGTTACTTTATACTGCTGGGGCATGTGTGGGGGCTACGATATACTGCTGGGGCATGTGTGGGGGCCACTATATACTGCTGGGGCATGTGGGGGTACTATATACTGCTAGGGCATGTGTGGGAGTGGGGCTTGTGTATGGAACATAGCTGCAGACCTATCCCTTTAAGTGGTGCTTGTGTATGGAACATAGCTGCAGACCCATCCCTTTAACTGGGGCTTGTGAATGGAACATACCTGCAGACCTATCCCTTTAAGTGGGGCTTCTTGCTTTTCAAAAGCTACATTCTCCAAGTAGTATCCTAAGCAAAAGAAAAATGCCCTGACTTTCACCGCCCTCAGCCCGGTGTATCTGAGTGCACGTCTTGCGACACAATTCGGTTTTTAAATTCAGGGGCTTGTCCGAATAATTCGGGTTGCTCGAAAACCACACCCCCTAATTGTGGCGCACGGAAGCTGGTGCACGCGCGACAAAATTCAAACCCGTGCGCCACAATCCCGGGGCAATTCAGGGAAAATCGGCGCAAATCGGAAATATTCGGGTAACACATCGGAAAAACGCGAATCGGGCCCTTAGTAAATGTGCCCCAATGTGTTAACTGGACCGACTGTCTTGTCAGGTGTCAAGGGGACTCCAATAAATTTTGTAAGGGATGTAAAAGTTTCCAACAGGTGGGAATACGTGTTGGAGTCCTGTTGGCCAACAAACAAAAAGTTGTCCAAGTAGTCTGTTGTGAGGTAAATCTCTGTCTCGTAACCCAGTAGCCATTCCAAAAACATGCTAAAAACATCAAAGTAATAGCATGAAATGGAGCAACCTATGGGAAGGCACATATTGTAACAGTATCTGCCCTCAAGGCAGCAACCTAACATATGGAAACAAGCGGGGGGGCACCAGAAGCAACCTGAATGCGGACTCAATATCTGATTTGGCCAGTAAGGCTCCTGGGCCTGCCTGTCTAACCAAACTAACCCCCCTATCAAAGGAAACGTAGGAAACCGCTGCATCCTCCTTTGATATAGCGTCGTTAACTGATGATCCTTTGGGGAATGAGAGGTGATGTATTAGCTTTAATTTATCAGGATCTTTTTTGGGAACCAAACCGAGGGGAGAAATGCATAATTTGGGAAATGTGGGATCAACAAATGGGCCTGCGATTCTTCCTAATGAAACCTCCTTAAGAACTTTGTTGAATGGCAATGCAGGGTTTTCCCGGAATGAGATTAAATTGCTACATTTTAACACAACTGTCGAGGGCTGATGGGGTATATAAAACCCATAGCGAAAACCGTCTTCAAGAAGCTTTGCTTCCTGTCTCCTTGGGTACAGGTTTAGCCAGGGGCCTATTCAGAGGACATTCACCGGCGTTCTCGGGTTGGGAGGGGGAGGAGATATTACTCTTGTTGCACTGGAAACAGCGCAGGGCTGAATGATTGCCCCCGCAAATTGAACATTCATGCCTAAACTTTCACAAGGAGTTAAATCTGCAGTGGCCCTCATTGTAGAGTCAGCATGCACCCATAGGCTTGTGGGACGCAGGGGCAAGCTGTTGTGATGACCCTACGGGGGGCCCAAGAATGGGATGTTGCGAATGCTGCGCCAATATGAGCTGCAACCGTATGTCAGTAGCCTTAGAAGCCCAACCTCCACTTGGATTGAGAGGGATTATAGTATCTAAATACACAAACAGGTCGGGGGCAGAGGCTGGGGACTTCTGAGTAGTAATGAAACCTAAAACAGCAAACGCCTGCAGCCAATTGTTCAGTGTTTTAGAAACTATAAGCTTCTTCTCAGAACTTTTTTCGAAGGAACATTCTTTGTCGACCAAAATATGGTCAACATTTAACAGGGACCATATGTCCACGTAATCCCTCTTCCTAATTTTTTCCTTAACTTCCTTGGGATCGTAAGTACCTAAAGGGGAAACTGAACAGAACATCGTATCCCGAAAAGCTAACTTGGACTGATGATCCTCCCACCGGATTAGCCTGGCTACCGACTAACTGCTCTAGGAAAGACCTAGATAGATGTAATCATGTCTGTGGTGTTCTCGTGTGAAGAGGTAATGGCCGACCACGAGGGAAGGCCACTGAACTCACCGAACACTGTTGTCTGGGTTGGGCTGCAGTGATTGAAGGCTACGGGCGGCTGAGTGATGAGAAGCCGCTGGAGGTGATCTTTGGTTGCAGTCAGTCGCTTTTGTGATGCTGCTGCTGCTGACGGCTGCTGAACTTGGGTGGTCGACTGTTGGGAAGCTGCTGGTGATGAACTTCCAACAGACGCTCTTTAAGATCGGTGTCTGAAACCTGGTCTGGAACGCTTGGGCTGGTATCTGGAAGACTTGTGTCGCTGATGCGCATCTCGGGGATGACACACCTGTTCATAAAAGCGCGCCGCGTTGCAACTGCTTGAACCTGATAACGAGGAGCTCAAGTAGCGGTGATAGTGGTAATAGTGGTGTCTTCTGTGGCTGTTACCTGAGGAGGAGAGCTCAAAGGCAGTATCGACCGTATGCCTGTGATATGGCCTCCGACGTTCGAATGCGCTGACGTGACGCTGGGAGTGCCTAGGGGATGTACGCCTGGAGTCCCTGTGAGCAGGCGGCAAATGTGTAATATCTACTGTTTGGAGGGTGACATTAAAGCCCCTGTGGGGAGGAGGACCTGCTTAATAAAAAGGGGGGTTCTTTGTGCAGGCCTCCTGCGCTCGTCAGCCAGCGTCTCCTATTCTGCTCCCCTATCCGGAGCGCTGCAGGGCCTCGAATCTTCCATCCGCTGAGGTGAAGAGCACTGGGTTCATTGGAGGGACTGGGTAGTGGGCCGGCTGCCGGAGGTAGCAGTGGCCGGCTCGGCTGATGCAGCTGCGCGACTCTGGAGCAGGGCCTCCAGCCATGCAGGCTCCTCTGCAGCAACTCTTTCTAGTACCTGGGCCTCGAGGGATGCCATAGTGAGGGTAGGTAAACAGAGGGCATGGAAGGAGGGTCTAGACTTATCGCTGCTCGGTCCTGAGGGCAGAAGGAAAAAGGCCCCCCACGTGCCCCCGAAGCTGATAACTCCTTGGAGCAGGCTCAGTAAGCCCACCCCCCATAAAGACCGCCAAAAGGGGTCCAATCGCCATCCTTGCCTTTTTTTAAACTTGTACCAGCCAAGCTCCCCACAGTCCCCAGCTTTTTCTCTATATCATTTGGGGTTAGTGAGGCTACGTGTATACCGCTGGGCACATTTCAGGGCTACCTGTATACTGCTGAGCATATGTTATCTAGGAGGAAGTACAGGTTAGTATATCTAATATATAAAGCTGAATGTATGTGTGTGTATGTATGTATGTAATCATTCATGTATGTAATCAGTCATGTGAAACAATAGAAGTGACTGTAATGTAGGTATGGTTGGTCCCCATAGGTGTCGGCATCAATAACAGTGACTTTCCCTACTGTCTACAGCACACACCCATGTCTATATATAAAAGCACATGCAACTGTTCTATTGTAATTTCATAAATTATGCAATATCCTGTATTTTAGTTTTGCTTGTAGGAAATACCTACAATCACAAACCATTCCTTCCCACCCACCACGGACCGAATGATCTATATGTTGACAAGAAACCACAACCTATGTTGTGTCATAGAAGGAACTTGACAGGTCATACGCTTTTTCTACAATCATACATTTGCATACATGTGTGCAACTTACAAAACACTTTATGGCATGATATGACATCCTAAAGATTATGCCTACACATTGGCATACCGTGGGGCAGGGGGAGCGGGTGCTCTGGGCCCGATGGGCCTCTGGGGTGCCAGGGCCAGAACAAGAGGTAGGCAATCGCCTACCCTCTCTTTAGGCGCCACCCTGACCCTGATTAATGATCAGTGTTGTGTGCGTATTTAGACACACACGTCATTGACCACTGGATGCAGGTAGCGATTCTACCGCTATTTGTGTCCATTGTCCTGCCCAGATGATGCGGTTGCTTAGGCGACAGCGCCTGGATCATAAAGAGGACTCATCTCTATGATCCAAGCACATTGCCTAAACAATGACTTTAGTGCTTGGAGCAGAAGTTCCCAGGCTACTATATATTGCTGAGGCATTTGTGGGGGCCACTATATACTGCTCGGTCATGTGTGAGGGCAACTATATACTGTTGAGTCATGTGTGGGGGCTACTATATACTGTTGGGACACATGTGGGGTCTACATTATACTGCTGGGCATGTGTGGGGGCCACTATATACTGCTGGGGCATGGGTGGGGGCTACTATATCCTGCTGCGGCATGTGTGGGGCCACTATATCCTGCTGGGGCATGTGTGGGGGCCACTATAAACTGCTGGGGCATGTGTGGGGGCTACTATATACTGCTGGGGCATTTGTGGCGGCCACTATATACTATTGGTGCATTTGTGGGGGCCTCTATATATGGTTGGGGCATTTGTGAGGGCCACTATATACTGCTGGCCACGTATAGAGGCCACTATATACTGCTGGGGCATGTGTTGGGTCTACTATATACTGTTGGGGCATGTGTGGGGTCTACATTATATTGCTGGGCATGTGTGGGGTTACTTTATACTGCTGGGGCATGTGTGGGGGCTACGATATCCTGCTGGGGCATGTGGGGGGGCCACTATATACTGCTGGGGCATGTGGGGGTACTATATACTGCTAGGGCATGTGTGGGAGCAATCATATACTGCTGGGCTATAAGTGGGGGCTACTATATACTGCTGGGGCATGTGGGGGCACTATATACTGCTAGGGCATGTGTGGGAGCAATCATATACTGCTGGCCACGTATGGAGGCCACTATATACTGCTGGGGCATGTGTGGGGTCTACTATATACTGTTGGGGCATGTGTGGGGTCTACATTATATTGCTGGGCATGTGTGGGGTTACTTTATACTGCTGGGGCATGTGTGGGGGCTACGATATCCTGCTGGGGCATGTGTGGGGGCCACTATATACTGCTGGGGCATGTGGGGGTACTATATACTGCTAGGGCATGTGTGGGAGCATCATTTACGCTGGGCTATAAGTGTGGGCTACTATATACTGCTGGGGCATGTGGGGTACTATATACTGCTAGGGCAGTGTGGGAGCAATCATTACTGCTGGCCACGTATGGAGGCCACTATATACTGCTGGGCATGTGTGGGGGTCTACTATATACTGTTGGGGCACGTGTGGGGTCTACATTATATTGCTGGCATGTGTGGGGTACTATATACTGCTGGGGCATGTGTGGGGGCTACTATATACTGATGGGGCATGTGTGTCGGCTACTATATACTGATGGGGCATGTGTGGGGGCTACTATATATTGCTGGGGCACAGTTGGGGGCTACTATATACTGCTGGGGCACGTGTGGGGCAACAATATACTGCTTAGGCATGTGTGGGGGCCTTTATATACTACTGGGTATGTGTGGGGCCACTTTACTTCTGGGGCATGTGTGGTTTATATATATATACTGCCGGGGCATGCTGAGGGAAGTATAAGGTAGTATATCTAATATATAAAGCTGAATGTATGTGTGTGTATGTATGTCTCCTAAAGGAATCTGTACCGAAATTTGTCACCAAATTTAGCACAGTCGCTGCCTGTGACTCAGGGAACGTCTTAGATCAGGTTTTGAGCTGAAATTTTCACCCCACGCTTGTCAAAACCCACTTATACCCACCATATAAAGAAGCCATTGTCTGCTGCTGCTGCGGCAGTTGAAAGTTGATTGTGATTGGCTGCTTTTCTGCCAGAGGTCATTAATATGAGCTCTGAGCTGTGATTGGTTATTATAGGCACACATTCTCACGCTTATGTGTGAGGTAATATGGATAGGGATACAGAGATAGGGGGAAATTTATCAGAAATGTCTGAGGTAAAACTGTTCCAGTTGCTGATGGAAACCAATCACAGATCAGCTGTAATTTTATATATATAACAGCTGTGCAAAAATTAAACTTGAGCTCTGATTGGTTTCTATGGGCAACTAGAGCAGTTCTGATAAATCTCCCCATAGACAAAGGTAGAGTCAGAGACAGAGACAGTCACTAGAATGAGAGTGTATATTGTAGCTAAGAGCAGTTATTTACTATCCCGGGCACGCTGGGAGCTACAACTGGTATTATAATATATTAAGGGGTCTCAGTGTATTATCTGGATATGCAGAGGGCACATTGTGGTGCACTTTGCTGTAATCTACGGGACAGTATATTGACTGTGATATTTTTTTAGAGACGGAGTGTAAAGATGTTCTCCATGAATGTCAGAGACAGACAGTCAATGGAATGAGAATGTCAGAGACAGTTGCTGGAAAGAGAGTGTCAGAGACAGACAGTCACTGGAATAAGACTGCCAGGGAGAGAGAGTCGCTGGAATGAGTGTGTCATAGACAGAAAGTTGGTGGAATGAGAGTGTCAGAGACAGACAGTCACTGGAATGAGAGTATCAGAGATAGACCGTTGCTGGAATTAGGGTGTCAAATACAGACAGTTGCTGAAATGAAAGTGTCAGAGACAGACAGTAGATGGAATGAGAGTGTCAGAGACAGACAATTGCCTGAATGAGAGTGTCAGAGAAAGACAATTGCCTGAATGAGAGTGTCAGAGACAGACAGTGGCCAGAATGTAAGTGTCAGAGACAGACAGTCGATGGAATAAGAGTGTCAGAGACAGACAGTCGCTGGAATGAGAGTGTCAGACACAGTCACTGGAATGAGACTGCCAGGGACAGACAGTCTCTGGAATGAGAGTGTCAGAGACAGACAGTCATTGGAATGAGAGAGTCAGACAGACAGTCGCTGGAATGATGGTGTCAGAGACAGACAGTCGCTGGAATGAGAGTGTCAGAGACAGACAGTAGCTGGAATGAGAATGTCAGAATCAGACATTCGCTGGAATGAGAGTGTCAGAGACAGACAGTCATCTGAATAAGAGTGTTAGAGACAGACAGTCGTCCGAATGAGAGTTTTAGAGACAGACAGTTGCTGGAATCAGAGTGTCAGAGACTTACAGTCACTGGAATGAAAGTGTCAGAGACAGACAGTAACTGGAAGAGACTGTCAAAAAGTTTATAAAAAACTTGTATCAGACTGTCAGTGACAGTCTGATACAGTATATAGATACTGTATAGATTTTTTTTGACCTATTCTATTATATTGTAGCTAAGAGCAGTTATTTACTATCCCGGGCACGCTGGGAGCTACAACTAGTATTATAATATATTAAGGGGTCTCAGTGTATTATCTTGATTTGCAGAGGGCACATTGTGGTGCACTTAGCTGTAATCTACGGGACAGTATATTGACTGTGATTTTTAGAGACGGAGTGTAAAGATGTTCTCCAGAGGCCAAAATCACCAGGGTGGCATATTCTGCAGAAATAAGGCACAGCTTTTACCACAAAAAACTGGGAAAACGTTATTGACTTGAGTATAAGCTTAGGGTGGGAAATGAAGCCATCAAACTCATCAATAAATGTCCAGTAGTCTCCCCTCATCAATAAAATGTCCACAGCAGAGTACCCCCCATCAATAAAATGTCCACAGCAGAGTACCCCCATCAATAAAATGTCCACAGCAGAGTGCCCCATCAATAAAATGTCCACAGCAGCGTGCCCCATCAATAAAATGTGTCCTCTTCTCCCCGCATCCCATCCTACGTCTATGGGATCCACCGACACAGAACTATGACGTCACCAGGCAGCGACGTGCATCTGACAGTCCGACCAGGAACCTGGAGACCTGCTGTCGGTCGAAGAGGACATTGGGGGACAGTGCCGGAGGGTGAGTACTAACCTTATTTTTTTTATATACTCGGCTTATACTCATGTATAAACGGTATATTTTCCGGATATTATTATGTGCAGTTTAATCATTGCTGGCAAGTATTTATATGTGTGGCATAGTCATTGGTGTCTATGTGCATGGTATATTCATTGCTGGATTATATTAATTTTAATATTTGTGGTATATAGATTTAAGGTGTATATTTGTAAGTGTAGGATTTTCGCTGGAGGGACATATTTTTCTATTTACTTTTGAGCCTTATTTAGCCTTATTGTAGATCATCCCAAAGCAGAAGCCCTTTTGGATTTCATTCTTACAATTTTTTTAATTGGGGGGGGGGGCATTTTAATTTTCCCTTCAGGCTTTGCACTGATTCTGATGCATTTTTCCTGCAATTTTACAGGAAAAGGGGTATTTGTCACCTAATTTTCTTTGTCTGCGTGGGTGCCAAAATGAGCTTGTCGCTATTGACCTTTTATAAAAGCATCCCCGGACGTGTGCTGTGAGCGCTGCTTCTTGTTAGGCGGCAGGTCCTGAGGTATAGTAGTACGCTGTGTATGCTGGGAGCTCCAGGTTAAGCAGGAGACACAGGTGATGGGTGTGACACAATGGGGAGATTGTCCGTCTATAGTGCACTGTGCCGCGATTCTTAGGTCCGACAGAGTTCACCTTCTTCTTCCTGGTGCATGTAAGTGCTTTTGGTCTTGCAACACAATTTGAAAGTTAAATCCCGCACTCAGTCAGATCGTCCGATGCCCCCCCCCCCAATCTCTGTTGCATGCAAGGCAGCGAAGCTGCACCACAATCCAATCCAATAACGTGCCCAACAATCCCACCACAAACCCCTGTTAAATACCTGTCAAAGCCACGCAAATCCAGAAACAATCAGAAAGTCCGACGAAAGTGGGATCCACAACCCTTAGTAAATAAGCTCCAATGACACTGTGATAAGGGCAGAGATCACAGCACACACAGCGTTCTTCTGCTTCAGCCAATGACCTGTCGCCTGATAGCAGTGCTCAAATAGTAGGTGCTTTGCAGTTAAAAATATTTGGTTGGGGGACCACTTAGATGTGTTCCTCACTGTTTACTACAAATGCAACTTGGAAACACTTCCCCTCATAGTTAACATGTTAAGATGTAAATTCCGCTGACAAAGTCAACTTTATTCTTTAAATACCCGTGGCTGTGCTGGGCATCGCCATTTTGGGGAGGATGGTCACTCCCTGATGACAGAAATTAAAAGGGTTTCCTGGCAACATTCAGTGCTCCCAGAGATAACTTTTTCATTAAACATGCACTGTTCCGCTGAAAATAAAACTTTTGAAGTACGTGGCCAGGAACGAGACCGGAGTCATCAATTTTGGTGTTCTTCATACCAGCAACATACAGAAATACTGGTAGTTTAGGGGCCTTTTCAACTTTGGGGCATATTTTTCAATCTGTTTAGGATAGATGATTCAAATTTTACTTTTGGTGAGCATTGTTTACACAGCTTTTTTCCATGTACTGTAGATGGCATGGCACATTATTGTTTTTTGACCAAAGTTCCAGAAAGCATAAACCTTGAAGATTTCATAAGGGACACATGTAATTTATCTGTATTTTACAATGTTTTTATATTAATTTGTACCCGGGAAATTTGGGTGCTCCGAGGTTTCACAGTGGTCACTAGTGGTAGAGAAGATAGAAAAACAATGCACACGGATATCAAGTGAAGTGTACTCCTTGGGTCTGATAAATGGGGAGGAAACTAAGTTGTGGACTACCTGTAATAGGAGGTCATCCATCTATATGCAATCATAAAGTTTAGATGCTGCTGGCCCTATTCATCTCCTGTAGTGGTATGTGGCTTCATGGGTCATGTATCACTGGATGGTGAGTGTTCAATCAGACACTGGATCAGTAGGTAAAATTTAAAACATAGGCCTAAAAACAGTGCAAACTGCAATTTGTACAGTGATCTGTGTGCTGTGCAGAAGACACCATATTCATGAATTGTGGCACTGTTTATCATGAATTGGCGCTCCATGCACTGCCCCGACAACTTTTTTTTGGTGCACATTTTAACATGGGGCGTGTGACACACTTCTGTCAAACTTTGCATGTTAAATGTGCATTTCACCCCATTTCATGACCATTTCAATAACACAGACACATCTTAAATACATATGCAAGCAGTATGCACTGAAAAGAATGTGCAAAGACTTCCGAATATTGGCTCACGCACCTTAGTAAATTTGTTCCAGAATTTTTGGGGCACTTTTGTACAATTCTTTTAGGCTCAGGTTTTGAGCTTTGGTCAGACCTGAACCAAAACACAAAACTGCAAAATACAAGAATACTGTTTAATGCTACTGTGGCTGCATCTGATTAAACAATGGTGCTTTAGAGTGCCTTACTCTTTTTTTACATTGTCTGTCGTTACCATGGGCTAGTGCTTTAGTGCAAAATCCTGATGCGTTTCACTGATTCATTTATAGACTGGAACAAAAAATGAAAGGACACAAAGGCACTCATAGGACAAACACCCGTTGGTTCAAGGGAATCCTATTTCTGGTGACTAATGTCAGGTTAGTTATGCTCTCACCTGGGGATAACTACTATGCGCAGTGCATAACTACTCAGAGTGTGTCAAGAGATGATTAAGCGGTGCTGTGTTCCTCCTGAAAGGACCGTATTGCAAATGGCAGTGCAAATGGCAGTGGATTAATATGGCAGTGTACCATTGGTTGAGCCTGAAATTGATGTAGCAGCGCACTGAGGAAGCTCTACTTTTTTCCATTTAATCCACTGATTCATTTATGTGACATGCATTGTCACTTGAGATCATTCATATGTATTATATGTGTTCAGCACACCGTCAGCATTTTGCCCTTTTACCTTCTTCTTTTTTGTTAGATATACTGCTTTATCATGGACTTGCAGACACGCGAGAATATGTGGCTCACGCTTTCTGGTTCAGTCTTTGAGGGAGCCGGTGGAGGCTCTATAGAGGGGAATGAATTTAAGGTTTTGTCTTAGGAACTCATTGATTTACATAAATCCCGTACACGTACATGGTGGAATGTGAAAAGTCTGGAGGAATAAGAGCGCCAAGAGGCTTGAGAACCCAAAAGTTTCCATCATGGGAGGTGGACACTGCTTTCCGTGACAGAAGGGAGAAGGGTCTCCTCCAATGCTCAAACATTCTGATGCATATACTATTGACACATGATAGGGAACACATTTCACAAATCAAATCGCAGATCTCCATCTTGAAAACTAGGCTCAATGCTTTTGATCAGGACACGGTGGTCCAACCATTCCGGGTCAAGCTTAAGGACATAATCGACAAACTAGAAAAAGAGGTTATACAAGGGAAAAAAAGAAAAAATGTTTAGAGACAAATCTGATTTTGACAGATCTAGAGCCTACAAATGGACACACAGAGGCAATAATAGACGTAATACTCCTTCTAAAACATGACAGGTCCCGGCACAGGAAGACACTAGTAGTGATTTTTTATCTTCAGAGGCCAGCGAGGCAGAAGGCAGGTCAGACGGGGGGGGGGGGGGGAATTCAGGACGCACAAGGAACACCAAGAAACGAGGACCCCGCCACAGGGACTGGTCACCCTCTCACAAGAGGGGCACCAGACAGAACAAGAACTAACTCAGCCAGTGACAATAAACCCTGGGGGTAATGGAGATCTGCAGATCATAAATTTATCGGACCATCAATTGGACCAACATGAATGTTCAGTCCTAAGTAAGGGTCTGACTTTTTCCCCCACTCACCGATTGGACAAGTTTGAACTACTTAAAGACATATATTTGTATTGCAGGCAGCTCTCATTTAAATGCATGTATCACCAACCCGGCCTTTTGGATAACTTATATGGTGAAGATCGACAAGTCTTTCAGGACCTCATGGATCTCTTGTTGGAAAATGAGACATCATCCGCCTCCGGCAGATGTAAGCTCCCGGGTCGTCTCCCCTCACAAAGTACTCCCAAACTTACATTAGTCCCTTCCATTCAACTGTTTTTTGACAGTATGGTACGGGACATTGGGGGATTACGAACCTCCAACTGTCGATCATACAATCTGTCCAGGGAGGAACAACAGGCCATCTCCAGACTCAAGAACAACGATCGCTTCCTCATAAAGGAAGCGGACAAGGGGGGAAATGTGGTATTATGGCCCACTGAAATGTACATTGCGGAAGCCAAACGCCAGTTATCTAACAAAAAGTATTACACACCGGTACCCACCAATACTACACCTATCTTCAAATCCAAACTGGATAGATTGACCAGTTCTGCATTACAGTATGGCATTATCACGGACAAGGAACATGTTTACCTTACCACCAAAACTCCCGTTATACCTACTTTTTATATGCTACCCAAAATCCACAAGTCCACAGTCTGTCCACCGAGTCGACCAATTGTAGCTGGTATTGGTGGTCTTTCAAAAAAACCCTGTATCTATCTTGATTTTTATTTACAGCAGTTGGTTCTTGCACTCCCATCCTACGTCAGGGATTCAATTGACTTGATCACCAAATTGGAACATTTTTCCTGCGACACAGACACTCTGATCGTCACGTTGGATGTTGAGGCGCTTTATACCAATATAGCCCACCACACTGGCATATCGGCAGTTGAATATTTCTTGAATGAAAGCTCAACCGGTGACCGTAGACATGATTCCTTTCTCTTGGATCTACTGGGTTTTGTATTTCATCTATTTCATCTTCGATCGCACCTATTACAGGCAAGTATCCAACACAGTGATGGGGGCTAGGTGTGCTCCCTCCTACGCCAACCTATTTTTGGGTTGGTGGGAGAGGGAGCATGTCTGCCCCCATCCACTTTATTAGAGACATGTGAGGGTCTGGTTTCGATATATAGACGATATATTGCTTTTCTGGTCCGGCACCCTTGATACATGCCTGAACTTCATCCAAGAATTGAATAACAATCCATGGAATATTGTTCTTACTTCACAGATCTCCCGTGCCTCCGTTGAATTTTTGGATCTTCAAATTTTACTCGTCAACAACCGCCTGGTGACGTCTTTATTCCGCAAACAAACAGCCACCAATAGCTTACTGCACTTTGAAAGCTTTCATCCATCTCATACCCGTCAGGGTATTCCGGTGGGACAATTCCCATTGGAACCCTGGAAACTGATTTCAAAAAACATGCTCTGGATTTGTCACAAAGATTCAGAAACAGAGGTTACCCCAAAAAAATCATCTCACGGGCCTATATCAGAGCACATGACACGGACCGCAAAGCACTGTTGGGACCCAAGCAAAGACAAAATTCCGATCATCCAAGATTGGTAACTACGTACTGTGACGATTGGAACAAGATCAGTTCCTTACTCACCGCGAACTGGAACATTCTACGAAGTGATGAACGCCTCAGGACCTTCACCCCAGCCAAACCTCCCTTAACAGCTCGACGAGCTAGGAATCTTAAAGATTTCCTGTCACGTAGTCATTTTGAAAGACAGACACAACATATAGGGAGAGGAGAAAGGATGAAGGGCTCGTTTCCATGTGGATCTTGCTCTATTTGCCCCCTCGTTCAACCTAAGAAGGAATTTATCAATCCTTTGAATGACGACACGATCGCCCTGAGGAACTTTATCAATTGTCGGACTCGGAACGTTGTTTACGCATTAATATGTCCTTGCAAGAAGGTCTATGTGGGCCAAACCTCACAGGAACTGCGCAAAAGGGTGCAACAACATTTATCGACAATAGTGAATGCCACGTCTCACTTTCAACAGGACAAACTTCTGTCCACGGTGGCGGACCATTTTAGAAGATTCCACCAAGGTAAAACAGTGGGGATCCAGGTGATAGGTCTAGATCATGTTCGACCAAACCAGCGAGGGGGAGACAACACCCCGGCCCTCCTACGCTGTGAGAACCGCTGGATCTACACGTTAAACAGTCTAGCACCAAGAGGGCTTAATGAGGACCTTCTCTGTACTGGGTTCTATAGGTCCCTATAATCACACTGGCCAGTAATGGAAAGGTCTCATTCCCTCCCTCTTTTCTCCCTTCCCCCAGTACAGTTTTCCCCTATTGGCCTAGTGTAGTTTGGTGCAGCATATCTGTTTGCTCTCTGGACCATAATAACACAACTCTTTAAGTCTCTGCTCTGTGTATTGTTCATCTAATTTTTTCACAGGACCCTACACTATTTTGCACACATACGGTAGCTGTTAGCATCTGGGTGCTACACCTTTTTTCTCAACAGCTCAAATGAGCCACCAGAACAGACATCCATGGATGCACAAGTCCCGTCTTATCACGTATGTATTTCATGGTAGGTATCAACTCACCTCTTATTTAGCACTACACACAGTGTTTTGGGGTCTTTTTTTATTTCCCCTCTTCGCGGGTACACGGTCGTATTCACCGACCCACCCCCTCTCACACACTCCTTCGGTCACTTGTCCATGCTTTGGGTGTCCCTGGGTGTCTCTCTCTTTTCTTTACTGCACTGGCATCTTCACACAGCACTTACCGACATCCACTCTTCTTCACCTTGCTCTACTTCCCTCATATCTTTTCATATACATTACACTTATCATATACTTTTTACTATTTTTTCAGCATTAGGTTGTAATGCTTTTGTTGTAAACCTTGATGAAACAACTCTTCCCTTTAAGGACCTGCTTGATGTCCACCTGCCAGACCAACCGATCCTATGTAACTTTGGACCTTGGACTACGTTGATCAGAGACTGTACTCTTCTATTGACCTCGCTCTGCCACAAGCCTTTGCCTCTGGACGCTCCCTCAGACTCCATTAACCATGGACAGATGATCTTCCCATTGATAACTTGAGCCTTCATGCCACATTGTGGTGATAATGTGGTGACCCTCTGGGGTCCGATCTGGACAGCGCTTTGCTGCACCTTCGTGTTATTCTGCTATAGTCGTTACCTTATTGAATTATGTTTTTGATTTCTGTGGTTCTCCCGCTCACGGGATGAGTCCTACCCGCACCTTACCTGTTTTTGGCCTGAAGTCATACTTTTTTTATTGAGCCTTCACTGTATGGCTTTTTTCAATGATGCATGCAACAACATACTATATGGCATGCTCTTCATGGACATTACCTGTCATGCCATTTAACATACTTATTGATGCATGTACAATTTTTTTTATGCTGTACAGCAACATATACATGTTCTCGTTATTTATGTATCATTCGATTGACTATATTTGTACGATCATTTTTAGGGGACATTGTAATTTTTATGTTCCACATATAACCTCGTCGCTGGTTATGCATTGAGGCAGTCTATAAACTCTCTTGTTCACTATTAGGCTGCACAACTTTAGGGACCATGTCCAGAGATAATACATGTTCCCTTTTCTTTAAACACCACTCCGCCGCTTCTACTATCTGGGTGTTTTTATATATAGGGCCATATTTCGCCGTTATTTAGATGTGTATAGGCTAGGTCGCCATAACTTGTACCATTAAATACTAATAAAACATATATACCTTTAAGTATTATTTATGGTTTTCAGTTGTTTTTTAATATTTGTTCACTTGTTCTTAGCATGGATCTACTGCTCCTTAGACAAATGTTTAGTGTTACCACTATAACCTCTTAGCGCATGCGCACTTACCCGTCTTTTTTCATCTGAGTATATCCCGGTCATGTGACTAGTCACATGTGACTAGTCACATGACTCGGACAACTTCCGCACATGCGCGGTTTACAATAGTACACGCCGTACCGATACATCATGTTTCCAGTTTACATAGGCCTACAGGTAATTTATTTCTTTGTGTGGGGGGAGCTGGCTTCCGTGGGCGGGAGAGCCACATATATAAACAGGACCACTTATGCACTGAGCCACACACCCCTGAGGAAGTCACCGGAGTAGGTGACGATACGCGTAGGGTTCGTTCCTCTCTCTCCCCCCACTCTGACCATGCCTACTTGCCCTCCTCACTTTATCATGTGGATCTACATTGGGTATTGTATACTTTAGGCATTTAGGCAGCCATATACAGGTCTGCTCTGTTTACCTCTGCATTGGTCACTTTATGTATGCGCATACCTTCTGCTGCAGCCTGATGTTATTCAGCTACATTTAGCATTTTTTCTTGTCTTGCATTGAACTTCCATTTTTCCATTTGGTCAATTGTGGGTCAGAGAGCCCAGGACACACTGGTCCTGGGAGGTCAAGTACACCTTGTGTGGTGCACTTTTTTAGTGTTTTTATTCATATGTGGTCGTGTTGTCATTTTGTATATTCATGTCTGTATTAATAAAGTTTTTTGACACTATTCCAGTCCATTGTACGTATCCTCCCTTGTGTCTTTTTGGTGGTCATATGTACTTTTAGGATACATGGACTGTTTTACTATACTATATATTGGTAGTGCCTGTCCCACTTGTGGTTTGATTATATGTGTGTAATTAGTGACCAAGATTAGTTTCAAATACTTTGATCTTCTGCAGTATTCCAGTGAGGACTTCTCTACAAAGGTCGCCCGGTATTGCCCCGTATTATCCATATTATAATCCGGGATCTGAAATGGCCCTGGCTCTTCTGGACTGTTTGGTTCAGAGAACTGGGCGGTAGCTGGCGCAATGCTTTACAGGCTGCAATGGTGTCTATGGCAGGTGTCTAAGGTAATACTCTCCCTGCTCTGCCATAGACCACAGATCGCACTGTGATCCGTGTGTCAGATGTCTGAGAGATGTTTTTTGCCTCTCTATGAATGCATTTGTCAGGATAAAAACTGTCTGCAACCTAAATAAATTGGAATTCTCTCAAACATGTGAAGGTCTGAGTGATTCACCGAGCAGCTCATACTATACAATGATTTGGACCCACACATCACATCAAGAGATGGGGATATTTCCCTAACATAAATTGGCGCTGGAACAGCGACATGGGTTTGCATGACGCCTACCGGACAATTTAGGGATCATCCTTTCAGGACAGACAGACCATGCAGCTGCACAAACAGGTAAGAAGCTTTTTCTTACAATCTGCTCTGTCTCTCCTTGGATTGTTTGGATTGTCCCACGTCCGGTGAGTTGCATGCCTATATTGTCCAAAGAATCTTGTTATTATTATTTGAAAACTCCATGTGATGTGTGGTAGTATATATGGGTATTGTGTGAGTTTGAACTTGTGTGTTTGATAGCGCTATTGTGATACTGTACTGTACTGGTTTTAAGAAAGTAACATCCTAGAATAGCCCCTACCTAAAGAGTTAGCCTTGAAGAGCAGTTGGTGGATCGTAATTCACTTGAGACAAAGGAGACTAAGTTTGGACAGTCAGACTTTATAAATTTATTTTGTGTGGTAGGATCCAAATCTGCTTGAAGGAAGGGGACTACGGTCATTTCTTGACGGGCAAACGGTTTAGGAAAAAAATAAAAATAAAATAAAAGTGGTTAAAACTGCCCTAAGGAAGAGTGACTGCGAGTGTTTGCCGGCACTAGAGATATATAGAAAATTATGGAAAAATTGCTAGGTAGGTGAGAGGCAATTCGGAGGGAAACCAGTACTACAGATTGTGAAAGAGAGAGGGAAAAGAGGCTGTAAAAGGATGTCAGAGAATGTTGAAAAGGACAAGTATATCAAAAGATGGTTGTTTGTATGTTAGTAAATGGAAAGGTTCTTAAAAGAACAAATACGATACGATGGAAATTGCAAGTGGATAGAAGAAAGTTACAGAGGAAGTGACCAGAGGAGGTTATAAAGAAACAGCCATAGGAAATTGTGTGTTATGAGTTATTGTGTGTATGAGTGTTATGACAATGACGGACAGAAATGTTGGACAGACAAAAGACATAGACAACATTCAGGAAAAGTTCTACCTCCACCCTAAAATGGTGGATGGATTGATGTATGGAAACAAAGAAACAGACTGGCGGGAGACATGTGCAGTGTGGCACCTAGACCCAACCCCCACACTGGAATATATCCGGTCATGACTAGATTAGAAAAAGTGTGGGCTCTCCACAGAACAAAGACATAGACTTCAGATGTTTCTCCTGTAGGGGGCATCTCACTTTGACATACTTTAGTAGACCAGTGTATGAAGAATGATGCATTGCCTACAGATCATTGGATTTGCACCCACAGTCCGCTCAGCTGTATTTAGCTGTATTTGGCTATTGTTGTAACTTTAGAAGACAACTAAGATATAGTACCCAGGGAATAAATGTGGGAGACTGTGCCTGCTTATCTAGGAGTCACCTCTCAGAACGTCAAAGTCCAAAAACCCGGGTAGTAACATATTTGTTACGGATTTTGGTCTTCTGTGGGGAGAGCTCCTGGACGGTTGTGCAGTCCCAATCGGATTCCCTGAACTGACCCTTGCCAGATACTGTAGATGTTCTATGAGTTTATTCCATTACACAGTCCTGCAGATTATGGCAAAAATATAAATATGTGTTTTGCCTATATCACGTATAGTGCTAGTGGTATTTCATCAGAGTTACCAGATGTGAGGAAAGTCCAGCACACAATTGTGGACATTGTTCATTGCAGGCTTGGACCTGAGAAATCTTGTGATGTATGTTTAATAACATAAGACATATAGTGTAAAACTTTATAAATACAACTAAAGTTTGAAGGGTGTGGTCAAAAGTTTTTGCAATTTGTGTAGGATGATGGAGTGAACTAGATGTTACAATGGTGTGTTAGATTCCTTCTTTGTTCTCCTGGTATGCTGGGACATGTAGTACTACAGACAGCACAAGGAGAAGGAGGGGGCTGCCCCCCCCTTGTCTTAGTGAACACAGGAGGGGGGGTGGGGGGAGGACAAGTGATGGAATGTTAAGAGAAGAAAGGAACAATGAGAATGTGTGTTCATTGCTGAGTACTGATAACCCTGATGGCCCTAAACAGACTTTGGGTTTGATTCGCTGCAACTTCTGTAATTTTAATGTTTTAACCAGGAGTAAAACCTCCCTATGATCCCACACTATTAGTCCTATTCAGCAGCTATGACTGAGATTATTATTAGGAGCTTTTTAGGCAGAAGTTATAACACTCCTAGAAGCCTCCTACGTCACTCGCTCTAGTAATGCTTCTGCTCAGTATGTGCCCCCAGTATGTGCCCCCAGTATGACTCTATAGTTTTATAATAATACAGCATTGATACATCGGCATTGGTCCCAAAACTGTGTTTTTCTGGAGTATATTGCTCATTTTCTATTGTTCTCATTTAAGTTTAAGCACCTCAGAGGAGAGGAAACAGGCTGGAAGCTCTGTGGATCGTGTGTAACATGACAACGTGGACCCTTCTTGGTTTTGTATCCTACTGCTGCCTATGTATAAAAAGCTCCTGTAGTGGTTTTGGACTATCCTGTTACTATTTCACCTCTTCATAACTAATGTGCCCTCTTTATGATGTATTGCATTGAATCCAGCTCCACTACTTTCGCTAGATTCAAAGGGGGGAGACATGAGGTAGACGGGTTGTATTTAAAATTTTGTATTATCTTAATGATTAATGAACCAGTTAGCTTTTAATATGTCAAAACTGAATATATCATTAATCTGCATTTTGAGTTTTTTGTAGATGGCTTTAGAAACCAGGATGAGGTTAATTCTACATCAGATATGCAGTGGTCACACATCATGAGGTAACAAAAGCAGAACCACTCCTAAGCTACCTTATGATTCCTAATCTCATATAGTAAGTTTATCAACAACTATGAGACTTTGAAATAGTTGATAGAGGCCTTAGTGTTACAATAAAGGTCCACAGTAGAAGCTAAAACCTATAAAGCTATAACACATGAAGTGACCATACTGGTTACCAGAAATCCTAGGGGAAAGGAGCCTGGATCAGTACAGTCCGTGACCCTCGCTTTCCCAGTAGGGTTATCTATACTCCTGTCTTTATAGAAACAGGCTTCACAGGCGAGGAAGTAAGACTGGAGTAAAACTGGGACCCTATGGATGGAGGGTGGACTACGGCAAAAAGGTGACAAGCAATGTCTGCCAAGGGCCCTTTACCCTATGATGGTTCAGTGCACCCACAGGGTGAGACACCAGTCTAAGACTCTATATGCTCCATGGTGGATAAGTATTGAGTATCACTTAGATTCACTTTTGCTACTGTCCATTTACACAAGTATGTTTATATGTGCTTAGTACAATGTAGGGAGAGTAGTGAAAACCCTCATATATACACTCCGAAGCCGCTTTACCCCTTCCAGAGGTTGTAGATTGGCTAAGTACAGCTACCAAAGGTAAGTAGCTACGAACATGTACTTATGTGTGTGGACCTCTTTTCTGGGTAATCTGAACCTTATCCTGTAACTAAAGCAACTGTAAAGACCACAGCCAGGGTTCGAGGAATACGTTAGTCCACTTATTCTAGAGACTAAAGTAAAAATCTCTATTGGGGTAGTAATATAGTTGATGAAAAGGCTTTTCACCTACTGAGGTTGTTTTTAGAATTGCCCCATGGATGAACATATACTTCCCTAAGAGGTGTCATAGAGAATTGGTAGGATGTCCAAAACCTGCAGATACATTTTTTCTTAGGTGCATAACCAGGTATCTGTTTCAGTTCCAGAACCTGATAAAGTAGCTTGGACAGAGGACCTGCACCCAGGTGATGAGATGGTCCTGATGTGACTAACCTGAAGGGTCATCTTTTGAAGGGTCATCCCAAGTACCTCTGACACATCAACGTGTAGAAACTACAAGGAGACTACGACAGCTGAAGAAGAAGAGTGCAGTACCCAGAGACTGTGGAACGTGAATCTGTGTATCTTGATGCTGCCATGGACATTGTTAGTACTCAGGGGTTGGTATGGTGACATGTATAAGCAGGGCCGATTCTAGCATATTTGCTGCCTGAGGCGAATATTAAAATGCTGCCCCCCCCCCCCCCCCCGCTCCCTGTTAAGTAAATCCTTAAAGCTCCCTGACACTGTGTGACTGACTACAGGATCTGAGAGGCATTAGTGACATCTAGTACCTTATAGATGACAATCTCTTCCATCAGTGGAACTTTATTCCGGGTTCTCCAATCCATGACGTATCACTGCTGAATTCACGGCCAGATATCTTCAGCTCCGTGCAGCATCTCCACCTGGCGCACAACTGACCGCACGCTACCCCACATATAACACATCCCTTCATTATTTAGGGATAAAATCTTGCACCACATATACAGTCCCCTCCCAGCTTAGTAATATACTGTATCCCATATACAGCCCCTACAGCTAAGTAATATACTGTACCCGATATACAGCCCCCCCAGCTTAGTAATATACTGTATCCCATATACATCCCCCCAGCTTAGTGATATAGTGATATATAATATAATGATTCTGGCCCCATATAATGTCTATAGCATCCCCCCCCCAGTATAAAATAATTATAGCCCCAAATAATATTAGATGTGCTACTCTGAACTAAGGTTCATACTGGAATTCTGCAGATTAATCTTCAGACAAAGTGGAACAAGGGACACGACATTCCTCTCAAGCCTATAAAGGGCTCTTCAAACACCAGAAAAGACGGTAGGAATCTCAAACTCAATCATCCAAAATACTCTGGTCTCCTATCTCCGATAGGGACTTGCATCAGATGCCTCCTCTGAGGGTTGGGGTGCCCATGTTAGTCATCTGTGGACTAAGAAGAAGTGGGGCAAACAAGATGATGAATCTCAAAATCCTAAAAGAACTTTAGGGCAGTAAAGCCCTTTCCTCCACTTTCAGTACCTTCTCCACTGTCACCACCCAGTCCAGTTAGACAACGGACTAACCATATTCTCTGAGCAAGCGGTGGGCTTGAAAAGCTATCACTTAGCCCGCTAATGTAAGGATGATGGCACAGACAGAAGATCTTCTGCACAGTACATCTGCAGGTCACATTAAAAGATTATAGAACACCACTGCGGATATTCTGGGCTGTGAGCCATTCCACCCGAAAGAATGGAGTCTCAACTCATCAGTTATAATGGTGTAATGGTCAAATGAGGTTTCCCCTATCCAGATGCCATAGCATCATGCGGAAATTCAAAACTACCAAAAATGTAAGTCATTTCAACCATACATTGGCAATTGACGGACTTCCTTTTTAAGTGGAACCAGGCTCTGGTGTACATGTTGCTTTCCTACTCCCTTGGTCCAAATATTCTGAACAGTTTCAGAAGAGGTAAGGACAAAGACTATGTCTTCCCGCCTCGTTGGCTCCACAGGGCCTGCCACGGTCGCTGTCAAAAGGGAGGTACTGTAAGTCACCAGCAACAGGGGACCTGCTCTCCAAAAAGAGCGTACACCATCCTCATCCACACACTCGGCAGCTAATTGCCTGAAGGCTGACGCAGTGATCATGTCACAACTGCGATCATATCCTGGGGTTACTCTGGTCTCCTATCTCCGATAGGGACTTGCATCAGATGCCTCCTGAGGGTTGGGGTGCCCATGTTAGTCATCTGTGGACTAAGAAGAAGTGGAGCAAACAAGATGATGAATCTCAAAATCCTAAAAGAACTTTAGGGCAGTAAAGCCCTTTTCTCCACTTTCAGTACCTTCTCCACTGTCATCACCCAGTCCAGTTAGACAACGGACTGACCATATTCTCTGAGCAAGCGGTGGGCTTGAAAAGCTATCACTTAGCCCGCTAATGTAAGGATGATGGCACAGACAGAAGATCTTCTGCACAGTACATCTGCAGGTCACATTAAAGGATTATAGAACACCACTGCGGATATTCTGGGCTGTGAGCCATGCCACCCGAAAGAATGGAGTCTCAACTCTTCATTTATAATGGTGTAATGGTCAAATGAGGTTTCCCCTATCCAGATGCCATAGCATCATGCGGAAATTCAAAACTACCAAAAATGTAAGTCATTTCAGCCATACATTGGCAATCGATGGACTTCCTTTTTAAGTGGAACCAGGCTCTGGTGTACATGTTGCTTTCCTACTCCCTTAGTCCAAATATTCTGAACAGTTTCAGAAGAGGTAAGGACAAAGACTATGTCTTCCCGCCTCGTTGGCTCCACAGGGCCTGCCACGGTCGCTGTCAAAAGGGAGGTACTGTAAGTTGCCAGCAACAGGGGACCTGCTCTCCAAAAAGAGCGTACACCATCCTCATCCACACACTCGGCAGCTAATTGCCCAAAGGCTGACGCAGTGATCATGTCACAACTGCGATCATATCCTGGGGTCACTATTACCCTACAGACTGCCCATGGTGAAAAGACTAACGGAGTATGAAAGAGGCTCAAATCTTCATCAACTTTGATCCAGAAATCTTAAAAAAAAAAAAAAAAAAAATCTCGACTAAATCTCAATCAAATTCTCAACAATGGCATCTACTGCATATCTTCTTCAAATTAATAATAATAATTCTTCAAAACCTTAAGTTCTGCTGTCCTTCCTGTAAGGAGCTATCGGTTGTCTTCTCAGCCCTATACAGGGCCCTATCAGAACTGTTACAGAAAGGTCCCTCACCTTTAAAGTATTCTTCAGACCGCCATCACCGCAGCCAGGCGGGTTATTGAACTACAGGATACATTAATCTAAGGTCCATACTTCAAAAATTTAGATGACTTCCTCATCTGGGTATCAATGCCAGATTTTTTTCCAAAAAAAAAAAAAAAAAAAAATTATGCTTCCTTTTATCTGCAGGCCTCTTGTTAGGATTAATGAAGTCTCCACACTAAAGATTTAAGAATCGCAATTCTTGATGTCTTCCCTTAAAAAATGATCTTCCGTTATTTTTTTGTGCCTCCTATTCCAGTGCTCCCAGTAACGGGCAAAGGGCAAGTTGTCACTCTAATCAGGTGGTCTAAGGCCACCATAGAAGAACACTACAGTATACATGCTATCTCAGAGATAAGGATTCCTTCTATACAGCCTACAGCTACCTCCTGAACAGAGTTATGTCATGGACAAAGTGGACAAGGCCACAACATGGTCGTCATCTTTAACCTTTGTCAAATATTATAGGCTAGACTATCTCTTAAGCAGAGGGCACTCTTTGGCAGAGCAGTGCTTAAGTTACAAACATGTGGCCCACCCATAGAATTTTTCGGTACTGCTTTACAAATCCCATTTGTGTGTGCTGCCCCTGAGACGATCAGGAAAACAAAAATTTACTTACCCCGAAATTTTCTTTTCCTGGAGTCCAGGGGCAGCACATGCTTCCCTCCCTTATTTAAATTGCTTTATAATAATACACTGTCTCCTAGTTCCTCCTCCCTCTTATAGGGCTCCTTAACTAGTTAATTGAATACATGTGTACTGCTTGGTAACCTGTCTCTATCTGATTGGTTCTAGAGGACTAAAACCCATTTGTGTGTGCTGCCCCTGGACTCCAGGAAAAGAAAATTTCGGGGTAAGTAAATTTTTGTTATACTATACTATGGAATGTATGTATATACTCTATATATATATATATATATATATATATATATATACATATGTACATATATATATATGTTTCGTGCTGTCGCCGCTGTATGTAGCTGTGTTACTGGGGGTGAGGCAGCTGTATGTAGCTGTGTTACTGGGGATGAGGCGGCTGTATGTAGCTGTGTTAGTGGGGGCGAGGCGGCTGTATGTAGCTGTGTTACTGGGGATGAGGCGGCTGTATGTAGCTGTGTTACTGGGGATGAGGCGGCTGTATGTAGCTGTGTTACTGGGGATGATGCGGCTGTATATAGCTGTGTTACTGGGGATGATGCGGCTGTATGTAGCTGTGTTATTGGGGATGAGGCGGCTGTATGTAGCGGTGTTATTGGGGATGAGGCGGCTGTATGTAGCGGTGTTATTGGGGATGAGGCGGCTGTATGTAGCTGTGTTACTGGGGATGAGGCGGCTGTATGTAGCTGTGTTACTGGGGGTGATGCGGCTGTATGTAGCTGTGTTACTGGGGGAGGCAGCTGTATGTCTGTTTACTGGGGGTGATGCGGCTGTAGGTAGCTGTGTTACTGGGGGTGATGCGGCTGTATGTATCTGTTGTTACTGGGGGCGAGGCGGTCTGTATGTAGCTGTTTTACTGGGGGCGAGCGTGTGGTTTGTATGTAGCTGTGTTACGGGGATGAGCGGCTGTATGTAGCTGTGTTACTGGGGATGAGGCGGCTGTAGTTAGCTGTTGTTATGGAGGACTGAGGCTGGTGTATGTAGCTTTGTTACTGGGGGCGTAGGCGGCTGTATGTAGCGTTTTACTGTGGGCGAGCGGCTGATGAGTTGTTACTGGGGCGCGGCTGTATGTAGCTGTTTACTGGGGGTCGAGGCGGCTGTATGTATACTGTGTTACTGGTGGCGAGGCGGCTGTATGTAGTCTGTTGTTACTGGGGGCCAGTGGCGTGTATGTAGCTGTGTTACTGGGGATGAAGGCGGTTGTATGTAGCTGTGTTACTGGGGATGGCGGTTGTATGTACTGTGTTAGTGGGGCGAGCGGTTGTTTAGCTTGTTCGTGGGCGAGGCGGCTGTATGTGCTGTGTTACGTGGGATGAGGCGGTTGTAATGTAGCTGTGTTACTGGGGGTGATGCGGCTGTATGTAGCTGTGTTTACTTGGGGTGAGGTGGCTGTATGTAGCTGGTGTATGGGGGTGAGGCGGCTGTGTATAGCTGTGTTACTGGCAGTGAGGCGGTTGTATGTAGCAGGAGGACGTGTGTGTACACTACACTTAGTGGGTGCCTCCACCAGATTTTGCGCCCAAGGGCCCCACCAACCTTAATCCGGCCCTGCACACATATATACAGTATGCATGGCACATATATATACACATATACACACAAATATGCACAGCACAGATACAGACACACACATATACTTATATACACATAACACAGACATAAACACACACACACGTGCATAACAAAGACATATTATATATCTGTGTTATGCATATGTGTGTAAATGTCACATATACACACACATATATGCATAGCACAGGTATATATGTATGTGAACTGTATAAACAAATTTTAGACACTGTACAACTTACAGTTATCTATGAGGAAGGCACACAGCAGCCTCTGGATGTTCCGGGTCACAGCCTCCCCCTCCCCCTCTCTCTCTGTCCCGGCTCCACTTCACGTCTCCTAGTAGGAGGGGGAGGTACAAGCTCTCCATGCTGCTTCCTGCTCCCAGCGCTGCACTGATCTTCTTATAGAGCAGCGGCTCCTCTGACAGAAGCACAGACATCCTGCACCCGGCAGTGTGCTGCATCTGAGGGGCCCGCAGGTCCTCAGTTTAGAAGAACTGCATCTACCCCGTGCAGTGTGACCTGCCTGCTCTGTATCTGAGCGCAAGGTGCAGATGCTGTTCTTCTAAACTGTGGACCTGCGGGCCTCTGCACACGGTGGAGGATGATGGCATGCGTGCCAGCAGAGAGGGCTCTGCGTGCCCTGTCTGGCACGCGTGCCATAGGTTCGCCACCACTGCCCTAGGCGCACCACGACGTTATACTACGTCCCCGGGGCTACATGCTAAGCGCACCGGGACATAGTATAACGTCCTGCTTCTGGCACCGGCTCACGAACGGAGCCGGCACCAGAAGCAGCGACTGTCAGCTGTCTATCACAGCTGACAGCCTGCGCTAACACCCGCGATCGGAGCCGACTCCGATCGCGGGTGTTAACCCCTTACACGCCGCGGTCAAGCATGCGTTATTTGTGTGGGGTGGTCAGTTATTAGAGGGTGGAGGGTGTGTTTATGTTCATTTATGTTAATGATATCTTATGTTAACCCCTAGGCGCACCACGACGTTATACTACGTCCCCAGGGCTACATGCTAAGCGCACCGGGACATAGCATAACGTCCTGCTTCTGGCACCGCTCACGAACCAGAAGCAGCGGCTGTCAGCTGTCTATCACAACTGACAGTCTGCGCTAACACCGACGAACAGAGCCGACTCCGATCGCGGGTGTTAACCCCTTATACGCAGCTGTCAAGCATGACCGCGGCGTGTAAGGGTGTTTGCGCTATAGTAAGCGGCGCGGGGGATCCGATCCACTTCTGGGCAGCTCCGAGGACTGCTCTACAATGAAACAGTATTGTAGAGCAGTGTAATGAACTTGAACCAGCGATCAGAGCATCACTGGTTCAAGTATGTATAAGTAAAAAAAAAGTGAAAAACACTGAACACTACACATTAGAATAAATAAAAAATAAATACATTAAAATATAAGCCCCTAAAATGTCACTTTCCCATTAAAACACTTAATAAAGTAAAAAAAACACAAAACCCCCCCGCATACTTGCTATTGCCGCGTCCGTAACAATCTGTATAATAAAAGAGAATCGTTACTGGACCCGCACGGTAAACGACGGAGAAAAAAAAACGCAAAAGCATTCCGAAAAAAGATCATTTTTAATTAATACCCTATAAAAAAATGCTCTAAATAGTGATTTAAAAAATGTTATGCACTCTAAAATAAGCCCACTAAAAAGAGCAACTCTTCTTGCAAAAAATAAGCCCTTAAACAGATTTTTGAGGCAAAAAATAAAAAAGTTATGTATATGAAAAGACGGTGATGCAAAAATGAACAAGATTTTCTCCAAATTAGTTTTTATTCAGTACAATTGAATAAAATACACAAAACCCCCACATATTCGGTATCCCTGCGTCCGTAACAATCTGCATAATAAAACAGAATCGTTATTAGATCCGCAAAGTGAACTCCATAAAAAAAAACAAAAAAAGCTCCAAAAAAAGATCATTTTCAATTAATACCCTATACAAAAATGCTCTAAAAAGTGATTTAAAAAATGTTATTCACTCTAAAATAAGCCCACTTAAAAGAACAACTCTTCTCGCAAAAAATAAGCCCTTAACCAGATTTGTGAGGGGAAAAATAAAAAAGTTATGCATATGAAAGACGAAAATGCGAAAATTAGCTATAGATGCCCCAAAATTACCTACCAGAAAAGTGCATCTCATGTGGCAAAAGAAATAAGCCCCTATAGGTCCACATTAAAAAAAGAAAAAAATTATAGCCTGTACAATGTGACATAGCAAATCTGATCTGGATGGCGCCTCTTCCCTTCTATGCCCGGCCGTGCGCCCATACAGCAGGTTACCACTACATATGAGGTATCGGTGTACTCGGGAGAGATTGTGTATCAAACTTTGTGGAGCCTTTTTTCATTTAATCCATTGTAAATGTTTAATTTTCCACCCAAAATGAGTGTATTGTGAAAAAATATTACAATTTGCAGACTGCACCTCCATTTTGTTTTAACCCCTATAAAACACCTAAAGGGTTAACAAACTTCTTAAAAGTGGTTTTTCATACATTTAGGGGTGTAGTTTCCATAATGGGGTAATTTATGAGTTTTGCTATTATTTAGGCCTCTCAGTTGAGCGGGTCCATCTAAATACGGGTTCTGGTGATTTTACAAAAAATTTTTCCTTGGAGACATTAGCGTTTTTGCGTTTTTCACGCGCGTGTTGTTCGCGTTTTTTTGCGTTTTCGGTGCGTTTTTCACGCGCGTTTTTAAAGTCAATGGGAGCATTTTTCAAAGGGACCATAGTTCGGGAATAAAATGTGTTATTTTGAAAAAGAATGTCTTCTGATAAGTTAGCAGATGTATGCAAACATCTGCAATCTATTCTTCACTGTTCCGCGCGCGTATATTATCTCCCGACAAGTTATCAGATGTGAAGAACAGTGAAGAACAGAATAAAAACAGTGAACACAGTGAACACATTGAACACAGGATCATTTAAGTGAAAAATACAATGAAGAACACAGTGAAGAATAGATTACAGATGTTCGGCACATCTGCTTACTTGTCGGGAGATACGCACGGAACGTGCAAACAAAATAGTATGTGAAGAACAATATATATGTGTGAAGAACACATTGCAGATGTATGGAAACATCTGCAATGTGTTCTTTACACACATATATATTGTTCTTCACATGCTATTTTGTTCGCAACGTTTCGTTCACTGTTTTTATTCTATTCTTCACTGTTCTTCACTGTGTTTTTTTAATTAAATGCTCGAGCTCGAGCAGGGGAATTATTCATGTCACCTAGCAACCCATCCATTTAAAACGCATTGCACTCGCATTGCACTTGCAATGCTTGCGAGTGCAATGCATTTTTGATGCGTCTACATAGACTTGAATGGGGCGGGAAAAACCCGCGTGAAACGCAAAAGTAGAGCATGCTGCGATTTTGACGCGCGTCAAGACAAACGCAAGCACGCGCGTGCAAAACAATGCAAATGAGGAAAGGCCCATTGGAAACAATGGGACAGAGTGCAATGCAAGTTCTGCGCGTCAAAAGCACGCGCAGAACTCGCGCGTGAAAAACGCTAGTGTGGAAGGGGCCTTACAGTGACACAGGCCAGATAAAGAGGCTGAGTCCCCTAGGGGTAAACTAGGTGTGGATGAGGCTGGAACAGCAGGTGAGTTGTTGTAAATATTTTGTATATATTGTACATAATGTTTGTTTATGTTTTGTGTTTTTGTTGTTTTATATTTTAACCCCTTAATGACCGCCCTATCGGGATTCTACGTCGGTCACGGCGCCGTGTCAGAAGAAGATTTCGGGACATCGGGTCAGTATAGTGCCGGTGTCGGGCTGTGATATCACAGCCCAGACCCGGCACTGACACCCGGGATCGGAAAAAACTTACCGGGGGATCCGATCCCTCCTGCCGCTGCCCCGGGTCCCGACGAGTGACCCGAGGCTGTCGGCTCCTCTTCCCGCCGGGTTCTGCCTTCCTGCGCGGCATGCTCAGTTACTTACACTTTACACTGCAATACAAGTGTATTGCAGTGTAGAGGCTTGAATAAGTGATCGGATGATCGCTTATTCAAGCCAAAATGTGGAAAATATGTGAAAGTAAAAAAAAAAAGATTAAATCATTTTACAATAATAATTAAATAAATAAAATAAAGTCCCATAATCTCCCCAGTTACTTCGGATCAATGCACACTCGCCACCAAGCTCACACACTCGCTTTTTTGATGCTTTTTTTTAAAGGTTATCTGCCACAAAAATCTGCAGAGCTCACTGCAACAAGATCTGGCTGCAAACCACCAAACTGACCACAGAAGTATATAAAGGCTGCTAATTAGATAGCCACACCCCACTATTAATTAGGCAGCACCTGTGACTATACTGTCTAGATAAGCAAGGTGAATGCCTCCCTATACCCCCCCCCCGCACAATATACAGATTTTGCATGTAAAATACCTTCAGATCTACTTGGTTGCAATAAAACTCACACAATCAATATCAGGAAATAAAAATGTAGATGCACTTATCTATCTGTTACTGGATCGAAAAAGTACTCCTCCCCTTAAACGTAAGTCACACTTAGGACTCTGCACACACTTCGGATCAATGCACACTCGCCACCAAGCTCCCACACTTGCTTTTCTGATGCTTATTTTAAAGGTTATCTGCCACAAAAATCTGCAGAGCTCACTGCAACAAGATCTGGCTGCAAAGAAAAAAAAATATAAGTAATATAAGTAACTAAATTGACAGAAATACTAAATTCAGATGGAAAGTTTTTTTCCCAAGAAGTGATCTGAAACAACCACACTGTTACCATACTTCCCAACTTAAAAGAGGAATTAAAATGGTTTTGTCCAAAGTGTGTTCCAAAATATTTTAGCCATATGCCAAGTCTATTATCTCACCCCTTAATATTCTCACGCAGTATAATACTTAGCTGATAGGGCCCTATTCTGCTTCCCAGGACCAGCTCTAGGTTTAAGTAGGTCCCTAGGCGACAGAGCCTTAGTGGGCCCGTTTTCAGAAAACTAACATCCCGGTGCCACACTGCCTCCCCCCGCACAGTAGCCACACTATCCCCCATAAGCCACACTATCCCCTCTTAAGCCACGCTGCCCCCCACCCATAAGCCACACTGTTGCGCCAGCAGCTGCCTTCTTACCTCCGCATGCACCTGCTGTACGCACCGGCTCTGAAGCCGGAACACTTGATGTGATGACATTATCATGTGCCCACGCTTCAGAGCCATTGTGTACATTGAGGAGCACCGCTTCCAGGGAGCGAGGAAAGGTGAGCTTTGGATTCTGCCTCTATGCAGCGCTCCTGACAAGTGAAGCATAGGGGCAAAAAACAAGAGGATCTGGAAGGTGATCATTTGTACCAATGTCGCTTTAAAATACTGATCCAGGACCCTCTAGTACCCTTGGGCCCTGGCACTTGCCTGTGTAAGCAGGGTGCTGACGCTTGGCCCGCTGCTTCCCCCTCTCTGCTTCCCCTCACATTGTGCCAGACCCTCTGCAGGTCCTCTCATTGTGGCACTCCTCTCATTGGGGCAGATTTACTTACCCGGTCCAGTCACGATCCCGTGGCGCGTTCTCCGACGCTGATTCGGGTTCTCCTGGGATTCCCTACGGTCCGTGTGCCCGATGTCCACCAGGTGTTGCTGCTGCACTGAAGTCTGTCGGAGTTCCCCTGCTTCGTTCCGGTGTATGTGAGTGATATTCTTGCGACACAATTTTTTTTTTTAATTCTGAGGTTATTCCGAATACGTTGGGTTTTCCAACGCCCATGCCCCCCTATTTGTGACGCATGAAAGCTGGCGCCGATGCGCCACAATCCGATCAGGTGCGCCAAAATCCCGGGGAAATTTGGCGCAATTTGGGAAAATTCAGGAAACACCACATTGTGTACAGTAAAAGAAATAATAACACCAGATACTCACCTCTCCTTATTCCCCCACAGCAGCCCTGTTTCCTCCTCTGCTGCATCTCTGAAGTCTGCTACACACAGAGACATCACCCCTGAATTGAGCTCTATCAGCGTTGAGAGACAGCAGGACAGAGCCAAAAGTCCAGCACTGTCATATTCATTGGTGGATTAAGGGTACTATGGGCACTTGGCTTTATATAGATAGTGGGTACCCCACCAGTTATTTTTTTATAATTTAGTTATTTCGTTTTTTATGTAAACTGATGCTTACTGGTATATAGTACAAGAACCAATTCTACAAAATACATAACCACAACCAAGCTGACTACAACTCAAGTTGGGGTTCATACCTAATTTAGATTTTTTTTTTTTTTATGGAAAGTGTATCCTTATCCTATTATTATCCTTATCCTATTAAGATACTAATCTTACCAATCTATCTTACCAATCGTCCCCTAAGGTTTTCCATCAAGTACCATTGAGTAAGCGTAAAAGGGCGTACCACCCTGTGTGAAATAGGTAATGAAGAAGCATCTCCATTTGCTAAATAGTTTCTGAGTCAATTTAGATTTCTGTCGTCCAGATTTATACATTTTTATATAAACATATATTTATACATAATGCGCAGGTGGAGTATTTACTCAAAACAAATTCAACATATTGAGAAAATACATAAAAGGTCGATCCAACAGAATTTAGGAGCACTCTTATGTCAACTTAAAGAACAATACGAAACATTGACATTTAATAAAGCAAAGGCAATACTCCAGAGACGCCGTCGACATTGTTATTAGCTTGGAAACAAGCCAGGGAAGACTTTAGCTAGCGCTCTGAGAGAGCAGAGAATTAGGCATTTATCTCAAAGATTGCAAATACTCAAAAGGTTATATTACCTTCTCAAATCCTGGAAGCTTTTCGTAAATACTATTCTGACCTATACAATATTGAGGAGAGAGAAAATATTTCGGCCTCAAAAATAGCTATACAAAAATATCTTGAAGAATCTGGGATGCCTAAGATTCCATTAGGGGCAATCGAAGATTTAGATAGACCTATAACAGCTCAGGAATTTCAGGAAGCTATCTCAGGAAAGCCCTGGGCAATACTCCAAAGTAGATTCCTAGAGACATTTAACACAATACAACTAAGTGAGTCCCTTCCACCTGGGTTCTTGAGAGCACATATCTCTCTGACCCAAAAGGAATGTAAGGACTCAAACTTTTGTGTGAATTACAGACCCATTTTGCTCTTGAATGTTGATCTGAAGCTATTTTGCTAAATTTTGGCTTCCCGGCTCTCGCCACATTTGCCAAAGGTGGTGCACAAAGACCACATTGGTTTTATTGAGTCGTTGTATACGAGTATTAAACACGAAGAGCAGTTAATTTCTTTTTGTCCTCCTCCAATTTGGAGGCTGGGTTGAAACATCTACTTCTAGAGTTGCTGGAGTTTGTCCTTTCACGCAATTATTTTGTGTTTGGGGGGTCCTTCTTCCTGCAGCTCCAGGGCATGGCTATGGGGGCAGCTTGTGCCCCCTCATATGCCAATTTGTTCCTGGGGCTGTGGGAGAGGGACCTCCTAATGGACGACCGGGATTTCGGGATGGACCGCGCCATTTTATGGGCGCGGTACATCGATGACATCCTGGTCGTCTGGAAGGGCAAAACCCAGCAGCTGGAGGCCTTCATTGAGAGACTGAACCAAAATAATTTCAACATTAAATTAACCCACCATATTAGTACAGAAAGTGTGGAATTTCTGAGCCGTAATGAATTTGGATTTCTCCATTCAGATGTTTATCGCAAGGACACCTCTGTTAATGCACTTCTACATGCATCATCTTCGCACCCAATCCAAACAATTAACGCTATACTGATTGTCCAGTCTCTGCGTACTCGACGCATATACTCTTCAGAGGAAGAATTCAAAAAACGAGCAGACGAATTGAGGTCCAGATTTCGTGATCGGGGTTATAGTCAACGCTCTCTTGAAAAAGCGTACACTCGAGCAAAAAACACATCAAGACTGGAGCTACTCTACCCGAAGCAAAAAGAAGAAAAGAAACCAGCAGGTAAGATTTATCGCGAATTTTCATTGTCAATGGGGAAACATGAAAAATATACTCGGTACTGGCCCATACTTAGATCAGATAATGTTCTGGCCCAGTACCTTCCCCCGAGACCCGGTGTCACTGCTCGAAGAGCAAAAAACTTAAAAGATCTGTTAGTTAAGAGCCATTATGAGAAAAAAGAGACCAACCCCTTTTCAAAATCTAGGGGACCAAAGTGGGGATGTAAACCATGCGGAAATTGTGTGGTGTGTCCAAACATAGTTAGGACCGATACTTTCGTAGATTCTTCCGGACAGAAGACTTTCAAAATCTTACACCCCATAAACTGTAAGACAAAAGCAGACGTCTACCATGCCACCTGCCCCTGCGGAAATATCTACGTCGGTTTAACATCCAGAGAACTGAAAGTACGTGTTAGAGAATACGTAAGGGATATTGAATCCGCGAAGAGAGAGGAGTTCTGTACTGACGACCTACCAGTAGCCAAACATTTCAGAGACACCCATAACTGCGATTCAAGACTATTACGGGTATGTGGTATTGATCACATCATGAATAACATCAGAGGTTGCCCCATCCCCTAAAAGTTAGCACAATGTGAATCGAAATGGATCTCAATACAATTAAACCGCATGGACTGAATGAATCTTTGAGTTTCGCTCCATTCCTTTGATCTTACCCAGACAGTTGGGCTTTTACATTCCCCTCATATGTGTTATTAATCTAATGTTTCTCATAACTTGACAATTCTGATATGATATATTAACGTTTATATGTATCTTCTTGTTTTTCCTTCTTTTTCTAGTATAGCCACAGGTTTTCACCACTCTGATACTCACACTTAATCTCCCCTTTCTCCGAAGACTTCTGGCATCAGAGGTTGGCAACAATGAATTATTTCTAGCTGTTCCGGATCTTAAGACACTTGGAAACCATTATACTTATAGATGATATGGGCGTAGCCCAACAGTATAAAGCAAGAGTAATATGGTGCATCATGGGAAGTAATGTTAACATTGTTCATTAGTATGGCCTTTGGGTCTTTGTCTATGTTCTTACTGTTACTTCATGTAGTCACCATTACCATTATGGATATTCGCTATATCAGCATATATGTTATATGTCAGTCCCGGTGGGTTTAGACTCCCACCACCAATTGTTGGGACGACCACGCCCCCCAGTTGTGTGCCATTGGTACCAGGCACACAACTTGGGTGTACCTTCACACAACTAAATGTACAATGTTTGATGATTGTTGATGAATTAGTCGTTATAATATTGCACTTTAAAAAAACTTTCTGCTTTTTGAAATATCTGCACAGATGAGCACCATTCACTTCCCTCCCTCCTCTTCTTTCCCCCCTTTCTCACCCTCCCCCCACTTTGATTCACCTCACATCACTTCCTTCTTCTCACCCAAAGCACTACCTTAGCACTCGCACTTCACTTATCCAATCGTCATAATTATTAACTAAGCATGTCATTTTTTAATACTGAATTTATAAACAATCTGTGTATCGTGAATAATGTGTGTTTAAACTGGCAATATACAAGGCATAAATTGATATGCATACACGATTGAATAGCCAGCTATAATATATTTCTTTATGGTTTTTATTGTCTATTACCTACTTGAGGAAAGATACACCTATACTGTATGTTATGGTAAGCTTCTTCAATATTAATATAATACGCATAAAACTTCACATACAGTTGTTGTACATAAATGTTTACTGTATATTGTGGATACCACTTATGACTTATTTTTATCATGCACTGTTATCACTTTAACCTATAAGCTTCTTTAATTAATATAATATGCATAAAACTTCACAGACAATTGTTGTACATAAATGTTTACTGTATATTGTGGACATCACTTATGATCTATTTTATTATGCACTGTTATCACTTTGACCTATACACTAATGTAAAGCTTAACCTGACAAGATCTAATGCTCTTTTATACTCATTCTTTGGTAATCCATCAAACTAAAACATATGTGAGAACTATCGATCTATTATATATTTTCCCATTGTCCTTATACATATGGGCTGATATGGGCTAATTGCCTATCTATGTCTATCGACACGCTTTCTAATTTCTACCATTTTTCCATGTTTCCATTGTTCCATCTTTTTTCTTAATACCCGATGATCGCGAGTATCACCTTACTCGTTGAACGTAAGTGCCGGCGATGCTAATGTCCCCCATCTCGCGACATCTTTTAGTCACGTGATGGGATCGTTAGCTCGTTACGGCTCCGGAACCCGCTAGCAATTTTTCCTGATCGGAGACAGCAGTGCTCCGAAATCACGCGAGATGCATGATCTCCGACCGTGACATTGTTAGTCACGTGACTAGAT
Source organism: Engystomops pustulosus (assembly GCA_019512145.1). Classification (NCBI taxonomy): domain Eukaryota; kingdom Metazoa; phylum Chordata; class Amphibia; order Anura; family Leptodactylidae; genus Engystomops; species Engystomops pustulosus. The sequence continues at coordinate 49,863,598 of CM033650.1, forward strand.
CACATGACCGCCAACATCTCGGAACCCGGAAGTCTGACCGGTATCCATGATGCAGACTTAATATCAGTCAACGATCTACAGGTGTGTTTCTCAGATCCCTATTGGCTATCACTTGTTTAAATACCGCCCAGTGTTTGTATTTCATTACCCCTTGACGAAGGCAGCGTGCCGAAACGCGCGTCGGGGTGTTCATCCATCTTGGAGGCCGCACATTCTCAGTGCCTAGGTAACGGTTACACATGATCTTATCATCTACCACTACCCTTATTTTACAATGCTTATGCTGGCACTTTAGACTGATTCTATTTACTTACAAAATATCTTGTTACTATTTATGCCTCCTTGATGTTTTTAAGACCTCCTTTTCAGTGTCAACTGGTTACCTCCTAGTGTGCTAATGTCTGTTCTGTATATTTTAATTCCTGTATGAATTTTAGTATATATTTAATAACGTTTTGTCTCATGCTTTACAGTAATAAGTTTCTGTGCAAATCTGTTTTTTTCTTTGAGTAGGTTGTGTATATTCAGTACCAGTTACAGGTTTTCTTTAATTTTCACCCAGAGGATTTTGGGATACCATTCCACCTCTGTTTCAATTGTTTTGGACATTGCTATTGATCCCACTAGGGAAGCAAGAGATGGGACAACTAGAGCAATTAATTGTCATGGGTGCCTCTTGCCCCTCGCCAGTGCGCTGCAAGCGCAACTTACAGGTCCGGGCTCCTGCCCTGGTGTTAAGGTAAACCTAGCTGATAGATCAAATCTTGTCATTTCTACTTGTTCTATTTTCCTAAAAGCATTGTAACAGATACTTCATTTTAAGATGGCGCCGGCCTCGTGATCATAACGAAAACAATTAAGGCTAAAGAATGTCAACATGACGTCAGTAAGCAACAGCAGGGAAGTTCTCCAATCAAGAGAGCACATGAGCTTGGAATTCTCTGCCCCCTTCTGCTTCTTTCATAATTTCTATATAGTTTTGTGAAACCAAATAAAGTTCTCGCAGTGCAGATTTGCCATGGCCATGATCGCATGAGTGAGATTTAAATCAGCAATTTGTCTGGATTAATTTCTTATGATGTGGGCACATGCTTATTGATTAGAAACACGCAGCCAACGCACACTAAAAGAGGATTACTTAAATCCTACCCTAACACCGGCTCCTTTGGTCACGGCCGCTGCTGCTCGACCATCTTCGGCCGTGCTCCTAGGGCGCGCGCGCACCGGCTTCTGCAGATTTAAAGGGCCAGCGCGCCACTAATTGCCGCTGGCCATTTCAGGTAAATCTATTTAACCCTGCCTCTTCCTGTGATCCCTGCCAGACCTTTGTTCCCAGAGCCCTAGAGAAAGCTTCGTTTATGCCGTGTGCTGTTTCTACGTATTCCTGTTGTGACACTGGTTCTGTTTTTGACTCTGCTTCTTTGCCGCCTACCTTGACCTATTGCTTTGTCTCTGACTCCGATCCTGTGCTGCCCATCCTGACCTCCTGCCTGTCCCAGACTACGAGATTTCCTGCCGTTTGTGTACCTCGACCTTATCTGCCATTGCGGACAAGTCACGCCTGTGGAGCGACCTTCTGGTACCACGCCGCAGCAAGACCATACTGCTTTGCTGCGGGCTCTGGTGAAAACTGGGTACCACTTAGACTTCGGTCCCAGGTTGTGCCTTGTGTCATCGTCTGCAGTGGTCCAGAGGATCCACAACCTCGAAGCCTAGTAGAGGGGGCAACCCTGCGGTTCTTTTGTCTGCTGATCCAGAAAAAGCTTTTGATAGAATCCAATGGGATTTTATTAGGGGTGCCTTGAGTTATGTGGGGCTTGGGGTAGGGATGCAAACATGGATTGGTGCTTTATATAGAAACCCAACTGCTGCAGTTAAAATAACTGCGAAATCTAATTATTTTACTATATCAAAGGGAACCAGGCAGGGATGCCCCCTTTCCCCTCTTATATTTGCTCTGTTTATGGAACCTCTTCTGTGCACCATCTGGGCTGATCTGTTTTTTGTTGTTACAACTTCTCTTTACCTAATCTTATGGCAGATTTGCAAAATTATTCCAAGCTATCATTGTGTAAAATTTATCTGAACAAATCTGAAATCTGAAATATCTCTATCCCTAGCAGAGAGGCAACTATCGTGAGGGAGAAATTCCCGTTCAAATGGAAAACGGAGAAACATCTTTTAGGAAGATTGTTAACCCTTTGAAAACTTTATAGTAATTAAATCACAATGGAGGTGAAATTTAGAATGATCAAATTTTGCTGGTTATATGTTTATTTAGCCCTAAAATTGACACATTTCCAAAAGATGATAAAAAGAGAAAACCATCTTAAAATTTGTTATGCAATTTCTCCCAAGTACAGAGACCCCCCCACATGTGGCCGTTACCTGTTTTATGGGCGCACAGCGAGGCGCAGGAGGGAAGGAGTGCCCTGCAGAGGCCAGGATTTTAGTTTTCTCATTGGCCCCTTTTGTAGGCTATAAAATGTTAGCTTTTCGTTATTGATGGCATTTTTTTATTTGATGGCATTTTTTTTTTCTGCGGGATGAGATGCTTTTTCCAGTGTTACCATTTTGGGGTTGTTATCCCCTATTGTTGAAAATTTATGAACTTTTTTTTAGGTCAGGAGTAGAAAAGCATCAATTCTTTTTTTCTTATGTTTTACTAAATTTGCCAAATAAAACCATAATGTGGGGGAAAATCTATCATTTTTTCATTGCCGTCTTCCAAATGGTAACATTTTTACTTTTTTGGCTACAGAGCTAGTTGATGGCTTGTTTTTTGCGGGACATGTTGTACTTTGCAACAGTATCATTCTGGAGGACAAATGTTTTTTTATCACTTTTTATTGCATTTTTTGTGGGATTAAATAGGTATAAATCATAATTTTTGGTAGGTTTTAAAGTTTTTTTCACTGTGTTCATCATACGGGTTCGATGATTATTTACTTTTAATCTACGGGTTGTTATGGACGCGGCTATAGGATAGCCCTACGGTCCCCATACTAAGCACCATGACATCAGCGCGCCCCAGGCCCCAATCGCCAGCCACTCCAACATTCTGGGCCCCGGCTGCCTCCAGGCCACAAGAAAAGTTTAGGCCCCGGTGGGGGATGTTGCAAGTGGCGGCACGAACAGGATTTACTTCTGTGCCTTATACTGGCAGTATAGACTGTGCTTTTACTAAAAGACTGTGCAGCCTAACCCTGCTGCCATCCGGGTTAAGGCCCAAGTGATTGTGTTCTACAACACAGACTGTGTTATTTCACTGCCACATGCTGTTGAGCGATGCTCCAGGACCCACAAGGTTAATCCTGCAAAAGAACTGTGTCCACTCAGCTACATCCGGTGCTGCATCGTCTAAAGCGTTAACCTCTGCAAGTCTGTGTGGTGCAGCAAAATCCTCACTGGCAGAAAATCCAGGTGACTCACCAAGTTCTGCCCAAGCAAATGGCGTGAACCAGGCCTGCTAGCTCTGTGGCGCATGAGGAGATAAAGCCCGCCACAGCTCTTGGCAGGAAGGACTTTGACTCCACCCTTTGGTGCGAAGTGGACTTCCTGCCACACCTCAACCCAATGCCAGAACTTTTGTGGACTTTGTTGAGAGAGGTCATTGGCATCATGTTTTGTCCTAGACCCCTACCCCCTGCTGAGGAACCGGAGTTCCTTGAAGCTTTTGAGACCCTAATCGTGGTCTCTGCCCAGCCGGTCCGAAGACCCTTCGCGGGACAACGTCTGCACTTAGGCATGACAAGGACGTCCGCCATGCAGACCTACCTCCAGGCATTTACGGAGCACCATGGACTACCCAAAACAACCGGAACTCAGGCTAAGTCCGCTGCTTTGATCGGTAACGGGGTTTCATCTTCGCCATGAAGGACTTCACCAGATGGGAGGTCTTCATTCCCCGCCAGTCTGATCCTCCGGAGAGACTCCATAACCTTAAAGCCAGGGAGTGGATTAAATTCAGCCTTCAGGAAGGACTCCGAGGACCCTGGGCTGTTGGCGTGATCCAGATCCCTGATCCCGAGAAGGAGGCCTATGACAATCTCTATGAGGATGATTTCTGGCTGCAACGTCCAGCTCCTCCCCAGCCTGCAGTGCCTCAAGCAGTGACCCACGTGAGCACCCCGTCTACCATCATTGTGAGCACAGGCCCCATTGCTATCCATGGACCAGGCCTGGTCCAAGGAAATACCCCGGTGGCCTCTCCGGTGACGCGTGTGACACCCCGGTGGCCGAAGAAGTGGAGCGCACGCGATCGGATTTTGGCGCATTGGCGCTGGCATGCACGCGACGGAAATCGGGGGCATGGCCGAACGAAAACCCGATGGATTCGGAAAAACCGCCGCATTTAAAACAAAAAATCTGTCGCGGAGCTTGCACTTACCTTCACTCAGCCCGGCCCGGTGAACTCCAGCGCGTTCCAATGCTTTTCAGTGCAGCCGCGCGGAGGAACTACCTTAATGAATCCCGGCCGGACCCGAATCCAGTGCAGAGAACGCGCCGCTGGATCGCGAATGGGCCGGGTAAGTAAATCTGCCCCAATATGTTGACCACCTATTGCAACCTTACGTACAAAGTCTACCCGCGTATTTAAAAGACACTTCACATGTCTTACGCATCTTGAACACTATAAAATGGCAATCACATTTTTAATTGGAACTCTCGATGTCACGTCTCTGTATACAGTCATTGAGCAGAATCGGGGACGTGACTCAGTGGACTACTTTCTTAGAAAGACGGGTCTCCTAGTGGAGGAGCAAATAAAATATATTGGAGAATGCATTACATTCATTTAAAAACATAATTATTTCAAATATGAGGATGCCTTCTACTTGCAGACATGGGGCACAGCCATGGGGACCAGGTTCGCACCAAGCTACGCCAATTTATATGTGGGTAAATGGGAGGATTCCCAAATTTTCCCAAATGGCGAGCTTGCTGCGAACCTGGTCCTCTGGCATAGATTTATTGATGATGTTGTGTTTATATGCTCAGGAGGAGAACAATCCCTCCAGGAATTCTTTGTAGAAATAAATCGGAATGAGTATCATCTAGAATTTACACCTACATTTAGTCAGGAGAGCATCAACTTCTTAGATTTAACTATTCATATTGAGGATCAAAGTATCAAAACTAAAACCTTTTCTAAACCTACTGATAGCAACTGATAGCAGTTTCATTTTAAAAACCAGTTGTCATTTACCAATTTGGCTAGACAACATCCCCAAAAGCCAATATCTACGTCATCGTAGAAACTGCACAGATTTGGCAACCTTCAGGGAAGAAGCAAACTCACTACAACAAAGATTCGTAGAAAAATATAGAAATAACTATTGCCAACATGCAAAGATCGGAAATCTTAGAAGAAAGGAAGACTATGGAAAACATTATTAACAATAAAAGTACAGGAATAGAAGCAGTAGAAGTACCTATCATAACCCAATATAAACAGGATAATGTAGTTCTGTAATGCATCATTCATCGTCATTGGAATATTTTGTCACAGGATAAAATAATTGGACCACATTTGCAAAAAAAACCTGAAATTTATTTTTAAAAAAAGCTAAAAACATCGGTATGTTGGTGGCTCCTAGTATTAAAAATAATAAAAACACAACATAACCACCAATAAACTTCTAACAATCAGACAGTTTCTTTCCATGTACTCATTGGGGGTCATTTACTAAGGTCCCGATTCGCGTTTTCCCGCCGTGTTACTTGAATATTTCCGTTTTGTGCCGATTTTCCCTGAATTGCCCCGGGTTTTTGGCGCACGCGATCGGATTGTGGTGCAACACCGCCGACGTGCACGTGACGGAAGTCAGGGGGCGAACGATAAACCGAAGGATTCGGAAAAACTGCCACATTTAAAAAAAAAAGGGTCGCTGGAAACGCGCTTACCTTCACCAGGAATAGGATCGTGAACCCCGGCGGACCTCGGCGGACTTCAGCGCAGCATGGAGGAACTGCCTTAGTGAATCGCTGGAAGACCCGAATCCACCGCAGAGAACGCGCCGCTGGATCGCTAATGGACCGGGTAAGTAAATCTGCCCCATTGTGTTGCATGTAAAATCATGCAAATGAAAATACCTACGAAAACATTCGGACCTCAGTCATGTGCAGATAAATACAAAATCACGAACCACATGAATTGTCGTACAAAGGGAGTAATATACTGCAATAAATGCCCATGAAATAAACTATATGTTGGTCGCACTAAAAGACCTTTAAAGTATCGTATTAATGAGCATAGAAGAAACATCAAGAAAGGAGTAGAAGAACACCCTTTGTCTAAACATTACAAAAAATTCCATCAAGGACTTTTTGTAGGATCACAATTTTTTGCAAGAGAAAAGATCCACCATAGCTGGAGAGGAGGAAATTATATTGCTCAAATGTCACGAGCAGAAAGCAAGTGGATATTTTTACTTGATACATTGGCCCCAATGGGCATCAATCAAGAAATTGAACTATTTGGATTCATGTAACGGAAATATTCATTTGTTATTCATTTATTTTTCATTGAAGGATGTTTTTATCCACTTTTGATATTTTTACATATATTTTTAATCACATGCTATTTTAGTTAAGCATATTCTTCATACCTCTATATGAAGGATATCTTTAGATTTATAGAATAAAGAGGAATTAAGTTTTAAATTTAACCCACTCGCAACAATAATGTTGAATACATCTTTGAAACAAGAAATACACAATACATCTATATATGATTCACTCAACTGGTTCCTGGCTATAAAGCACGATAACCACGCAGCAATAGGATTCCCTGATGAAGGAGGCAGTAATCGCCTCTGAAACACGTTGCGTCCTTCTGGACTTGCCGTAGCTCGGTGACGTCACCATACGGAAACATCCGGGAATGTGTTTAGTGGTATAGCCACCGGCTGGGGCTTTCCTACACGTGCAGGAAACATCTGCAAGCTCGGAAACCAGCAAATCATCCTTCAAGATTCAGCAGCAACGAGGATATGCCTAGGAGTTCCACGTCTGTAACTCTTCAGATCGCACACAGCACATTGCGACCTGGCCGGACAGTTAACTGCAGTCACAAATACAGGGACCAAAATTCACTGACACCTATGCACATAACACCCTGCTTTGATACAGATTAACAGACAGGTTTTTTGGTGTAGCTTGACTACATTGTTGGAGTATGTTGTGAAATACTGGCACTGTATTACTGCAGTAGTTTTTGCGATTTACTGGTTTTCCTCTTATATCTTTGTGGCGTAGGTATCACAGTTCTATTTCTATGCCTTTGATGTGGTCCCTTATTGGTTAGCCACTTGGTAGTTTGGGTGCAGGTCACCATTCTTAGATACCAGCGACACCAGTAAAACTCATTAATACTTCCAAATAAGTGCGCCAAACCCAAACAACTGTATAAATACCTTATTTATTAAAGTCTGTAAGAAATTGGTTAGGGATTGCCTCTGCTGGAGTCAAAGGTCACGCTTCTTTTTCCATCAATTCGAGGCAAACAGTAGCAGGTAGGTAGAAGCTGACTCTGGGTCAGGTTTATTGCAGAAGATTGCAAGAAAAGAAACAAAAAACATTTACAAACAAAACTCCTTGCCTGTCCGGTACTGACTATACACAGTACAGCCCTAACTAACAACTGGAGGGCTTTTCCCTGCCAGCTAACAAACACAGCAATATTGTGCCTTACTTGCATGTGGCTCTCACACAGACAGGCCCTGTGTCTCCAGGTAGAGAGAGAGAATTCCCCACCTGACTTTCCCTAAATACCTTCCTTCTGAACACCTCATTAATTAGGCCGCAGGTGAGTCTCTGGACTGCTACTTCACATATGAGAGGAACCTTGGAGAAATATACCTCCCCTCTACAACCTGTCCTGCACAGGTATCACAAGTCAGAAACTTTCCTGAACCTTCTCCCAGTTGTGCTATAATAGCACCCATCTCTGTTAACGCATAGCTACCTCACCAAAGGACTGTGTCCCTCATGTGAAGAGGAGACCCTATGTTTGCTACACTCTTTCCTGCATCAAGGACTGTATCCAGAGAATGGACACTCCCAGGAAGAGTACTCTGAGAGACTTTTAGTCGGTTACTTCAAGGAGAAAGTTACTATTTATTGCACTAAATGGAGGTAATTTACTAAGGGCCCGATTCGCGTTTTCCCGATGTGTTACCCGAATATTTCTGATTTGCGCCGATTTCCCCTGAATTGCCCTGGAATTTTGGCGCACGCGATCGGATTGTGGCGCTGGCATGCACGCAACGGAAATCGGGGTGTGTGGCCGAACGAAAACCCAACGGATTCGGAAAAAAAACCCTGCATTTAAAACAAAAAATGTGTAGCGGAGCTTGCACTTACCTTCACTCAGCCCGGCTCGGTGTATTCCAGTGTGTTCTGCGGAACTTCAGCGCAGCAGCGCCACCTGGTGGACGTCGGAAGAACTGCCTTAATAAATCCTGGGCGGACCCGAATCCAGTGCAGAGAATGCGCCGCTGGATCGCGAATGGACCGGGTAAGTAAATTTGCCCAATGCCTTTCTTTTTAGGAAATGGACATTGCTAATTCACTACCCAAATCTGTATTTGTGTGGCCTCTATAAACTGCAGGTCTTTAGGGGACCAGGGGTGTTCAAATAGTGACAACTAAACGTCATACACTAAGATCAGAGTGTCAGGTGGCGGGTATATCGTTTGACAAATTTTCAGGCTTTGATGCAAGGAGTGGATTACAGAACATGACACCACAACTTTCCCTTAGCAAACAGTTGGTTTAAGGGCCGACAACAACCCAGGTGCCTGTAACCGGGACAGTGGGTGGTTTGTCTCCCCTACACTGCACATAGCCAGCACTTCCCTAATAGTGCAATTTACCACCGCACCCCTACATACTGTTGTGTGCATGGCCCCCCATGGAGGCCGTATGCTGCTGGCCATCTTTGGTTTTCCTTCCCATCCGGTCTACAGCCGAGCCATGGGAAGCTCTTTCAATTACCTAGGAGGTATGCAGCACCCCTGCCAACGTATAGGCAAGGAGATAGTTGCGAATAAGGCCCTCTACCGGTCAGGATCCATCTGGTGAGCCTACACAACTCACCCAAGGGATAATGAAGGGAGATGTCAGGGAATCTGCAGCTGTAGCCTCTGCCTGAACAGGCAATAGTTAAATAGTAAGATATTAACCAATGATATGGCTGTTTTGTAAACTGGAGTGTGATTGTAGAGGCTCTACCACCTGCCCTGCAAGGTGTGCTGTCTAGGAAATCTGGATTCTAAGATCTGCTCTGGAACTCAAGGAACTCATGAGACTTGCCCCTTCCTATCCAGGGGTTTTGTTTAACCCTGGTCAGGTGGTGGCTCACTCTCCAATAACACTCCAGTTCACATGGAAGAATATCTTTGGATAAGAAACATCACATATCTTAACCCTTGCTATACAGGCAGGGTCTAAAACTACTGAGGCCTGACACTGACTGCATTCGCCCTGAAGCGAGTTGCGCAGGCTCTCCTGCTGGGGAGATAAAGATGGAGGGCCACATTTGCAACACTCCTATATGTTGGCAAGGGTGTTGCACAGGCCATTCCACAGATTTACAGTACACAGTAAAAAAGACCTGTCGCCACTAGTGAATTTTTTCTCCCGACACAGACGGTGCCATTTGATTCAACCTGGAACAACTTTCAACCATATTTTTTGTATGGACCATTCACATAGTGATATAAATTAATTATGTTACTTAGTCGTTTCTTTTAGAGACTAAATAAATCTAGTTGTTTTCATTTTTCCTCATAACTCCATACCACTTATAATTTTTGTGGCTCTTCATTGGACCCTGTTAGTAATATATTCCTCTACAGCGGCCATCTTGGACCAAGACAACCAAACAGTGGCCATTTTGTAGATCAAGCGGCCATTTTAAGTATAAGTTGGGGGTCATGATTCAGCCATTTTGTATAACCTGCCTGTTAAAGTTTCTCCTTGACACTTGTTATAGATGATTGTCCTACGGCCTGTTCTTCCCCTTATCTTGTTTTGGTTAGCAAGAAGCTTTTTGAAGTCATTCTCAGTAAATTCTGTAGCTGGAATAATATAAACATGTCTATGAACAAGGCCTGGGAAGACAGTGCACAATTCACCTGCACCTTTTCGGAGAATGTCCTTGTAAAATTCATCATGGCCAATAGCATTACAGTATCCTATCATCTTGTCAAGCCCCTTCTTCCTGATGACTCTGTATTTGATATATGCGGCTGAGCGCTAATAAAGATTGGAGAGAGATTCTACATTCACTAAGAGACTAATGTTTCCTGGGTTTGTTCTCTTGTCCCGGTACCGGGCAGCCATGAAAGAGTTAATTAGAAAGTCACCTTTACAACTGAAGTAAGGATTGTTTTGAGTCCTAGATAAAAATCTCTATCAGTTGGTGTACCTGGGTGGGCATTTGATGGACATTTGACCATCAAGGTGACTTCCGCAGGAGTCCAGGCGGCCAGTGACCAGAACTGACAATGAGCGTTCGGGGTAAGTCTACTTTATTGTCTGCCTTGACTGTCACTTCTGTTTTACTGGCTGAAAGGACTGGGTAAGGTCATTTCCTTGTGTGATATTATGTACTTTGCCTTTAAATGCTCATATATAACAGTATGCTCACTATAATTGTGGCAAAGAACCACATGTAAGGTGACTGATAGTGACTGGACAGTGACGGATGGTCGGACAGTCTGTGATGTTAGTTGAAGCTGTGAGATGGGAAGGAGTAACCCTTAGATGTCCGCAATGCTAGAGTGGGAGGAATTCTGTTGAGATGGTCAGATCATAAAAGTGTCTATAGTACTGTTTGACTAGTGCCAATAGGGAGACCCGCCCTGGCCTGGTGTGCATTCAGCTCCTTTCTGGGAGTCTGAACGACTTTGTGGATGACTGTAAGAACTAGTAGTGACTTGGTAAAGAGTCAGTAAGAGAGTTGACATGGTAAAGAGTCAGAGAGAGAGAGAGTAGTTCAGTAAAGAGAGTTGACTTAGTAAAGAGTCAATAAGGGAGACTTGGTAAAGAGTCCCCTGTGAAAGTCTGGTATCTAGTTTCCTTGGGGTCGGTCACACTAGGTGTTGGATTTGCTGTGTCTGTGGGGCAAGTTTGGCAGTGTTGCAGTAGTAGACATTTATGATGAGTAGTGAATTGATTTCAAGTGCATTGCGGACAAGGGACTGAGTGTTTTTCACATGAATGGAAAGATGCACAGACAGACAGTTGGTTATTGAGTTAAGTAAAACTGTTGGAAAAGTGCAAAGTTGACATAATGGAACTTAAGGGCTGGTAGCATTGTGGTGAAAAGAAAAGTAGTAGTGAAGATTTTGGGATGTGATGGAGGATCTGATGATTGTTCAAGTGAGAAAACATGATCAGATTTGCAAACAGACACTTAGAGCCTCTGGCTTTGACGGACGGACCAGGACAGAGTGACAGGAATCCTTCAGAGTGCCCATTGAAGAAAGATACAGGTGATAAGGGACATCTCAAAGTTTTTGAACTTTGTTTTGTGTTTGTTTTATTATATTTTCCTCGGAATGAAAAGATGGCGTCCAGAATCCAGACCCGCACCCTGTTAGACTCCACCCCTGTATCTGGTGTTTAGAGAAGATGACACACCCTACCATCCTTCATCTTAGAACAGTTTATTTTCTGTTTAACAGTTTAAATCCCTGAAGTTAAAGAGAACCCGTCATGCAAAATAACCCCCCTAAACTAAATATATTTTCATAAACTGCCATTAGAGAGCATTGCCTCTATCCCTTCATTGTCCCTCTACATGCCTGTAAACCTAAGCAACGAGGTCCTAAAGCTGTATGCAAATGACCTGTGAAATGTCCAATGAAGCATTAGCATATTCAAGCTGTCCACTCTATTCATGAGTGGGAGGCCCAGCCACACCCCCAGTGCATGACTGACAGCCTGTATAATGGTGTGAGGCTGTATAATGATGTGCTTCCTGGTGCTGGTGGCCACGCCCCCTGCAGCCTGTGTGTGCATGTGTGTGTGTTTAGGAGAGATATACAGCAGCTCCAGGCAGCCATGTTACAGCAGAACATGTCAGATTCATGTGTAGCTGATGTCTGTGTCTCTCACCTGTGTATTAGGAGGATGCAGCATGTCAGCAGATGCAGCACACACACTAGCCATGCTTTACAATACATTACACACAGACATGGGCAGGGGGAGGAGAGGGGAGGGGGAACAGGGGTGACATCACTGCCTCTGACCATGTGACCAGCCTAATTTACATGATAAAGAATAGATGATTTTACAAAGAATAATGTATGAAATAACTAGATAAAGGCTGGGATGGGATCCTTGCGAGCTGCTCCAACAGGTAGAGGTGACAGGACAAGTGGCAGAGACCTGATGACAGGTGTCCTTTAATTGTCTATGACTCTACTCTGTTGGCAGCCATAAAGGCTGGTTGAGGATAATCGTTGCAGAAAACACCTGGTTTTTGTTGTAGTTTAGCAGCTGAGCACCCTTGGAGATTCTTGACAGATGTCTGAAATAAGATCCGACAACAGGTTATTTCACCTAATTGCAGATTTCTGCTAAGATCTGCTAAGTGGTAGCTGTTTCTTTGATTATGGTCCAGTTAAAACTTATTTGATCCTTACCATTAGAGAAAAATTACTAAAAAGTGTTGCAATGTATCTGCTTTCTGGAGTTTGCATCGTAAACAAGGGAGATCACGGGGCTTCAAATCTTAGTTGCTTGGATTGGAATGCTGTGTCTGTGTTATGTTCAGAAAAAACAGGCTAGTGGCCTTGAAATCTAGATACAGCAGAATTTCTCCATATTGAGCTGCTTGTAATGTTGTGTTTTGTTATCTTGTAGCTCACAGGCAGTGGTAATGCAGTTTGCCCTGTATGCTATGAGATGTTCCCCTGTGTACTCCACAAACAGACTAAATGAGGACAAGCCCCCCAGTCCTATGACAGAGCCTTTGACTTATGTCTAGATGAGATAAAGCAGAGACGTAAACGGTCATGGAAGAGGAACTGTTTACAGCTTTTGGACACATGGCCTGACAGTGTAGTGTACATCTAGGGCACTTTGCCAGCTGCTTTGTAACGGGTTGTTACCAAAGGTATTAACGGACTAGAGACATCTTGCGTACAGAGGGACTGATAAGACTGTGACTGAAAGCCAGGGGGAAACAGAGACAAGGGGTTGACCAACAGTTTCACAGATCGCTGCTAAAGTAAGACTGACAAGAGTTCCGGAAGTACCAGCCACTACACCCAAGTGACAGAAGAGAGTGGCCACATTCTAGGAAACGGAGACGCCCCCAACAGGGCGGGACTAGGGGGTGGCAACGGACGAGAACGTCAGCAAGTACACCATCCCCAAGACAGAGTTAGCTCCCATTGTAGAACTGATGTGGGACTTCTCCCCTGATAGACCAGTAAAGACGAACTCTTTACCTGTCAAGAAAAGGACCCAGAAAGAACAGCCGGATAATGTAGGATGTTCCATGACCTCCAAGCTGCCAATGAGTGTACTGAAGCCTAGTGGTTCCTAACCTACAAATCTCACTGGCAGCAGTCCCCAAGAGTGACAATGCTGGGAAGACCAAGGAGATGGTGGTGGACTTTCGTAAGCACAGTCCTCCTTCTCAAGCGGTGGTTATCCATGGGACAGACATTGAGGCAATGAAGTCCTATAAGTACTTGGGTGTCCTCCTCAACAATAAACTGGAGTGGGCAGAGAACATAAACGCACTTCACAGGAGGGGTCAGAGCCGGCTACACCTGCTGAGGAGGCTGAGGGCATTCAGAGTGCGGGGGGCTCTTCTTAAGACCTTCTTCAACTCTGTAGTGGCACCAGCCATCTTCTTTGGCATAGTCTGTTCGGGAAGCAGCATCTCAGCTAGGGAGAGGAGCAGACTGGACAAACTGATTAGGAAAGCCAGTTCTGTCCTGGGGGGTCCTCTTGACACAGTGCAGGTGGTAGCTGAGAGGAGGACACTGTGTAAGTTGAAGTCTATTCTGGAGAATAGCTCCCATCCCTTGCATGAGACTGTGGTGGTATTGGGGAGCACCTTCAGTGACCGACTGCTTCACCCCAAGTGTGAGAGGGAGCGTTATCGGAAGTCATTCCTCCCTGCTGCCATCAGGCTGTTCAACAAACAAGGCCCAAACAGAAGTAACCTGCCCCCCCCACCTAACCAGTCCCTGCAGGTCCACAGACTAAACATCAAACTGACGATCATTGCTTGTCTCTTTTTTGTCTTTTTATCCCCCTTTTTCTTTTTGTTCATTTATCCCTAATATTATTGTTGTCATAGTTTGTACTTCACTCTCTGTACCCTCTCTGCTGCTGTAACGCTGTGAATTTCCCCACTGTGGGACTAATAAAGGATTATCTTATCTTATCTTATTATTCACTGTCATTGATTTGGCTAATGTTTTCCTCTCTGTGCCCCTACATAAAGATTGCCAGTACCTATTTGCCCTTACCAGTTCAGTATTCCAGTATACGTGGTGCAGATTCCCACAATGGAGGGGGGCTACACTTGATATACAGTGGTCAGTGGCGCACATGAGGTAGTACAAGTGCAACGTCCCTGCCAATGCGCATGGCAGAGGAATTGTGAATAAGCCCTTTTACTACTCAGTATATATATATAGGTAATTGAGCAGCAGTAGATTCTTCCTGGATAGGCAAGGGTTAAAGCAATGCTATGTTATCATCCAATGGTGTTCCACTGTTTGTAACTAGAGTGTGATTGGAGAAGGAGACCACCTGACTAGTGAGGAACTAAACCCTTAGTCAGGGGAGGAGTTACGTCAGTCAGAGCTCAGAGAGAGTTCTAGAAACTTGAGAGAGAGAGAGAGAGAGCAGATCTCTCAGGCCCAGCTCTCACCACAGGAAAAGCTACTAGGCCTCAGCTCATCAACCTGACACAGAGGGGCAGATTTATCAAGCTGTCTGAAAGTCAGAATATTCCTAGTTGCCCATGGCAACCAATCACAGCTCCCCTTTAAAATATTCATGAGCGCTGGTAAAATGAAAGCTGAGCTGTGATTGGTTGCCGTGGGCAACTAGAAATATTCTGACATTCAGACAGCTTGATAAACCTGCCCCAGAGTGTCTGCTTGAACCACAAACAGAACAAAGCTGCAGCTTCCAGCATTGGACACAGCTACCTACCCCTGCATCCAGGCTGGGGAGACAACTCCTGAGGTTCCTCTCCAAAATCACTCCAGTACTGCATTTGTACCGAATCATTTGGCGTGTTGTTTCCGTTGGTTTGAATAAAGAACTGTAAGTTACTTTTATGCACAACATTGCCTCCGTCTGGTGCCTGCTACGGCTGTATCACCATCAAGGGCGCCCCATCTATCTACCAGGGACACACACTACAGATTCCAAGGGCTGCCCCAGGGAGAACCAGGACTACAGCCTCTCCCTCTACATCATTTCTTGCCAACACCACCTGCTGGAGACCTGCCAGGCTTTAGGACAGCCCTCCGGTCCCCATACCAAGCACCGTGACACTAGCGTGCCTAGGCCGCAACCGCCAGCCACTCCGGTATTCCGGGCTCCAGTTGTCTCCAGGCCCCAAGAAAAGGCTAGGCCCCAGTGGGGGATGTTGTAAGTGGCGTCACAAACAGGATTTCTACTTCTGTACCTTATTCTGGCACTATAGACCGTACTTTATTGAGAAAGTACTGTGCTGCCTAACCCTGCTGCCATCCGGGTTTAGGCCCAAGTGACTTTGTGCTTTTCAACATTGACTGTATTAAACAGCTGCCACGTGCTGTCCAGCTGCCATGTGCTGCTGTTGCCAGCTCTGCTACATCCGACCCTGCAGTGCCCGAAACGGTTACCTCACGAGGCTGTGGCGCAGCACGAAATTCCAGCCTGCCAAATCTTCACTGGCGGGAAACACAGAGGACTCATCAAGCTCCACCCATGCGTGGATGGCGTAAACCCCGCCTCCTGTGGCACAGGAGAAAATAGAGCCCGCCACAGCTCTTGGCAGGAAAGGCTTAGACTCCACCCTCTGGCGCGAAATGGACTTCCTGCCCCACCTCATCGAAGTGCCAGAACTTCTGTGGACTTCCATGTTCGGTCCTCGGCCTCTGCCCTCAGTTGAGACACCGAGTTCCTAGAAGCCTTGGAGACTGTCATCATGGTCTCCGCACAGCCGGTCCGGAGGTCCTTCGCTGGGCACAGGCTGCGTCGCGGATCGACCCGAGCCTCCGTCATGCGGACCTATCTGCAGTCGGTGACGGAGCAACAAGCACCACCCGGGCGGTTCCTGCTGCCTCTCCCGGCTACAATGCTGGTACCACGGGCCCACATGGAGGCGCCACGTGGGGAGGCCCCAACTCCTGTCAAGCCAACGCCTGGGCCTACTCTGACTGCCGAGCCAGCGCCTTGTCCTGCCATCGCTGCTGATCGTCCTAGGGTTCCTGCTGTGGTTCCCGATCCTCCAGCTGCTCCCGCTCCAGTTCCGGCACCTGCCCAACCATCTGCAATGGCAGAGCCTGCCCCGGAGAGACAAAATGCAGCACCAGCACCCCTGCAACCTCGGGGCCGAGGTGAGGCCCTCCGCCGGCATCTCCGAGACACTGTCCTGGAGCAGAGGCATCGGGAGAAGTAAGCCCAGCGGTACATGGTGGGCCGATCCAAGAAAGGGCCTTGGTGGGCCACCAGGACTACACCAGACGGGAGGTCTTTATTCCCCGCCGGTCTGTCAAGAGGCCTGACCTGCCGGAGCGGCTTCACAATTTGAGGCCAGGTGAGTACATCGAGTTCTCCCTACATGAAGGACCTTGCGGACCATGGGCGGCTGGTGTCATCCGGACGAGGACCGTTACCCATCTTGTGATGACATCTACGAGGACGATGAGTGGCCGGAGTCTCCGACTTCTTCATCTTCACCTGCGGTGATTCCCCAGGCTGTAACCCATGTGAACGCCCCGTCCACGTTCATCGTGAGCACAGGTCCCATTGCGATCCACGGGCCGGGCATGATCCAAGGGAACACCCCTACCGCCTCTCCTACAGAGAGCACTGCTGGATCCTGTGGGTCCTCCGTGACGGAAGATGGTCCGGCTGATGAGATTTTCCTGGGACTCTTTTCCCCATTTATTTATCTCAGTCAAGAGACTCTCCTTGAACTGCTCGTTAGTATTATGTGCTACATTAGCATCCACCTCTGCTGAAGCAGAGATTCTGTCCCTTTACATCCAGAGGAGACCCTTTGTGTACTGCACTTTTCCCCACATCAAGGGCTGTCCCCAGAAGATGGACTTTGTCTTCTGAGTGTCACGATTGACCCCGCGATCCATGTTTCGGATCGCGGGGACACCCGTGTCCTGCTGTGCCACGGAGCCCCCCGGTCCATTTCTTGTCACGGGTGTCCCCGCGATCCATGTTGCGGATTGTGGGTGCACCGTGCTCCGCTGTCCAGCCCTGCTCCCCCTCGTCTTTACTCACCTCTCCAGGCTCCTGGCTCCGCTCGGGTCCCAGTGTGAGTCTGCCTCCCTCCTTCCCAGTCGCGCACTCCCGCTGCTAGGGCGCGCACGCGAGACTCTCCAGGAACTTCAAGGACCAGCGTCCTCCTTATTGGTGCTGGCATCAAGGCTCTGCTATATAGCCTGGCGACTCCCAGCATTCTTCATGTCCTGTTACTGAAGAAAAAGCCCTCCGTGTTCCCGAGCGTTTCCAGATGCCTCCGTGGATTCTGTGATTCCCGTGTTCCCTGGTGTTCCCGTGTTCCGTGCTGTTCCCATGTTCCCTGGTGTTCCCGTGTTCTGTGGTGTTCCATGCTGTTCCCGTGTTCCTGTGTCCTGTGGCGGTCCTAGTATCTTGTGGCGGACCTGGTACCCTGTGGCGGTCCTGTTATCCTGTGGTGGTCCTGGTATCCTGTGGCGGTTCTAGTATCCTGTGGCGGTCCGGTAATCCAGTAGTCATCCATGGTCCTGCCAGCCATCCGAGGTCCTGCCTGCCATCCGTGTTCCTGCCTGCCATCTGTGGTCCTGCCTTCCCATGGTCCCTGTGGCCCCCTTGGCTGCCGCAACGGGCCTAGTTGCACCCGTGGAGCGACCTGGTGACTCCCCGCCGCAGCAAGACCATCCCGCTTTGCGGCGGGCTCTGGCGAACACCAGGAGTTCACTTAGACTCCGCTCCCGGGTTGCGGCTAAGGTTGTTATCGCCCGCGGTGGTCCAGGGAGTCCACTGACTATTCCCCTGAGATTGTGACAGTAAGATCCGGCCATGGACTCCGCCAAGGTCTTGTATCCTGCCAAGGCTATGGACTGTGTCAAGGATCCATACCAGCTTCTAGGTGACCTTCCCAGCACTATTGCCCAGCAGTCCCAAGAGATTGCTGCCCAAAAAGAACTCTTGGACAAACTCCATTCACTACAAGGAAAAGTTGCCATTGACTTTTGTGTTGCACTGACTGTTCTTTACTTGCAGGAATGGGACAGTCTGTTTGCATTTCTTATGCCTTTTTCTCTACAGGAAAATGGACATTTTGGCATTTTGCTATTGCTACCCTGAGTAGCCATTCTAATGTAATGTTTGTAACGTTCAAGCAATGTACCCATTGGGCTGCTAAAGCCAATCCGAGTTATCTAATGTTTGCACAACTGTCATCTACTGTCAGTAAGTTTGCATTTAACATTTTCACAGGCTTTGCAGGTGATAGTATGACTGTGTTGGACCGTCTTTTATATGTAAAATCCTGACCGCAAGCTTACGCCTAGAATCTGAGCTCAGTCATTGTGTGGCTTCTGTAAACTGTGGGTCCTTAGGGGACCGGGGGTGTTCACTTAGAAACACCTAGATGTCATACACACAGGGTAAGACCGTCAGACGGCAGGTAAATTGTACTGTACATATAACATGTATTACTACTATTACTATTTGTCGCCATGGTAGAAGAGTTTTCGAACAAATAGTCAGGCCTTGGTGCAACACAGTGGGGCAAATTTACTTACCCGGCCCATTCGCGGTCCAGCGACGCGTTCTGTGCTCTGGATTCGGGTCCGGCCGGGATTTAAGAAGGTAGTACCTTCGCCGTCCACCAGGTGGCGCTGCTGCGCTGAAAGTCATCTCATCGCGCCGGAATGCACCACCTCGGACCAGGTGAAGGTAAGCGCTCCCCAAGCGACACTTTTGCGGTTTTTAAATGCGGCGGTTTTTCCGAATACATCGGGTTTTCGTTCGGCCACGCCCCCCGATTTCCGTCGCGCGCATGCCGGCGCCGATGCGCCACAATCCGATCGCGTGCGCCACAATCCCGGGGCAATTCAGGTACAATCGGCGCAAATCGGAAATATTCGGGTAACACGTCGGGAAAACGCGAATCGGGCCCTTAGTAAATGACCCCCAGTTTGTTTAAGGGCGTTAGCTACCAACTGTCTCATATATTTGAATTTTTGTACTTAGTCCAACACCAACCCAGGTGCCTGTCTCCAGGACCATGAGTGGTTTGTCCCCTACACTGCACATAGCCAGCACTTCCTCGAGAGTGCAATCTATTCCATCCTTGCCCCTACCGGCTGTTACACATCTGGACCCTCTGGTGGCCATCTGCTGCTGGACAATAGTCCAGCTGTGGGCGGCTCTTTCAATTGCCCTGGGGGTATGCAACGTCCCTGCCAATGCGCATGGCAGAGGAATTGCGAATAAGCCCTTTTACTACTCAGTATATATATAGGTAATTGAGCAGCGGTAGATTCTGCCTGGATAGGCAAGGGTTAAAGCAATGCTATGTTATCATCCAATGATGTTCCACTGTTTGTAACTAGAGTGTGATTGGAGAAGGAGACCACATGACTAGGGAGGAACTAAACCCTTAGTCAAGGGAGGAGTTAAGTCAGTCAGAGCTCAGAGAGAGTTCTAGAAACTTGAGAGAGAGAACAGATCTCTCAGGCCCAGCTCTCACCAGAGGAGAAGGTACTAGGCTTCAGTTCAGCAACTTCACCTAGAGTGACACTGAACCACAAACAGGACAAAGCTGCAGCTTCCAGCATTGGACACAGCTACCTACCAGCCTACCCCTGCATCCAGGCTGGTGAGACAACTCCTGAGGTTCCTGTCCAAAATCACTCCAGTACTGCATTTGTACAGAATCATTTGGCGTGTTGTTTCCGTTGGTTCGAATAAAGAACTGTAAGTTACTTTTATGCACAACATTGCCTACGTCTGGTCCCTGCTACGGCTGTATCACCATCAAGGGCGCCCCATCTATCTACCAGGGACACACACTACAGACTCCAAGGGCTGCCCCAGGTAGAACCAGCACTACAGCCTCTCCCTCTACATCATTTCTTGCCAACACCACCTGCTGGAGACCTGCCAGGCTGTAGGACAGCCCTCCGGTCTCCATACCAAGCACTGTGACACTAGCGTGCCTAGGCCGCAACCACCAGCCACTCTGGTATTCCGGGCCCCAAGAAAAGGCTAGGCCCGGTGGGGGATGTTGCACAAGCAGAACTACTCCCTCCACACAGGTCGCGCAGGAGGTGGAATTGACAGCACTCAGGGAAGCGCTACAGATCTATACTCAAGGTGTAGTTTTTGGGTCTAAACACGACTATGAACCCATATGGAAGGCTAGAGACTTCCTCACCTCTGCAATGACCCCCTTTAAGCATGGCATGCTGATTAAAGAGCTCATGGATGCTCTCTTACTTCCACAAGAGGTGGGGGATAATAAAAATAAAAGCACACACAATTTGGTAACTCCAAAAGCCACGTGCAAGTTTGTGGCTGACAGGGTGGCAAAGGAAGCTGTTCAGATAAACCCAGAGACTGTCCTGAAGTCTCAACGGTGAGTTATGAGTTAAAAATTTTGGTCCACAGGTGTTCCAGTCCCTAGTGGTTCGAGAGTCATCAGAAGAGAAGGAAGTGTGGAGGAAAGCTAGAACCCAGATGCCGATGGGACCTGGATGCTGGGAGAGAGGGTGTGCCTGCCAGAAGCCCTTGACCCAATAGTAAGTCAAGTAGCCCACAGACACACACACATATCTAAAATTGCCATGCTAGTGCTCATAACTCACCAGTGGTTTCCCCGGGCAATACTACCCCTGTCACTAGACTAATGAAATCCTGTATAGTCTGTGCCTGCCACAACCCGGGTAAGGTGGTAAAGACCCAACAGAAGGTGACACCTAAGCCGCTGTATCCCTTCCAGAGACTGCAGATGGATTTTATCCAGCTACGAAAAAGTGGTACATAGGAATATGTGCTTGTGTTCATTGATCTCTTTCCAGGGTGTCCAGAAGCTTTTTAAATGACCAAGGCTACAGCCAGAGCTGCAGCCAAGAAGTTGGTGAGTGAGATTTTTCTGCAGGTTTGGACTCCCAGAGACCATAGAGTCCGGTCGCAGAACCCATTTCACTGGACAGGTAAAGACTGAAACCTTGTCCCTCCTGGGTGTAGAACAGGCCCTGCACACCCCTGGCCTTTCCCAAGTTGGTGGTGGGATTGAAAGACTAAACGGCACTCCTAAGTTAGAGATCCAGCAGGCCATGGAAGTAACAGGGAAACCATGCCTTCCTGCTTCCCTTTATTCAGTCAGGACCACCCTTAACATAAAGATAGGATTGTCCCCCTTTGAAGTACTTTTTGGCTGGACTAGACCCCTACTTTCTATAGACCCTATACCTGATGGCAGGAAACCAGGTGGAATATTCTATTCAGTTGAGCCAGGCCTTGGAAAAGGTCCGCAAAAGTGTTTCTGATTCCTTCTCAGATCCAGACAGAGACCTCAGGATGCATACTCTGAAGCCTGGATACTACGTGGTGGTAAAGAGAGACACCAGAGAGAGAGTCTGGAGCCTCGCTACGACGGTCCTTTCCAAGTCCTGCTGACCACTGTCATGTCTGTAAAGCTAGAGGGAAGCCAGCATGCTTCCACGCTTTCTATAGCAAACTTACTTATTCTTCTTGCTAGCTTGTCACTTCTGATTGACTGTATGCTCAGGGACACCCCAAACATCACTGTATCTATAGGGCTGACCAGGATGCCCCCAGAATAGGAGACTTTACCTATGGTTGGTGCAACAAGACAATGACCTTCTTTAAGATTGACAGCACAGGTAACCCTGTACTAGCAGTGTCTGATGTGTACTGGATTTGTGGGGATAGAAGAATCAGGTCAAGCCTGTCTAGGGGCTGGGAAAGTGAATGTACAGTACTGTGATAAAATTTGTGCATTCCTTCTTCGTGATCCCCAGGGATAAGTTGATCAGACACATAAAGAAAAGGTAGAGAATCCCAAAGGATTCTGAAGGTCTGAGAGAGAAGCACCTAGATGAGAATGTTTATATAGATACAGTGGGAGCACCAAGGAGGGGGGTGTCCCAGATTAGTTCAAGGCCCACAATCAGATAAGTGCAGGTCTAGAGTCCATTATTCCTCAGATAGCTATGAACAAAAATGTTGATTGGGTTAACGGTTTTTATTGTAATCAACAGAGATTTGTTAATTATATCCAAGATGCTCTACAGAACCTCATGAACATGACCCTTGCTGAGAAGGGAGGAGTCTGTAAAATGGTGGGAGCGGCTTGCTGTATGTACGTCCCGGATGACATCACCCCCTATGGATCCATTACCTATGCCCTTGAAAAGATTGAAAGACTGCCAAGGGAAATCAGGAGAAACTCTGGAGTGGACACTTTGTAGTTGTCGGATTGGAAGGGTTTCCTTTAAGTGGGGGTGATATTGGGGATTGTGATTTTGCTCTTGTCCCTTATTACTGTTGTGTGGTCCCTCTTATCAAGTCCACCATGTCCCAGATGGCCGTCAAGGTGGTAAGAACCACGACAGGAGAAGTGCTTGGAGTGGAGGATGATGCTGCCTGTTGGAGAACCAGCCTGTTTACAAACCTGTGAACTATGGGAACTCAGTGATGTGATTTGAGTGTGCAGACCTTTAACCCTTTTAGTGATGGCCTCTGGGGAAACTGGTTAAGCCATAAAAAAGTCCAGCAGATGAGAGTTTAGCCCACCTGAAAGTACATGGAGTTTGAGGAGGTTGCTTTAAGAGGTTATAGGTCTGCAAGTCTCAAATAGGGGGGAATGTTAGTGATATACACTCACCGGCCACTTTATTAGGTACACCTGTCCAACTGCTTGTTAACACTTAATTTCTAATCAGCCAATCACATGGCGGCAACTCAGTGCATTTAGGCATGTAGACATGGTCAAGACAATCTCCTGCAGTTCAAACCGAGCATCAGTATGGGGAAGAAGGTATTTGAGTGCTTTGAACGCGGCATGGTTGTTGGTGACAGAAGGGCTGGTCTGAGTATTTCAGAAACTTCTGATCTACTGGGATTTTCACACACAACCATCTCTAGGGTTACAGAGAATGGTCCGAAAAAGAAAAAACATCCACTGAGCGACAGTTCTGTGGGGCGGAAATGTCTTGTTGATGCCAGAGTCAGAGGAGAATGGCAGACTGGTTCGAGCTGTTAGAAAGGCAACAGTGACTCAAATCGCCACCAAGGTGCAGAGAGCATCTGATGAGTCTCGATTTCTGCTGCCGACATTTGGATGGTAGGTCAGAATTTGGCGTCACCAACATGAAAGCATGGATTCATCCTGGCCTTTATCTAGGTTCAGGTTGGTGGTGGGGGTGTCATGGTGTGAGAATATTTTCTTGGCCCTCTTTGGGCCCCTGGTACCAATTGAGCATCGTTGCAAACGCCACAGCCTACCTGAGTATTGTTTGCTGACCATGTCCATCCCTTTATGACCACAATGTACCCAGCTCTGATGGCTACTTCAGCAGGATAATGCGCCATGTCATAAGCTGGAATCATCTCGACTGGTTTCTTGAACATGACAATGATTCACTGTACTCAATGGCCTCCACAGTCACCAGATCTCAATCCAATAGATCATCTTTGGGATGTGGTGGAACGGGGGATTTGCATCCATGGATGTGCAGCCGACAATCTGCGGCAACGTGTGATACCATCATGTCAATATGGACCAAAATCTCTGAGGAATGCTTCCAGCACCTTGTTGAATCTATGCCACGAAGAATTGAGGCAGTTCTGTAGGCAAAAGGGGGTCCAACCCGTTACTAGCATGGTGTACCTAATAAAGTGGCCGGTGAGTGTATTCCTCTACAGCGGCCATCTTGGACCAAGAGAACCAAACAGCGGCCATTTTGGAGATCAAGCGGCCATTTTAAGTCTTAGCCGGTGGTCATGCTGACCACTGTCCAGTTAATGTCATGATTCAGCCATGTTTGTGTAACCTGCCTGTAAAAGTTTCTCCTTGACACTTGTTATAGATGACTATCCTTCGGCCTGTTCTTCCCCTTATCTTGTTTTGGTTAGCAAGAAGCTTTTTGGAGTCATTCTCATTAAATTCTGTAGCTGGGATAATATAATCATGTCTGTGAGCAAGGCCTGGGAAGACAGTGCACAATTCATTAACCTTTTTGGTGAATGTCCTTGTTAAATTCATTATGGCCAATAGCATTGCAGTATTCTATCTCCTTGTCAAGCCCCTTTTTCCTGCTGACTCTGTGTTTGATATATGCGGCTGAGCGCTAATAAAAATTGGAAAGATTCTACATTCACTAAGAGACTCATGTGTCTTGGGTTTGTTCTCTCGTCTCGGTACCGGGCAACCATGAAAGAGTTAATTAGAAAGTCACCTTTACAACTGAAGTAAGGACTGTTTTGAGTCCTAGATAAAAATCTCTATCAGACCCTCTCCATCTTCAGGGCATCCTATTTATGGACTGGTGCCCAGAACTGGACAGCATATTCCAGGTGAGGCTGAACCACTGCCTTGTACAGTGGTAATATTAGATCCCTATCACGAAAGTCCATACCACTTTTGATACATGACAAGATCGTGCTGGCTTTAGAGGCAGCTGTTTGACATTGCATGCTGTTATTTAATCTATGATCTACTGGTACCCCCAGGTCCTTCTCAAAAAGGGACTCTTCCAGATTAACTCATTGAACCTCATTTGCCAAGTGGATGACCAACATCCAGTTTGTCCAAGTCATCCCGCTCTCCACACAGCCCCAGGAGGTGGGAGGAGGGGACCGAGTTTGGTATCATTGGAATGATTTTGGCAAACTATTTGAACAAATTTTAAGTTTTCAATGTGTATTTCGGGAGATATTTCAGTCTTGACCTTTTTGTTACACCCTGATTACAAATACACATCACAGATGCACACACATATAGACACACATACAGCATGTACACATCACATATTCACATTCATACACTTATACAGTATGGGGCACATTTCTCATGTTAAATGTCGCAGGCGGCAGCGAGTGCACCGGCGTTGGGAGAGTAACGCCCCCATGCCGGCCCACTCCGGGCTGGCCACACCCTCTGCTCGGCCGGCCTCGCACCCCCCCCCTCGCACCCCACTGGTGTGAAGGTGGTGGAGGGGGCAAAATAGTCACAAGTTTTAGCAATAAGCTAGCCTAATGTGGTGCAGGGGTCCTGATAAATATGCCCCTATATGCCTATACTCACTTTCTTACAGTCTTTTTATCCCAGGGGTGTATCAGAGACCAGAAATCTGTCCTAGTAGCTACTACATAGGAAAGAAGACTGCAGGAAGTAGAGATGAGAGATTCCAGTCCTGCTGTCTCCTCCCTGACATTTTTTATATGAGCTATCTACTCAGGTGTGTACTGTGGAAGAGGTGCAGTGTTATATACTGTATACATATATTTATGCAGTGCAATGTGCAGTTTAACATGTATATATCGGTTTATATCCGCCATTCTTTCAGGTGGCCAGGCCCCCTGACACCACGGGTCCCACAGCTACCTCTATGGCTGCTACCTGTGTAGTTACACCACTGTGTTGCAGTGCTGCTAGCTTGATCTTCACAATATAACATGATCTGTTAGGAATCCATTCAGCTGTCTGGTTCTTTTACATAGAAATAATTTAGAAAGCACAAGCTGAACATCTCAAGTGTCAACTGAAGACATAAAAATGTGTGATTAAATAATTTAATATTTAATTTAATATAATCTCTCTCATATTTTCCACATCATTTAGTTTAGCGCCTCCGCCGCCATTTTCTTTTCAGAATGGTTTGCACAATTCTACACAATTCCAGGTTAGTAATAATCAGTTCCCTAAACAAAAATGACCGCCTTGGCTTTCAGCTCCCACTCTGAGGGGGTGCCGGCTGCGCATGCGTAGTCTCTTCTGTTTGTCGCATTGCACTGGGCGGAGTGATTCCACGCGTTTTGCCTTATAGACAGTACAAATAACCATTGCAGAACTCCTATTTATTGAATTATCAGTTAGCATACTTCTTAGGTGATTAGTTTGTAAATAAGTATTCGTATTAATCTATTCACTTTCGTGATTAGCAGAGCGAATGCGCAAGGAGATAACGTCCTATTTTTCCTAAAAATAGATCCGGTTTTACTGCTGGGCGCCATTTCACCGCACAGAGGGAGGCCGGGACAGGATTGAACACGGACTCTCGCTCTCGACATGGCTGCATCAGTGGGTAGCGTTGCTGATAGCACAGGTAGGTTGTGTTGTTAAGTTACTACTCAGCTCCCGTATAGCCTAATGTGGAATGGGGCTCCTGGCGGACAACTGCAGGTCTCACTGGGCGGGGTGTCCTCATAACAAAGCGGCTGCTTATTACATGGGCCCGTCTATAGAGGCCTGTACATATTGTGCACATACGTGTATATTACATCATGGGCTCGTCTATAGAGGCCTGTACACATTGTGCACATACGTGTATATAACATCATGGACACGTCTATAGAGGCTTGTACACATGTGCACATACGTGTATATAACATCATGGGCTCGTCTATAGAGGCCTGTACACATTGTGCACATACGTGTATATAACATCATGGGCTCGTCTATAGAGGCTCTGTACACATTGTGCACATACGTGTATATAACATCATGGACACGTCTATAGAGGCTTGTACACCATTGTGCACATTACGTGTATATAACATCATGGACACGTCTATAGAGGCTTGTACACATTGTGCACATACGTGTATATAACATCATGGGCTCGTCTATAGAGGCCTGTACACATTGTGCAACATAGTGTATAAACATCATGGGCTCGTCTATAGAGGCTGTACACATGTGTGCACATACGTGATATAACATCATGGACACGTCTATAGAGGCTTGTACACATTGTGCACATACGTGTATATAACATCATGGACACGTCTATAGAGGCCTGTACACACATGTGTATATTACATCATGGACACGTCCGTAGAGGCTTGTATCTGCTGCATTACTGAGGCAGCACCATTACGTGTATACACTGTATATAGATCACTTGGGTGACGTTGCACCTATGTACTTTCAGATCTCGAGCACGATGCATTAGCCCAGGCCTTTACATTTGCTGATGATATGTAGCCCCCTGATTGAGGGCATTAAATGTAAATTGTCTATTTTCGCTGTTTAGTGGCTGCATTGCCACAAGATGCAGTGTCATGGCTTGAGATGTTGCAGGTAACCAGTGCAGCCTTCTATTTACCAAAAAAAATAATAGTCTGCAAGGACTTGTCCACCCTCCTGACATGGATGTTTTGTTATAGTTGTATATTCCAGTACAAATGTCTGCCATGTATATTAGGGCCTGCGGTGTCGTCATGGTGACGTCTAAGTGCTTCTCAATGAATTAGAATATCAGCAATATTCAATAACTGAATTCAAAGAGTGAAACATGATATAGAGTTACAAAGTGAGGTTTTTGAAGTTTTATATTCTAATGCTGATTATGGCTTGCAGCCAAGGAAAACCCTAAAGTAATTTCTAATAGTAAAACAGAACATTATATAAGACCAACTGTATAAACATTTTTGGACAGAAATGTTGGCTGAATGACAATTATGTGCAGTGTATGCTCTCAACCCTTGGTCAGGGCTCCTGCAGCATGGCATGGAGGTGATCAGGTGCTATGGAAGCCCAGGTTGTGTGATAGCAGCCTTCATCTCCTCTTCATTATTGGGTCTGGTGTCTCATCTTGCTCTTGACAATACCCCATAGCTACTCAATAGGGTTATGGTCTTGTGAGTTTGCTGACCAATTAAATACAGTGATACTTTGGTTATTAAACCAGGTTTTGGTACCTGTCCTTACTGGCAAAAGTGCCAAGTGCTGCTGGAAAATGAAATTTCCATCTCCAAAAAGCTTGTCAGCAGAGAAGCATGAGGTGCTCCAAAGTTTCGGGTGCAGTTACAGGATAGTGTTTTGAAACTGAATGAAACCACGCAGGGTTAGGCCACAGCCGATCACACGTGCTTTACTTTGCAAACACATGCAATCAGCACCCAGTGTCTTGTATTGTCTAAATGTAAGACATGGGGTGCTGATTGCCGATTGGGTGCGTTTGCTATAGTCTGTGGTCCCCCCCTGTGCGTTATTAGTCCATATCAAAATGCTGTTGTGTGACACTCTTCCTAGTAGACGGCTGTGCTGCCTTGATAAAACACAGATGACTTATACCAGCAGATGACGAGGCTCCCCAAACCATCACCGATAGTGGAAATTTCACGTGACACCTGAAGCAGCTTACATTGTGCTCGTTCACCTTTTTCTGCCATACTTTTTTCCAACTTTCCACTAATATGCTTTGAAACCGAACATCCAGCTTCTGTTGCAATGACTTTTATGGCTTCCCCTCCTTGTGGAGGGTGTCAATGACTGCCTTCTGAACACCTCTCAAGTCAGCAGTCTTCCCCAAGATTGTATTCTGGTTCTATGAATAAAGTAAATCTACCATTTGATGCATTATGAACCAAACATACATGGAGAATGCTGCAGCTACACAGATGCAGAATCATATCATGTTTAATACTGGAGCTGGGTGGTTTTGGTAAAATTTTTTTTTATAAAATTCAGGATAAGGAGTCTCTCCTGCTCCTTTGCTTGGCTCAGCTCTTCTCCATCTTGCACTGCTCAGGAGAATGATGTTCTAATCACCATCCCACAGCTGCAATGTATGAATGGTCAAGCTCGGGTTGATTATTCCTGTCTGGAACAGTGCCGACAGCTCGTATAATGGGGCAGATTTACTTACCTGGTCCATTCGCGATCTAGCGGCACGGTCTTCCGGCGATTCACTAAGGTAGTGCGCCCGATGTCCACTAGGTGTCGCTGCTGCGCTGAAGTTCGTCGGAGTGCACTGAAGTTCACCAAGCTATCCTGGGTGCAGGTAAGCCCATGTCAAGCGACTTTTTTTTTTTTAATGCGGCGGTTTTTCCGAATCCATCGGGTTTTCCTACGGCCAATGATATCTCTAGAAAAGCTTTAATAAAGTTTTAATAATTACATATTTAAAATTTGGTTTATAAACTGTCATTTTTCCAATTAAAGTTTTTTTTTTTTAAGTAGTAACTTTTACCAAACTATGTTATAAATATGTACAACATTATTCCATCACCCTTTCCCAGGTTCGGTTATAGATGCAGAGGGTGCATGTACTTCTGCAATAATAAAAAGTGAAAGTGTTTCCTGCAGCTCTGTTTATATTCTGCCTTCTGCTGACCATCTGGAGGGGGGCACACTTCAAACGCCTATATCTCTGGAACCCTAGCACCTAGAAACACCTAGATTATCCTGTTTAATTTGACACCAAATTTGTTTTTTCTAGATGCCAGGTTTCATGAGATATAGTACAGGCAGTCCCCGGGTTACATACAAGATAGGGACTTTCTTGAATTTGTATGCAAGTCGGAACTGTATATTTTATCATTGTAATCCCAGCCAGAACTTTTTTGGTCTCTGTGACAACTGGATTTTAAAAAAGTTTGATTGTCATAAGAATCAGGATTAACACTAAAGCTTCATTACAGACACCTGTGATAACTGTTACAGCTGTTTATTGTAGCTTAGGACTAAAGTACAATGAATTACCAATATCCAGAGGGCCGTTTGTAACTAGGGGTCGTATGTAAGTCGAGTGTTCTTAAGTAGGGGACTACCTGTAGTTTGAAGTTGGCCACTGACATTGCATAAAAAAAGTTCTTTCTGCAATGTGTCACAGTAATAGCTGCCATGTATTTATGTGGAACGTCCTGGAAGGGTTAAGTGTCCCTGGTTTGTCCATGCTTTATTTTGATGGTAGATTTCCTTTTATTTGGAATATTCTGTAATTGTATTTTATATCTGCTCTGGAGATCCATGCAAATATGATGTTGTATATGAATATGTTTTGTTTGTGTGTTTCCCCTCAGCATAATCATTCTGTGCATCCACTTTTCTTTTGTTTTATTCATTAGTGCCTTTAGTTCCTTACAATTCCTTGGGGCAAGTCGGCTAGATCTGCACTTTCATTTAGCCATGTTGTAATACAGGAAGTTCTGTCCTATATATAGCACATATATATAGTACCCGGTGCATCTGCAATACAGTAGATGGCGCTGCGTCTGGAGACTATAACCACACAAATGCCAATGCCAATTTGAACATCTAATCAGTGGGTTTGTTATAGTGGTCTGTTTGACAATTAATTACCAGAAATCCCTTTTAATGCATATGGTATATATGTATAGTTAAAATTACCTTCTAGTGTAGTGGTGGCAAACCTATGACACGGGTGCCAGAGGTGGCTCTCAGAACCCTCTCTTTGGGCACCCAGGCAATCGCCAAAGAGGAAGAAAAGGTATCTTCATGAATTCATATTCCTCAGTGCTATTTTAGACCACAGAAGGTATGGGAAGGGGTGGGCAGATCTGCATTATCATTGTAAATGCTGCTCTAGGCCCTCAAATTCTTCCTATTTAGGAGAACCTGATTTTGTCACTTCTTCTTTCTACTGTATTGGAGTTCTCAGGATGATACGATTGAAAGCTATGACAGAGAAGGGAGGTAGATGGAGAATAGCACTATATAACTGCAAGATCTGATCCCACACAGTGTTTATAGTTTATGGACATAGAAATGTTTTCATAGGAATTTTATACAACAAACAATGGACCTTATTGTCACGGCAGGGATTAGACTCAGAGGAAATATTTTACAAAACTGCCTTTGGGCAGTCAAGATTAACCCATATCCGGACAATAAAAAATAATAAAGTAAAACATCACTTTTATTAGGGATTCTTAAAAAAGATTGCACTATATTACAAGCTGTTGTGGCACAAACCACTAGATGCACAGGACAAACAGTGGATTAAAAGCACAGTGTGAACTGAGTCATAGGCAGTTTGCAGGTGGTCAGTGGTATGAAACGTGAGATAGTGGGCACAATACGGGGTCCATATCCACCTATAATAGTTGCTATAAGTCCACTATTGGCCAGATAAAGAGGACTGTCCTAAGCAGTATTGTCTGCTACAGTAATGTATCTTATTGTATGGATTAGAACCCTAAAATGACCACCTAGACCATGAATAACAGTGTTGCCTGTACTGCCCCAGCAGGGGCCGCTGTAGTAGCAGGCTGTATTGTTATAAATACTGTATGGAGATCCTAGTCCTATCGTTAGAGATATAGTGGACTGAACGGTCTAGGTGTGATCTAGGTCTGACACTATCTATCCCTATTGCAACTGATGGTATTATAATTATTGCCACTGCCTGCCTAAGATTCTACCACACTGCTGATTAAAATTTTCCAAACATTAGCCCCCCGACATGTTTCACCAGTAGAACTGGCTTCATCAGGGGTTTGGGCTAAATGCTAAGCGCGGGGCTGTCACGCCGAGTATATAACAATGAAGCCCCTCCCCGTGGGACCAAGTTGAACCTATGAAAGTGGGTCCTTCACAAAGAGGCGCATCCCATTTAAAACATCAGTGATGGGCACCATGATACACCAATGAAGTGTCCAGGAGGAGGCAATGACTCCTCCCAGTAGGGAATGATGGGGGTGTAGCCCATACTATTCTCCAATAGCGGCTAAATATGTCATCAAGCCCCCTGGTCAGCTGACTCATGGACTGTCCGTCAGCTGACGGTCAGATGACCGTCAGCTGACTGCCGGCCCGACGAAAACACGCGCATGACATTGGACTTAGTGCAAATATCGGCACCAAGCCCTGTCAAGATGCAGACCATCATTTCCCAAGGCTAATGATGTACCTTGCACTAAGTCCACAGTCAGTGCAAATATCGGCACCAAGCCCTGTCAAGATGCACATGACTGTGGACTTAGTGCAAGGTACATTCCATAGCCTTGGGAAATGATGGTCTGCATTGACAGGGCTTGGTGCCGATATTGCACTAAGTCCAATGTCATGCGCGTGTTTTCGTCGGGCCGGCAGTCGCGACGGTCATCTGACCGTCAGCTGACGGACCGTCCATGAGTCAGCTGACCAGGGGGCTTGATGACTATTTAGCCGCATTGGAGAATAGTATGGGCTACACCCCCATCATTCCCTACTGGAGGAGTCATTGCCTCCTCCTGGACACTTCATTGGTGTATCATGGTGCCCATCACTGATGTTTTAAATGGGATGTCGCCTCTTGTGAAGGACCCACTTCATAGGTTCAACTTGGTCCCACGGGGAGGGGCTTCATTGTTATATACTCGGCGTGACAGCCCCGCGCTTAGCATTTAGCCCAAACCCCTGATGAAGCCAGTTCTACTGGTGAAACATGTCGGGGGGCTAATGTTTGGAAAATTTTAATCAGCAGTGTGGTAGAATCTTAGGCAGGCAGTGGAATAATTTAATACCATCAGTTGCAATAGGGATAGATAGTGTCAGACCTAGCACACCTAGACCGTTCAGTCCACTATATCTCAACGATAGGACAGGATCTCATACAGTATTATAACAATACAGCCTGCTACTACAGCGGCCCTGCTGGGGCAGTAAGGCAACACTGTTATTCATGGTCTAGGTGTCATTTGGGTTTCTAATCCATACAATAGTACATTACTGTAGCAGACAATAGCTTAGGACAGTCCTCTTTATCTGGCCAATAGTGGACTTATAGCAACTATTATAGGTGGATATGGACCCCGTATTGTGCCCCTATCTCACGTTTTCATACCACTGACCACCTGCAACTGCCTATGACTCAGTTCACACTGTGCTTTTAATCCACTGTTTGTCCTGTGCATCTAGTGGTTTGTGCCACAAAAGCTTGTAATATAGTGCAATTTTTTAAGAATCCCTAATAAAAGTGATGTTTTACTTATTATTTTTATGTCGGATATGGTTAATCTTGACTGCCCAAAGGCAGTTTTGTAAAATATTTCTTCATAGGAATTTAACACAATATCATAGTTTGCACTAAATCTCTTTGCAGTGTTGTCTCAATTTTTTTTAAAGAATTTTGGACACATTAACTATAAAATATGTGAATTTATTTTTGCACGTTTCGGCAATTGTTCAGTGTGTTTCTAAGGCACTAATGACTTTTTGTTTAATATCATTCATCTATTTTATTTTATATGCATCACTTTAGTTCACATCATTGTTTTTATAATTTCTTTTCTTTTTTTCTTTTTCTTTTTTTTTTTTAAATTTCCATTGTCTAATTTTTCCTTTCCCCCCGAATGTTTGATGATTCTCTAGAACCAACGAAACGTATGCTTTCCTTCCAAGGGCTAGCGGAGTTGGCTCATCGGGAATATCAGGCAGGGGACTTCGAAGCCGCTGAAAGACATTGCATGCAGCTCTGGAGACAGGAGCCTGATAACACTGGTGTCTTACTACTGCTCTCTTCTATTCACTTTCAGTGTCGCAGACTAGACAGGTCAGTATTATTTTCTTTTATCTGTCATTTTGTGTAAATGAGCACTGCCCTAATAATTTCCTTATTTTGTGTGCCCCCAGAATCTGGCAGTAAAACCACATGTTGGGGTAATTTTTAGGCAAGACATGGCCGCTATGCCTGTACATTGATTGCCTGTACCTATACATTGAAGCTGCTTACTGTTCAAGTTACTGAGCTAAATAAATTTCTATAGCACATAAAGCCTTTAAATGATGGAAAAGGTTTTCATTGAATAGGACAGGTCTGCTTTATATTTGTGTTGAAGCTGTGGCTTATCTGTTTCAGGTCAGCACATTTTAGTACACTGGCAATTAAGCAGAATCCCCTCCTCGCAGAAGCCTATTCCAACCTGGGAAACGTCTACAAGGAAAGAGGACAGCTACAAGAAGCTATTGAGCATTATCGGCATGCATTACGGCTGAAACCAGACTTCATCGATGGATACATCAATCTTGCTGCTGCTCTGGTGGCAGCTGGTGACATGGAGGGGGCAGTACAAGCCTATGTGTCTGCTCTTCAGTACAATCCTGTAAGTATCAGCATTTTTGTAGTAAAGAAATATTGGCTAAAACTGTAGCTAAAACAGGAGATTATTTTACCTCCACTGTTTGTATATCTGCTAGTTTTGAATGTATAAGTTACAGAAATGCCATGAAGAACATAGGGGGAAATTTATCATTAGTGTCTAAGAGCAGAACTGTTCTCACGGCCGGCAATGTGAGTCAGCCAGTCCGCGGCTGCAGGGAGCGATGCTGCCGGCTTCTCCTACAATGTTACCGCTGGCGAGGACCTGCTGGGGGTGTGTCGGCACGCCCCCTAATGAATAAGGCCGAATGCCAGCGCACCAGATACACGATCCGACCTCTTATTTAGTAAGAGGTCGGATCGGTTTAAATGAATTTGCTGCGCATAAATTTAAAATAAAAATGGCTAGGGAGAAAGGGGCTAGGGGGGTGGGCAATATGGGGAGCACACTTGGTGGGTGGGTTTTCCAGGGTGACAGGTCCTCTTTAAAGCTGAGCTCTGGTTTCCATGTGCAACTATAAAAGTTCTGCTCTGACACTTCTGTAAATCTCCCCCATAGAGCTTAATCTCTGTCTGTTTGAACACCCACCCACAAAGAGGACAGAGTTAAAGCGAAATTGTGACCAGGAATGTCCCTTTTATCTGGGGACATGTTCCAGTAGTCTTTGCTATACCGATTTTACAAATGCATCTGTCAGCATTCTAAATCATTTTACTACTTAATATAGGTTTAATTGACATTTTCCCAGCCAGCAGAGTGTGGCGAGTCCCGGGGGAGGGGCAGCTGCAGCCTATGTCTGCCTGTGTCTTCTCATGCATTCTTCCTCTGCTCCCCACAACCCCCTCCCTCCCCTGCCTGTCCAATGCACATGACAAGAAGTGGGGTGGGGTGAGGGAGCAAAATAAATTTGGAGAAGAGGACACTGACACAGGCTGCAACTGCCCTCCGGGACTTGTCATACTCTGCCGGCAGGGAGCCAGATGATGTGAATTTAACTTAAACTACTGAAATAATTCAGAATGCTGTCAGTCATTTTTAAAATCGTCATAGCAGAGTCTGTTGGAACCTGTGAAAAATGGTTGCGTGTTTGCTTGAACATTTCTGCTTCAGCTAGTGTCCCTTATTGTGGAATGAATCATAATTTTTATTATAAGACTTCAATACCTCATTTTCAAATAATAAAGTTTTAAACTTCATACAAATTAGGCTGATTGGGGGGCCATTGGCTTTCTCCTGGAGCACCTCCCATCAGTATTCAGAGCTTCCCCCGTTATTTCTCCTTGTCATCATCTGACATAATTGCTCTGGGTGTTTGATACTGGTTGCATTCCCATCTCTCTAACATAATGAACAGGAACTGGGTCTCCTCTTTCCACTAGTAAAAGGTTACTGTTTGGAGCCATGGTCTGGTTATGAGCCAAGCAGACGATCTTCCTCTTATTGCACATGCATGGTCTAATTAGTAGGTCGTGCGTGCAAAACATACTGACCCTGCATAGCATTGAGGTCACAGGTGAAAGGGGAACATGGGTGATACAGAACAATAATGGTAGGAGAGATGTGGTTGCGGCAGACTTCATGTAATGTCTGTGTACTGGAAATGTATGTTACTTGAGCGGGAGACCCTGCAGCTCCATCAAGTAGGAGGTATGGATGTTATCGTTATAAGTGGTGGCCCTAGAGTTAGACCATTGCTGTTAAGACCTGTTACCTGACACACAATATTTTATTACTTTTTAAGCAAATTACGGTATTGTCCTTCCAAATATCTTTGTTTCTTCCTTCCAGGATTTGTACTGTGTGCGCAGTGACCTGGGTAATCTCCTGAAAGCCCTAGGTCGCTTAGAAGAGGCAAAGGTATGTTTTTGGTTCCCTGACATTAAACCTTTTCTATTGCAGCATCTGTGCACTGATTCATCCGTTCTGCCAGAGTTTAGCTTTATACAGAGTTTACTGCGGTGTGTTTAGGATTGAGGCTATAAACAAAGAAGTGTGACCCAAGGAGTATAGCAGCACCTCAAAATGCTGGAAGGGAGCTGTTTTCAAATTGTAAACCTTCATCGGGGTTTACCATAGGTACTTCTTAATTCTGAAATTGCCAGCCATTTACAATTGGCCTTGGTCCACTAGGTCATCTCAGCTGATGAACTTAGAGGCACTACAAAGTCCAACCAAAGAGCCCACTTTTTTTCTTTTTTTTTTCCCTTCCTCTGTTCCCGCAGTACATGTTTCTTCTTTATGGAAGAAAGGCTGTTAGAAAAATACAATGAATCTGACCCACATACTTAGCCATCATAAGAGGATGGTTTATTTAGGAAGGATCAAAGCTGGTTTGTATTAAGAAAATGGACTGATGGAAAGAAAACAATGGTATGCGAAGGTGGCTTCTAGCAGTTAACGGTCAAAGAAAACATTGTAACTAAAATGTTCCTAATTCATTTTACAGCTTTGCACTTGGTTGTGAAGTGTTTTTGTGGATTCCTGCTGTCTTGTTACAAGCCACCTTGTGCGACTTGCGCTGCTAGGGAAAGGAGTTGGGAGAAACATGAGGTGAAGTGTGAATATCCTCTGTAACTCCAAACCCACGCGCGTGCAATTGCATGGAGTGCTATTGCAGTGTAGCTGTCCACTTGTCATGAGACCTTTATAAGTTAGTGACATTGAATGTTATTAATGGGGGGGGGGGGATCTCTGATGCTGAATTTAGGGGTATTTTTTTTGTACAATATGAAATAAGTAGTTGAATTTTTCAACGTTTGGGGTCTTCAGCCTATCAATTGGACAGCTAACGTATTGCACTTCACAGCTGCTTTAGCGTCACTGGTATAGGAGCAAACTGCGCCCGCGTAGGATGCTGATTTCTTTTTCAGAGTTCTGGAGTCACCTAGTGTGAGAGACTTTTCTTTGCGAGGAATTAAGAAAACTTTAAATCAAATATGACTTTCTTTGTAATCAGTGCATTTCCAGTATCAAGCCAGCTGTTTCCTTGTAATGAAACCTAAATTTTTATTATGTGCCTTTGAGAGCCTTTCTTCCAGCCATGCACTCTGCCACCACTCCCCGAACCTCCTGCATGATAAACATGAAAGCCAGCTTTGTCCTTGTCTAAATCATAGAGCATATCCAAAAGCATTTCACTTGCTTTGTTGAGATCTTTTACTAATGATATTGTTTTATTTTCTCTCTTGTTTTTGGTTTTTACCACTGATATTGTATTTAGAAGGTTTCAGGTGGGTGAAAACTGC
The DNA here is from genome assembly GCA_019512145.1 of Engystomops pustulosus. Classification (NCBI taxonomy): domain Eukaryota; kingdom Metazoa; phylum Chordata; class Amphibia; order Anura; family Leptodactylidae; genus Engystomops; species Engystomops pustulosus. Next base: position 49,901,124 of record CM033650.1, read on the forward strand.
TATTCCATGCGTAAGGTGCCTCGCTGAAGGGAGCTCGAGGCCTGGATCTAGGCAGACATGCACCTCCTCCTCTTCCAGCAAGGAACGCACCGAAAAGTCACATGAGAAATATGGTAACGGGTTTGTAAATGCCACAACAAAACCATTTGCTCCATGCCTGAATCCTTCTGTCTTGTGGCTTCCAAAAAAAATGCTTAAAATGTTATATTTTCAAGCAATTAAAGCACAAAATTAAATACCAAAGGCCACAATTCTTTAAAAGGAGAATTATACTTTATAAAAGAAATTGGAGCTAGTTTAGATGTAAGCTTCTAACTCTTCCAGATGTTCATTATTTTTTTTCCTTTTTTATTTCTTCTTTGTTTGGACTGAATCGTTCTGCTCCTCATCATGCGCTGTGAGCCTGCAGTAACGCAAAGGCTGCGCTGCGAATTGCGCTTTGCGTGAGGCGGAATCCAAGTAGGCAGTCAACTTGATTGTTAACCCGTAACGTGTTAAAGTTTGGGTTTGTGGTTCTGTCTGGGTTGGAGGGGTTGGGTTGGTCTTTTCCCCTATTCCTTTTACTTTTCCTTTTACTTTGGGTTTATGAATCAGGTTGGCTGCTTATATTTGCCATTGCGCCTGCGACTTGCGGCAACAGCGTAGTATTGCTGTTTAGCATGGGCGCGCTTGCGATTTTAGCGCTTGCATTACAGGGACCCAAACCTGCTTGCAACCTTTAATTATTTCTGGTTTCTGTGCCACCATTTACTTCCCTTTACCAATAGCAACCCAAAATAATACAAAGGAAATTTACCTCTATGTGATTAGGTTCTGGTATGTACACAGATTACATCAGGGTCAAATGCATTGATTTCAGCAATTTTTATAAGAAAATAAGCACAATCACTTACATGAAATTCCTAATGGCCCAACTCAGAAATGGTTGGTTGCATTTAGGTGTGGGTTTGCGCAAGCGTAGGATTCATCGACTTGCGCAGTTGCAGTGTTGCGCTGGCGAGCCTATACTGCAGGTTCACTTTTTGCGGTTTGGAGAATGCATTCTAACATTTTTCTTTTTTTTTTTTTCTTTTCTCCAAAATCCTTCTCTACTTTTCCATTTAAAACATTGAAGGCGTGTTACCTAAAAGCAATTGAGACGCAGCCAAACTTTGCAGTTGCATGGAGTAATCTAGGCTGTGTATTTAATGCACAAGGAGAGATCTGGCTTGCAATCCATCATTTTGAGAAGGTATGTATAACCTCTGTATTACACATTTGGCATTGGGTGTTATGCCTGTTCTATCTATAAAGAAAACGATGATCCAGCTCAATGGACGAAATAAAAGTAGCCTTTATTCAAATATTAATGTGCTATCTGCAGCATATCGCTGTACAGCCATGACAAGTCAACGCGTTTCAAACACTTGGTGTGCCCTTACTCATGACGGAGGATCATCTGTCATGAGTAAGAGCACGCAAAATGTTTGAAACGGCATGTGTTTGAACTGGTGTTATTTTTGGCCTACTATACCTGTTTTATGTCTGGACATTTGTCAACTGCTTAATGTAGTCAATATCCATTGCCTCGTTCCTTCTAAAATCAACTTCAAAAATTATGCGAAAGAACCAGAAGGGGCCCCCTTGAGCCCCTTAATGTTGTGTCTTCACTGGCTGTTCTGCTGTCTCACCCCACCTCCTCCCTGCTCCCTCAGACCCCCTCAGCAAAAAGTTTCCGCAGATGGCAGGATGGGGGCAGGGAGTCCTGCAAGGGGTGGGGGTGAGACAGTGTAACAGCTTGTGATGACAGAGCACCTTTAAATTTGATTTCGGTAGGAAGGATACCATGGAGAACAACCTATAGGAGGATTACCACCGTCAGTGCCTGGATCTATGACTGGTTTCATTTGTTATTGAACCATAATATCCTTTTTACTGTGAACTGATTAGGTCCATTGAGCTTGAGCTTGGTCTGGTACAGTACCTATTTGACGTCTGGTTTATTGGTTTCCAGGCTGTAACTCTTGATCCTAATTTTCTGGATGCCTACATTAATTTGGGAAATGTCCTTAAAGAAGCCCGCATATTTGACAGGTAAATACTTTATCTTTGTTTTCTGGAAGGTTGTAATTGCAAATGTAATTCTCTGTAAAATTATACAAATTTTGTATCCTTTCTTTGTATGTTTACTAAAATGAAAAACAAATAAAATAAAACATTTCAAACAGTTGACTGGCACACGTGCCATTTAACATATACCTTATATACTCGAGTATAAGCCTAGTTTTTCAGCACAAAAAATGTGCTGAAAAACCCAAACTCGGCTTATACTCGAGTCAATAAAATAAATATATCTAAACTCACCTTTCCGGTGACCCCTGTATATCTTCTGTGCAATCTGTCCGGCAGCAGGCTATATACACTGGGGCAGGGTCTGGCAGGCTATATACACTGGGGCAGGGTCTGGCAGGCTATATACACTGGGGCAGGGTCTGGCAGGCTATATACACTGGGGCAGGGTCGGCATGGCTAATACACTGGGGCAGGGCTGGCAGCTATATACACTGGGGCAGGGCTGGCAGGCTATATACACTGGGGCAGGGGCTGGCAGGGCTAAATACACCCGGGGTGGAGGCTATGGGGGGCTGGCAGGCTATATACCTGGGGCGGGGCTGGCGGCTATATACCCTGGGCGGCGGCTGGCAGGCTATATCCCTGGGGGCGGGGCTGGCAGGCTATATACCCTGGGGCGGCGGCTGGCAGGCTATATACCCTGGGGCGGCGGCTGGCAGGCTATATACCCTGGGGCGGCGGCTGGCAGGCTATATACCCTGGGGCGGCGGCTGGCAGGCTATATACCCTGGGCGTGCGGCCTGGCAGCTATATACCCTGGGGCGGCGCGGGCAAGCTATCTACCCGTGGTGGTCGGCTGGCAGCTACATACCTGGGGCGGCGGCTGGCAGGCTATATACCCTGGGGCGGCGGCGACCAATGCATTTCCCACCCTCGGCTTATACTCGAGTCAATAGGTTTTCCCAGTATTTTGTGGTAAAATTAGGGGCCTCGGCTTATACTCGGGTCGGCTTATACTCGAGTATATACGATACACATGAGTGTGCAACAATGAGTTGTAAGACATTACATTCCTGGCTGTAAGACATTTGGGAGATATCCTATTATATCCGCAAGCATTATTACATTCGAATAACTATGTCCTAAGTAAATCAAATCTCTAGAAATGTTCTGAAAAAGAACGGACTTGGTTTAGGTGAACTCTACCCTTTATTATATTCAGGTTAAACCCCATCTATTCAAAGTACCCTTGAGCTGCTCTGTAAGATACCATTGGGTAAGGGTTTCGTTAGATCCACCCTTTCCTGTACAGTAAAAAATTTTACAATCAACAACCTCCACTTTTTTACCTGCCAACTTGGACTAATGGGGCTCTGCTTCCAGCCTGTCTATATAGAAAAGTTTCTTTTTATGTGCTCTACCACCTTGTTGATTGTCGGGACAGTAGGTTCAAGCCACTGTTGCAAAAATGACCTCTTTGCCACCTGGCACAGCACATAGAATATTGGTTCACCACTGCTGTACACGCGACCTGCCAGCCCTTAGGGATTTTCTCTGCCGTTTCCACTCCCCCCCCCCTCCCCCCAATGGTGTCACCCAATCCGAGAATGATAGATCCTCCTTTTCCATTTTCCTCTACAGCACTTTATACAAAATTGAGATTCCTCCTGCGCGTATCGGCATCAGTAGTATGTTGTCAAATTGGTTTTGTCCCAACTCTCGTTCCATGTGCTAATGGCATCTATACAAAAATGTGTAATTTGTGCAAATTGGAAAACATGGAACCCCACCCCCAAGTCGTAGTTTCCGATCAGTTCTTCCCTGGTCAGCCACCTGTGTTCCTGCTGGAGTTCCTTAACTGTGTGTATTCCCTTGTCTCTCCATTCCACAACCTACTCTGAGGACCCGGAGGGAAGTAAGGGGGTTCCACAAGGGAATGTGCTTGGATAGCAGTCATGGCAGATGCAGCCCTTTCGTATGGCCTTCCAGGCTGAGGTTGTCTCTCTGAATGTCGCTGATAGTTTGGTACAGGTTGTTTACCTATCAGTACATGAAGTATTTTTAAGTCCCATGGGGAGCAGTATTCAATCTCTAATGCGAAATCTGAATTGTGGTTAGTATTCTTTATCCAATCTATGATATGTCTAAGGAGACATGGTAAGTTGAAGCGATGTATATCTGGTAGACCCATACCACCTTTTGTCTTTGGGGACCATAAGTTTGCGTATGCCTGTGTGTGGGCTCTTCTCCCGCCACAGGAAATGTGACAATCTTATGTAAGGACATGTTTAATTAGCAGGGGGATAGTTTGCATGGGGTACAATAGCTCAGAAAGACTCATCATTTTAACTAGCTGATTCCTCCCCAATAGTGACAAAGGTAGGTTATCCCAATGTTTTGATTTCTTAGCTATCTTGGCAAAGAGCGGTGGATAGTTCAACACATATAGATAGTCCGGTGTCCAGCTTATTTTAATCCCCAAATAACCTATCCAGGATGAGGCTATTTGAATATTACATAGACGTTCCCTGTGGCAGTAGTGGAGGCCGTTGTTGCCCTAAAAATTTTCGCTCTTAGCCAGATTCCAAAAAAACTACTGTATTCTTCAAACAGTCGCATCACTCCCGGCAGGTTGCCCACTGGATCATCAAGGTCCTGGTGCCTTTCAATTTGGGAGATCTCTGATCCTATTTTGTATCTCGTCTGCTGTGATTGGTGAATTCGGTGCCTGCAGTTGGACTGGTGTCAATTAGGAAGTGATACCTTATCTAAGAAAGTTTTACCCCGCTCTCCGATTGTTATGGGTCCCGAATACAGGGATTCAGACGTTTTTACTACCCCTACCCTTTCCTTCATTCTAAGGGTATGTATTGGTGTCCTCCTCCCTCTTGCCAAGTTGGCCAGGAGTTTGCCCGACTTATCTCCATACTTATGGAGGACTGCCTCAAATTGGGATCGTACATAACTTTATTTCCTCTCCGCCCACTCTGAGTATTATTATTATTTTTTTTTAAATGTTCTTGAGCCTTTTAATTCCTATAAAAGCCAAGGATGAATACGTTGTATTTTGTTTAAAGTTGGCAATAGACATATACCCATAGACCTATTGTATGAGAATCTGTGCCCATTAGCTGTTGCCTGCTTGTTGTTACTGTCATTGTGATCCCCATCTTGTATAACAGGTCAATCAATGGCTGTTTGTATGCTTAAATCCTTCTGACGGGTTCCCTTAAGTCCAGGTCCACGCATTTGACTTCAGTTATTTTTATTTATTTTCCTTTTCCATTTAAAACCTGTATATAAACTGCAGACTATACAGCACTGGCCTTTGCCAACAGACAAACGTGTATATTAAACTTTTATACAAAATATGAGAAGTGGATTGGATAATAAAAACAAGAGTAGTGGAGTATTATATTGTGAGTATGAATCTAGTGGAACCCCAAATGCGTATCAAGTGTGAGCAGACATGTCATAAGATATGTCAATGTGAGTCAAAGGGCTATCACACAGGGTATAATTATCTTGTACTGCTTTAACTATTTCTTGCTAGACAAAAAAAAGCCATTTAGGTTTGTTAATGAAATTCTACTCTGTGTACCTCTTGATAAGAATTGTACTTCCCTTAAGTTAAAACCTTGTCTCCCTGCTTCATTTTGTAGAGCTGTGGCGGCATACTTACGAGCTCTTAGCCTCAGCCCAAATCATGCTGTGGTGCATGGAAATTTGGCTTGTGTCTACTATGAACAAGGGCTTATTGATCTTGCCATTGATACGTACCGAAGGGCTATAGAACTTCAACCGCATTTCCCTGATGCTTATTGTAACCTTGCCAATGCTCTCAAGGAAAAAGGAAGTGTAAGTATAATCTATGTGTTATGAAAATTGATGGATAAGAAAAACTGAACATAAAGTTGTGGCTTATAATTATTAATTTCTACCTCCCCTCCCTCCCTCCCTCATAAGGTGGTTGATGCTGAAGAATGTTACAATACTGCACTTCGCCTCTGTCCAACGCATGCCGATTCCCTGAATAACCTTGCAAACATTAAGCGAGAACAAGGAAATATTGAGGAAGCTGTGCGTCTCTACAGGAAAGCCCTTGAGGTAGACATAACAATCCAACATCACATTCTGAGTCATGGAATTTTTTTTCTTGTTTATTTATGCTTTTTTTTTTTTTCCCCTAACGTAACAAACATTGAGCCTTGAGTATATGCAACAACAAAGTGGCAAACTGGGGCTTATACTATGTATCAGGATACAAAAGGCAAAACATGCATCCCAGCCTCAGAGTTTAAAATACAGGGGCAGTATAGGGAGTCCCACATCACCTAGCCCAAATTAGTTCTATTTATTGGGGACCGCGTTTGTGGATATAAACTGTTCGGTAATGAGGAACAAACTTAACGTTAAGTTCCTTCAATTACATCACAACCAACCGGCACATTAGTGGGCAATGTGGAATAAAATGTTATGCAGATCAAAGTGGAGATTGAGAAATTCAACTATGTCGGACCACAACAGTTGAACTCTACAACAAGATCAAACACAGTGAAGAAAAATAAGCCACTAGCAGCCTGACAGCGGAAATGTCTATCATTTACCATGATATTTTTTTTCTTGAGTTTGATCCAGAAATCTCACTATTACTTTTTGCATTTTAGGTCTTTCCAGAGTTTGCTGCTGCTCATTCTAATCTTGCCAGTGTTCTACAACAACAAGGAAAGCTTCAAGAAGCTCTAATGCATTACAAGGAAGCCATTCGGTAATTCAAGTTTGTTATGAAGACGACTGAGAACTTTCCATGTATTTGTATCAATTCTTATAAATCTATCTGTTTTCCAGAATCAGTCCAACTTTTGCTGATGCTTATTCTAATATGGGTAACACACTGAAGGAGATGCAAGATGTTCAGGGAGCATTGCAGTGCTATACTAGAGCAATTCAGATCAATCCAGCCTTTGCTGATGCTCATAGTAACCTTGCTTCCATCCATAAGGTAAATAAATTATACATCGCTGCTTAGCCCCTTTGTGAGCGAGGGGCATTGGTGCCTGGATCTCCGGGACAAATTTTGCAGTTTTGTTCTGCTCTTCTTGTCTTTAACCCCTTACCGACATGTGACATAGTATTATGTCACATGCCGAGTGCGGGAGCGTGGGGAGGGCTCACGGGCTGAGCCCTATCCATAGCCGGTAAGTCTTTGCTGCATATTGCAGCAAAGGCTTAGCGGTAACACCCGTGAACGGTGCCAGCACCGATAGCGGATGTCTCCCCGCCCATCCACCGCCATCTTTGAGGATCGTCGATCCCCGTCGTCATGGTAGCCTCTGGTCTTCCGAAGACCCGAGGCTACTTCGGGTTAACCCATGCATTACAATGTGCTATCAGCACACTGTAATGTATGAGGATTAATATCCCCATATATTGCCATACTGTAGTATGGCAGGATCTTACAGACAACCTAGGGTTAAAGTACCCTTTAAATAGTAAGTACCCTTTGTAAAAATTAAAAAAAAAAAAAAAGTTTAGGTTTTTAGATATATATTTATTTATTTTTTAAACTCAAATCACCCCCCTTTACCGGAGCATCAAAATATGATAACTGTTTTTCACTGCGTTTAACACGTAACGGAAAATCGCGCCCAAAGTTGAAAATGGCACTTTTTTGCCATTTTAAAAAAAAAGTTAAAAAATTCTATAAAAAGTGATCAAAAGGTTGCACAGTCCTAAAAACAATAACATTGTAAACGTCATCAAAATCCGCAACGACACCTCGCAAACCTCCGTACACCAAAGTATAAAAATTATTAGCCCCGTATTGATGCCATAATCGTACCAACCCAAAGAATAAAAAAGACATGTCATTTGGGCTGTACAGTGAAATCCAAGCCACAAATTTTACCAATTTCACTGCATTTGGAATTTTTTTCCCGCTTCCCAGGCATGGAATATTAAATACCACCATTTTGAAGTGTAATTTGTTACGCAAAAAATGAGCCATAACACAGCTCTGTACATGGACAAATAAAATTTTATAGATTTTTGAAGGTGGGGAGCGAAAAATGAAAACGCAAAAACGAAAAAGGGCTGCAGCGGGAAGGGGTTAAATGAGGATATTTTTACCACCTTACATCATAACAATTTTTATAGCATTGGCAGACAAATAACTAAAAATTTAAAACCTATGTTTTATGGAAAGTTTAGCAGTGGATATCTCTGGTTCCTTTTAATTTAGAAACCTAATCCTGATGTTCTATTAAAGGGAAAATTAACCTTTGACACAACGATTGTTTTAGAGGCTACGACCATTTAAAGTGGGACATTTTCTTGACGTGTTATCTGCATGGGTCATGTGCAAATGGGTAAATTTTGTGAAGGGTATAAATAGATTTAAATCAATACATTTATATTTATTTTCCATTGTTTTGATGGAGAACATATTTAGTTTAAAGGACATCTACTGCCAAGATCAAAGATTGTAAACTAAGCCCACTAATATACTGGTGTTTGCCCTCTCTGGCAGGATCTGCTCTTTTTTAAACTTCCTATTCCTTTTTTTTTTCTTTAAGGTTTTTTAATTTTTAAATTATTCAAATGATCCGGAGGGGCTCCAGGTGCCATTAATACTTATGGAACACCTTGGCTCGTTGGCATAATTCGAAAGGCCTTCTTTTGTTAAAAACACACAGATTCTGCCAGAAGGGACACACACCAGTATGTCCGCGTGCTTGGTTTACAATCCTTGATCCCGGTTCTGATGTTCTTTAGACATACTCATTGTGTCCTCTTCCCCTTAGGACTCCGGTAATATCCCAGAAGCTATTGCCTCATACAGGACTGCTTTGAAGCTGAAACCGGATTTCCCTGATGCATATTGCAACTTGGCGCACTGTCTTCAGGTATGTGTCCAGAATGACTGACTGGGGCCTGTTGCCACAACTACTTCTCCAAATAAGCATTGTATGCCAAAGCTTGGAAAGAAATCTTCTTCAGGATCATTCTTTTAATATATGTAATATTAAAAAAAAATTAACAATTGGGGGAGTGGGAGAACAGCAAGTGCAGAAGGACCCAAGCAAGGTCCTAGTCTCTAATTCAATAATTGCAGAACAGGGAATAAAAGTGTAGGTGCCATAAACAACTACAGATCTGAGACATAATCAAATCATAGACATTATAGTAAAATAGTCCAGGCAAAGGGGAAGCCTCCTAAGGAGATAAAAAGGTAGGATCCCTAGGAATCCAAAGAGCCCAATGAGGGGTATGTTTGATGAAAAAGGGCAGGAATATGGTACCAGAGCAGCAAAAGGTGTCCCCCCCCCCCCCCCCTCTTCTTCCCTCTTCTTCCCTCTACTTGGTGCATTTGGAGGTTTTGGCTGTTCTCTGCCATATAGTTCACCAAACTTATGGATCTAGTGTTTTGCCTAGAAAAGTTGTATAATTGTGACTAGGAGGATATACGAAAAGGTCTGCTAAAATGTTGTAAATGGTGTGTTTCAGCTTATAAATTTCCAAGTTTTTAGGAAGTGAGAACTGGACTACTAAGTCTAAATGTGTACAGAGGCAGATTTTATTACCTATTTATATCAATGTGATTTTATTTTTTTCTCTTTTGTCTTGTTCAGATTGTCTGTGATTGGACTGACTATGATGAGCGAATGAAGAAGCTAGTCAGTATTGTTGCAGATCAGCTGGAAAAGAACAGGCTTCCATCTGTCCATCCCCACCACAGTATGCTGTATCCGTTATCTCATGCTTTTAGGAAAGCAATTGCCGAGAGGCATGGAAACCTGTGTTTAGACAAGGTAAGATTGCAACGTAAAGTACATCAGTAAAATAGGGGTTTCTTCGATAAGATTTTACATCTAAAGCAAGTATTTAGAGTGGAACAGTTGATTATATATAGCTGTACATTGGTAGTAAAGCTAGTGTTTTTTGCATTGTCCTGCAGATTAATGTTCTTCATAAGCCACTTTATGAGCATCCAAAGGATTTGAAGGCCAGTGATGGAAGACTAAGGGTGGGCTATGTGAGTTCAGATTTTGGAAATCACCCTACCTCTCACCTGATGCAGTCAATACCTGGCATGCACAATTCAGATAAGTTTGAGGTAAGTTATTGATTACTTCTACACATTATTCTATGTGGTTGAAGTTCCAATTTGTTTGTTTTTCTGCTATGTTGTGTGTTTTATTAATGCAGATTATTTTCCCTCAGGTCTTCTGTTATGCTCTTAGTCCTGATGATGGAACAAACTTCAGAGTGAAAGTTATGGCTGAAGCAAACCACTTTGTTGACTTGTCTCAAGTGAGTGTTCCTGTTGCTTGTAAACTTTTTATTTTTCGTGTGAAATGTTTAATATTTGCATGCATTTTCTGTCTTGATGTCTTTTGAATTGTTTTAATACTAAACCTATATTTACTAGATTCCTTGCAATGGAAAAGCAGCTGATCGCATCCATCAGGATGGAATCCATATTCTAATTAATATGAATGGATACACCAAAGGAGCACGGAATGAGCTATTTGCGCTAAAGGCCGCCCCCATTCAGGTGTGTAAGCAGTATAGGGAATAATCTTGTACTCCTATTCTGTGACCTATACTTCTCAGTATTGCCAAATCATGTGCAATTCTTGCCCAGAAATGCTTGTTAGCCAGACTTGAGAGACATGACTGTTACCCAGGCAGCCATCCACCCTGTTACTTTTGTGCAGGTCTTTTTAAGTTAAATAATTTTGTTTGTGATCAACCTGTTTTGGGCTTTAATGAGAAAACCATCCTGTTATTCCCTCATGGCAAGCTAGGACCCATAACTAAATATTTTCTGTCAGCATGGCTGTATAAGGACATACCCTTTATTAATATCTGACATGTTCACAGGATATGATGCAGATCCCACATCTAGGACATGCAGCTACCTTGAAATAAAAGAACTGTGGACTCCTTTCTCGTGCCCAGGCTAAACATTTGTTGTGCTTGTGCTCCACCTCTCCATTCAGATCAGTGTCTACACACTCTTTTATTGCTATTATAGACTCCGTGTTTTGACCCAGCTGTGTATTCAAGATGGGACCTGCATCTATCCAACATATATGACTTAAATATTAAATGTGAAAATGCATCTTTGACTCTATAGGGAGAATAACTTTTTTTGCTTCAAAGTTGCTTTAATTGTGTAAGGATCTCTAGCAATACTTACTAGACCCAAGGTTCACATTTACAGGGTGTTAAAGCTTGATAGAGGAGCCCCCTCCTATGTAGGGTGTCAGAGTTAGGGTAGTGAGATGAAGGGGGTTGTCTTTTATTTGATCCTAGCTGAACAGACTTTGTAATAAAGATGGGAATTGTAATGTTGCAGCTTTCTTGAATATTTCTAGAATAAACATTTTAATGTAGCTTGCATTGATATTTTTAAGGCTATGTGGCTGGGATATCCTGGAACAAGTGGAGCTCCATTCATGGATTATATCATTACTGACAAGGAGACCTCTCCTGTTGATGTTGCTGAGCAGTACTCTGAGAAAATGGCATATATGCCCAATACTTTCTTCATTGGAGATCATGCCAACATGTTCCCTCATTTAAAGGTATAATATTTGTCATGATAATTCTTCCCTTAATGTTTTTAAATGCAAATGTTTTTAAAATGTTTTTAAAAATGTTGTACTTCGCTCTGCTTTATCTGGACTCCCTATGGTATTACAGCCATTTTCCAGAAAAATCTTCCTAATTTTAACTATGTTTAGTACAATATTTTACTTATCGTTTCTTGTCCTTTACAGAAAAAGGCAGTGATAGACTTCAAATCCAATGGCCATATTTATGACAACAGAATAGTCCTGAATGGAATAGATTTAAAAGCATTTTTGGAAACTCTCCCTGATGTCAAAATTGTAAAGGTGAGAACACAAACTATTTTGAATGTGATCTTCTATTTTTATCTTCTGGTCAGTCATTATCTAAATGGCTTTTTACAGCTTTTCAACTTAAAACTTTTGATTTTTAGTACCCGGTGGAGAAGCAAATTTGGAAAGGTCTCCTGCAACTGCATGGCTTTGTTATGGGATCCAGTATATGTCACTATCATACTTTTTTTATTATTTTTTTGTTGAATCCACTTTTGCCTGCTTTGTGATGATGAACTTAAATGACCTCTCGAGATTCATGCTGTCCAAGCTGTGGTACACTATTTATATCCCTTTTTGTTGTAGTTGTCTGTCACCAGGGGGCCTTTTTCTGTGTGAATTTGCTCCTGAGAAGTTACATTTTGATCGTATCATTATATACTATTAACCACCTCTACTTCTTTCCCTTTTGTAGATGAAGGGTCCAGAGGGTGGAGACAATACTGATAGTAACTCTTCACTAAGTATGCCAGTTATCCCAATGAACACCATTGCAGAAGCCATCATTGAAATGATCAATCGAGGACAAATTCAGATAACAATTAATGGATTTAATATTAGCAATGGCCTGGCAACAACACAGGTATGTGTAAGCTGCTCTTCCTGCTTTCTTATGCTCAATTACAGTAATGATCAGTAAAACATTTTATTCTATGAACACTATTTTTCACCCTAGATTAATAATAAAGCAGCTACAGGTGAAGAGGTTCCTCGTACCATAATTGTTACCACACGATCACAGTATGGCCTACCAGAAGATGCTGTGGTCTACTGCAACTTTAATCAGCTTTACAAAATTGACCCTCCCACTTTGCAGATGTGGGCAAACGTAAGTGGCTCTTCAGCAAGTATATCAATGTCCACCATCTAGAGGGCAAAGTTTCCTCATATAAACACGTTCTTCTTTCAGATTCTGAAGCGAGTTCCTAACAGTGTCCTCTGGCTGTTAAGGTTTCCTGCAGTAGGTGAACCTAATATTCAACAATATGCACAAAACATGGGGCTTCCCCAGTCCAGAATTATTTTCTCTCCAGTTGCACCTAAAGAAGAACATGTCAGAAGAGGACAGCTGGCCGATGTTTGTTTAGATACACCATTGTGCAATGGCCATACTACTGGAATGGATGTTCTTTGGGCTGGCACACCAATGGTCACAATGCCAGGTAGAGAAAAATCTTTTTCTAGAGATGTGATGTTGATGGTATCTTTACATTTAATGACATCCTTAAAACACCTAGTTCTGCTTTGCCTTTCTACTTGTGACAGTATAGAAACCTATTTGGTCATCAAAAAAAGATATAATTAGAGAAAATGTTACATAGTAACAGGAAAAGACAAAAATTTTGAGTTTTTAGAAGGAATAAAAATTCGGCAAAATGGCTGAACATGGGGCCCCTAACGAACAAGAATATCTGAAGGAATCTAGATCGCAGAGGTAGATTATAGATCCCCAATAAATGAGGTTATTCTCTTTCAGCTTAGTTCCTGTTAGGGGTCTTTATCCTTGTTCTCCTCCCTTCAGTTGCCCTTCTACACCCTTGCCATGCTGATGAATACAGTATGTTGGAGATGCTGATGTTTGCAGTGGGTTACAGGGATTACTCGGCTCATCCCTCCTTTGAAAATCTCTGAATTTAAGGACTACTTCAGGGACCTGACCCGTGGAGTTGTGCAACTTCTAGATACCCTCCTAAGTTGATGTACAGGTGAAGAAGGATGTTGTAGGTTTTTTCAGCAGACACTTGGAATGATATTTTATAGGCATTCCCCAAGATATCCCTAAACTTAACACATCACAGATTTTCCTCATTGATAGAGTATATCATACAATGTTATTACAGAATATTGGTTTTCAGTCAGATACCAAATGTACAGAAGATCTGGCAGATATCCTTCGTATCATGTGCAGATCCCTGATAATCCAGTAATGTTTTCAGTCTTGTTATACCCAGTTTCAAGTTAAAGTGTAGGTTTACTTTGGTGGGTGATCTTCTACCAACAATATCTGTTAAGAAAAGCTTACATAAATAATTGGAATGGTAACTTGCTGATGGTTGGTGTGTGCTGCTCACTGTCAGATCAAGGGATTGAGGATTGTTATATTTTTCTGTCAATTTGTAAAAATGATTCCTATTAAAAGTGATTTAATAAAAAGGATAATAACCCTGCCAGTCAATGTGCAGAGTGGTAAGTTGCCTCAGCCAGCACTTGGCGAGGCGGCATCTCCAACCATTTCCTGTGTTTTCAGTGACACCCGGAAGTGGAGTGCAAGCTGGGCAGCATCTGGACCGGAGAAATGAGATATCGGCCATAGGTAAATGATATTTTGTTATGTTGGGGACCCCATGTTCAACCAGTATTGGGTTTTTTGGGAATAATCTGGAAAATTGTTTAGGTATACCTTTCTGAAGAAATATAAGTGATGTGTGACTATATAGTGTGATATGCCAGAGTTTGGAAGATCCCAGGTTGTTTTTCTAAATAGGTGGTAAGTCCGGGTGCCTCTTTACTGTACGAGCAGTGAGACTATGGAATTCTGCTGCAGGAGGTTGTTATGGCGGACAAGAGAGGCCTGGATGCCTTTCTAGAGTGTAATAATATAACATATAATCATATGGGAATATAACTTTTTGTTAGCAGTTTCTGTGATCGAGAGAGTTATTCTGTGCTCCATATTGGGGGTCGGGAAGGAATTTTCCCAACTTTGGACCAGTTGGCATCAGCCTTGCAGGGTTTTTGCCTTCTTCTGCATCAATGCAATATAATATATATGATGGACTGAAGTCTTTTTTTTAACCTCTTTTACTATACTAGGTTTCTGAAGTTCACAGATTTGTCACTGGAGTACACCTTTCCTCCTTGTCATTTACAAAGTCAAGTATTACTGTAAGGTTGGACTGACATATGTTTTGTCTGTAGGTGACACACTAGCATCCCGCGTCGCGGCTTCACAGCTAACCTGCCTTGGATGTCCAGAATTAATTGCTAAAAGCAGGCAGGAATATGAGGATATAGCTGTAAAACTGGGCACTGATCTAGAATAGTAAGTAATCTAGACGAGTGTCGCCTAAGAGTCATATAATAACATTGCTTGATTTAACATTCTAAAATTGTTTCCACAGCCTGAAAAAGATTCGGGCCAAGGTTTGGAGACAGAGGATATCTAGTCCACTCTTCAATACCAAACAGTACACAATGGATCTGGAGAGATTATACTTGCAAATGTGGGAGCATTATGCCGCTGGTAATAAACCGGACCATCTCATCAAGCCCATGGAACCCACCGAATCTGCGTAACCAGGAACCCCCTGCAGCTGGGATATTCATTGCTATATATTTTGTTTCGACATTGAAATCCTCAAACTGTGGAGACATCAAATCAGTAGTTTTTTCCTTTTTGTTTCTCTCACTAAACTTACAGGGAATTTTGGAATTTGCCATCCAGTTTAAAGTCCACGGACAGTTATTGTTCTTGGTGAAAAGTCTTTTTAGTTTTATCTTGCAGTATGCTTTTTTTTTTCCAGTTTGGGCTTTTAAACATGAGTTTGTGTGTCTGCTAGCTCCGCTCAAAACATCCATTTTCAGCTAGAACCTTGTAGCTAACTGTGCAGGTTGAAAGAGTTAAAAGAAAAAAAATCTCAAAGCATCATTAATGGTGTTCTAGTCCTTTTTTATAGGTTTTATAAACCACTTGTAGCCTTTTAATGTCTGGCATTTGTTTACAAGCAGGCCTGTTTGTGTGCGCTTTGGTATAACTGAAACATCTCCCTTGGGATGTCTGCTTGTTCTGACATATACTCAGTCTGTCTTCATCTTTACCCTGTATTTTCCCAATTCATTACTTTTATCTTGTACGTATGGAGGGCGTTCAGTCAATTTAACCTGCGCTGTTGCCCGAGGAGGAGTGAAAGAACACCTACTGCAAACTCTGATGGTGTCCCACGTATTTAATGGACTCAATAAGATGTATTCAGTGTATGTACTTGTAATTTGCACGCAGTGGACTCCTTGAGATGTTGCTTATTCAGAAACCTAATTGGGGAAATTCATTTTTCATTGTCCTTGTATGGATGTGACGCATTGTTTGTGTGGAAAATAAGCATGTGCCGCATCTTATTAGATAATACTACACCTCTGCACATTGCCTATTTGATTTAATAAACTTGGTCGGCTTTTTCAGCTGTAAAATTGTCACTTTTTATTTGTATGTATGAAACTATTCTTTTGATCAGTAAACAGTAAATGGAGATTTTCTGTGTGTGGGGTGTTTTTTTTTTTTTTTTTGCTATATTTTCTCTAAAACATCAGGGTAAGGCTAAGTTTCATAAATGCAGTGATCAGACAGATTCTGAATACATGAAATCGAAACTTAACTTGTAGCACTTTGATATTTCCTTTTTGAGACAAAAAAATGTCTTCCGCCATATTCTGCCACCAATATCTTTTTCATACTTTTGTTCTATGGAGTCATTTTTGCGGGACATGATACCTAGTGTTGAGCGGACCTGAACCACAAAGTTAAGTTCCGTCCTGAATGTTGCAGGTTTGGGTCCTCTGATCCGGACCCTGAGCATCATTCAGAGTCTGGGTTTAGCTCAACTTGCCCGCCATTAATGCTAGTGATCAGTTCTGGCAGTGAATGCCAGGGCTATGGAGTTGGGAAGCCAAACCTCTGACTCCTCAATTTCCTGGTCACGTAAGCTTCACCGACGGGCCACATTCGGCCTGTCAAGCCATGAGTTGCGGATTGGACCCTGCTGACTGTGAGTGCAAGGACCACTTCCATAACTGATGTAAGCTTTCATTTGTGCAGGAGGCTGTGTAGCAGTGAGCCTGGAAAGGAGAGGAATTTTTTTTTTTTTTTTTTTTCTCCACTCTGGTCTTTAGTATTAGTTTTATGTTCTAGGGGTCTCTAGTATTGGATGATATTTCAGCGCATGAAGAAAGATTTCCCAGGTATAATTTTTGCCCCTTCAGATCACAGCCTCTTAACCCCTTCCCGACATTTGACGTACTATTACTGCATTGCGGGAGGTGCGTTCCCGCAATGTGCAGTAATAGTACGTCAAGCTTCTGGCACCGGCTCCTTAACGTATTAATATATTATAGCCGACACCCACCTTTAACACCTGCGATCGGAGACTTCTCAGATCGCGGGTGTTAACCCCTAACACGCTGTGGTCGCGGTGACCGCGGCGTGTCGGGGGCATTTTGCTGGAACCGGGGGGGAGATAGGTGGTACGGGGCTCTGATCGTAGCCCCGGGACTGCGCGATCTCCTTTCGGCTGTGACACACTGAGCATGTGTTACATTACACATTGTAATACATCTGTATTACACTATATTAGGCGAAGAATAGCTAGAACAAGCGATCAGTGGATCGCTTGTTCAAGCTAACCGGTAAAAGTAAAGAAAAAGTTAAAAACACTAAAAAAAACACACTTTTTTTTAAATAAAAAGAATTAAATTCCCCTAAACACAAACATTTCCTATATACATCTAATAAAGTAAAAAAAAACCCTGAAAATCACCCCACGTATTTGGTATTGCCACGTCCGTAAAAATCTGTACAATAAGTCAGAAACATTACTGGACCCGCTCGGGGAACGCCTTAAAAACAAAACCCGAAAAACTTGCCAAAAAATGTGCTGAAAAACCCAAACTCGGCTTATATTTATTTTTTTGACTCGAGTATATCTAAACTCACCTTTCCGGCGACCCCTGTATATCTTATGTGCGATCTGTCAGGCGGTGGCGGCAGGCTATATACACTGGGGCAGGGGCTGGCAGGCTATATACACTGGGGCAGGGGCTGGCAGGCTATATACACTGGGGCAGGGGCTGGCAGGCTATATACACTGGGGCGGCTGTGACGAATGCATTTCCCACCCTCTGCTTATACTCGAGTCAATAGGTTTTCCCAGTATTTTGTGGTAAAATTAGGGGCTTCGGCTTATACTCGGGTCGGCTTATACTCGAGTATATACGGTAAATTTTCATAAAATCCCTTCACAAAAATGTTCCAAAAAGTGATAACTTTTTTTTTTATGTGCACCAAAATGGTACCACTGAAAAGGACAACTCAACACATAAAAAAATAAGCCTTAAAACGATGAAAAAACAAATGAGATTTTCTTTATTCGTTTTTTTTTCCTGTAAAATATATAAAAAAAGCTATATAAATGGGGTATCACCATAAGAGGGAAGGGCAAAGGTGGTATCCAGACAGGATCCAAAACAATGACTTAAAGGTAAACTGTCACCACATTTTTCACAAATACGTCGAGTGGCATAGAGCCCTAGTGACTTACTGGCACCCTTCTTTTGGCTAAAAATTGTTCCCCTCACGTCCCCATATATTGCACTTTATAATTTTACCTGGCATGCGGGGTTATCTATAGCGAGTCCCACCCACCACGGGCTGAATCCAGCAGCTCATACCTATGTTATTCAATAAAAAAAAATCAAAAATATCCATAAGCCCCAAAACATATGAGACATATAACCCCCCAAAAAGTCGAAACACAAACCCCACATACATAGTATTACCGCATCTGTAACAACCGGTAGAATAAAAGTAAATAATTATTGCACCCGCACAATGAACGCTGTTAAAAACCGTTTAAAACACGGCAAAAATTATGATTTTTTTTTTTTAACCTATACAATCCCACAACAAAATGCAATAAAAAGTGATTAAAAAAAAACACATGTACTCCAGAATGATACTGTTGCAAAGTACAACATGTGCCGCAAAAAAAAAACAAGCCATTAACCAGTTCCACAGCCAAAAAAGTAAAAATGTTATGCCACTTGGTTTTATTTGACAAATTTAGTACAACCTAAAAAAATTATTCATATGTGGTATCCCTGTAATCGTATTGACCCATAGAATAAAGATAACATGATAATTTGGCTATACGGTGAACACCCAAAAAAAAAAAAAAAAGTAAAACATCCATTACAGAATTGATGTTTTTCTACTCCTGCCCTCAAAAAAAAAAAGTTCCAAAATTTTCAACAAAAGGGAATAACAACCCCAAAATGTCAACACTGGAAAAAGCATCTCGTCCCGCAAAAAAAAAATATGCCGTCACATGGCCCTAATAACGAAAAAGCGAAAATTTTATAACCTACAAAAGGGACCAATGAGGAAACTAAAATCCTGGCAGCTGCAGGGCCCTCCTTCCCTTCTGCGCCTCGCTGTGCGCCCATAAAACAAGTCACGGCCACATGTGGGGGGTCTCTGTACTCGGGAGAAATTGCAGAACAAATTTTAAGATGGGTTTTTTCTTTTTATCTTTTGAAAATTTTAGGGCTTAATGCATGTATAACCGGCACAATTTGACCATTCTAAATTTTGCCTTCATTTTGATTCAGCTACTATGAAGATCTCAAGGGGTTAACGATCTTCCTAAAAGCTGTTTCTTATAGTTTGAGGGGTGCAGATTTGAAAATGGGTTGGTTATATTGGGGGTTTTGATGCTAAATATGTAAAATTGCATTCAAAACTGTATTTATCCCCAAAATAGTCAATTCTGAAAATCCGGAAAATTGAGATTTGATTTGTAGGCCTCGTGATATCAAAATAAATTATCCAAACATTTCAAAAATTATGAAAATGTAAAGTAGACATATGGGAAGTGTTATTTGGCAACTTATTTAGGTGGTAAATCTATCTACCTGAAAACGCGATGATTTCGAATTTCGAAAATGGCAAATTTTTTTTAAAAAACTTTTTTTTTTTTTTTTTTTGTAAATAAACGCAAAACTTATCAGTCAAAATTTACCACTAAAATGAAGTACATGTGGGGAAAAACAATCTCAGAATCGCTTTGATAAGTAAGAGTTCAAAAGTTATAACCATATAAATCGACGACAGTCAGAATCCAAAAAATGGGGCTGAGCCTTAAGCTACAAAATGGCTGCGGCCTTAAGGGGTTAATGTGAATGTACAAATGAGAGTAGCCCTTTACAGCAAACCTGTCACCAGGAATGTAATTTTTTGGCCTCTTGTATTCGTCTGTATGTTTTTTCCTGTTCTGTATATACAGCTGTATTTTGGTTGTAAATACTGCTGTATCGCGGTTTAAAACACTTTTTAAACTTTATAGCAGAAGCTGCTTCGGCGCACAGAGGTACCCACTCGGCACTTCCTATGTAGCAGCTTCGGCTATAAAGTTTAAAAAGTGTTTTAAACCGCGATACAGCGGTTTAAAACACTAACAAAAATAAGCTCCGGCACCAGCTCAACCTGAGCTGGTGCCCGGTATTTCCTTCTTACACCTGCCACTTCAAGTGGTAGCTTTCCCTTAAAGCCTAATAAAGACATGTTCTTTTATAAAGAAGAAAGGCCCGACCCATCAGTGTATTTAGTTTAAATCATGGCTACTCAAGTGGTAGTTTTCCTTTATGTAAAATGAAATCCACTGAGCTTTACTTGTTATGCAGAAATGTTCATTTACAAACTGCAGCCTTTTCCTCATTCAGACTTTTGGGCATTCCATGATACCATACCTCCCAACTTTTGGGTGAGAGAAAGTCCCGCCCACTTTTTTCTAAACCAATGCCCCACCCGTAAGCATAGTAAAATGTCAACCTTAATATCCCCCACATAGTATAATTCCTCCTTACTGTGGCCACCCCCCTATGGATCCGTATAATACCCCCTAATGCAACTCGTCAACATATAAACCCCTTTTTGATTATATCCTTTTTTACATTTGTTTTTCCACTTTTATTTATCTCAAATTTACACAATACTATCTGTACTCCTACCCCCACCCCTCATCGTGCGGCAAGCTGTACTCCTGTGGCTTCATGTCCTGCGGCCCCCCTATCCTTCAACCTCACCTTGTGCTCCAGCCTCCTTGTATGGCCCCCTGTCTTCCAGCCTCCCCCTGTGGCCTCCTGTCCCCCAGACCCCTCCTATGGCCCCCTGTCTTCCAGCCTCCCCCTGTGTCCTCCTGTCCTCCAGCCTCCTCCTGTCCTCCAGTGCCCAAAAACCGTGAATGTCCCACCAAATCCGGGGCAGTTGGGGGGTATGCCTGATACTAGTAACATTATCTCCTGTGTTTGGATCTGACATAAATGAGCACATCTCACTCTCCCTTCACACTGCATATATAGTTTCCTACACTGACAGGTAATGATGCTCACTGCCTTCCAAGTGTTGCACTGAGAATACATATGTACTGAAGAAGATCACTCACGGCAGTGAATCTGCATGACTTGCTATTTATTTACAGAACACTATTAATTGAATGGCGATCTTTGGATAAAGGGTACTCATACATTACATTAAGATGTGCGCAAATAAGTGCAGAAGACAAGACTAAAGTAAAATGGCACACAAGGATGAAAGTGTATAGCAGTGAGGTTATTGTGTAATGTAGGTGATCCTATATAGGTGGGTTTTCAAGTCATGTGTGTTAGGCTGTTCCAGAGTATAGGGCAGTGATAGAGAACCTTTTAGAAACTGTGGGGCACATTTACTAAGAATGTGGGAAACTGCTCTAAAAGTGCTCTGCCTATGTGTAATGCTGGGTGTGCCAGATTCATTAAAAAATCATGAATCTGGCGCTTCCTCGTGACAGTCTTTCCATGATAAATCTGGCGCACGGTCCGACTGAGCATTGGAACGCCCCCTTATTTGTGTTGCGTGATGCCTAGTGCAGTTGCGCCACAAAACAGTGACGTACGACACAGTTGTGGTGCAGACACTTCTTCAATACTTGTGCAAGCAGTTTACACTAGAAAGAATGTACAAAGTCTGACAGAAAACTGGCGCACAACCCTAAGTAAATGCGCCCCAATGTGCTCAAACTTCATCCAAAATCCATTTATTTATTGCAAAGTGCCACCATAGCAATTTAAGCAGTAACTTACTTGTCATAGCTTTAAATCATATCAACACCCTGAGGACACCAATACAATATAAGGAAGGGTCCACTGAACAGCTAGAATCACTGGGCCCGGAGGAAGATCTACAATGATAACCCGGAACTGCCCAAGCTGTCCCTCCAGTAGTCCCAGGCACTGCTAGCACTGAGTGCAGAAAGTCCAGGGCTCTCTGGGACTGCATGAAGATACCTTGGGTACTCGCTGTGGGTCCCCACCACTGGAATAGGGAATTGTATAAGAGATAAGTCTTGGATATGGTTGTGAGAAGAGCAAATAGGAGAGCAAAGCGTCTTGTAAGGAACCCCAGTAGCAGGTGGTTAGGGCACAGGGGGGGTGCAACTTCAGAAGTCATTATCAGTATTTAAAACTCATGGAGTTGTACTTGTATATTTACTGTGATTGTATTAAAAATCTTTTTTTTTTTTCACCAAAAACAATGTGTAATAACATTGCACCAATAGGCTGTAACTGATATGAGGAAGACATGCATCAGCCGCACGGGGCTAAGTCATGTGTTTTCCATGCTCCCTCCCACTGTTTCTGGGACACGGAGCAGCTCCTGTGCACGGGTCACCTTCACCTGGAGGTGGGATAGAAAGGGCTCGAGTACAACTTTATTAAGGGGGGATATATTTATTCTCATCGCGGCAGAAGCCTCGATCACGGACGGCACGACTATGCTTCCGGATAGACCGGCTACTACTACTTATACCACTAAGCTGCTAAAACACTACAGCCATTTCCGGCTCTCCCGGAAGTGGTTCTTACGAACCACAGACACCGGAAGTGATTACAAAGGTTATGCAATGAGCGGTCCCCGGATGTTTTTATGATTTGCGGGAAGTTTAAATCTTCGTTGTTCTCCCCAGATACCTCCAGCGCCATGGCCGCCGAATCCCGGAGCCTCCTGGAGAGGATCTCAGGCCGCATAGCAGGGGCCCAGCCTGTGAGTGACTACGTTGCTGGGTGTGTCAGGGAGGATCATCCCTGTGAGCCGTCCGTATAAAGAGGATTATTAGTGATTCTCTGACATCCTAGCATACGATCTCTAGGTGTGGGGCTATAAGGTTATGTAGGTACATAAACATAGAGGGGCAGTGACTATGTGAATCTGACACCAAGGGATTGCAGGATAGAAAAATGTGGAAGGATCACTAATATCTAGAAAGAAAATCTACCATTTAATCGGAACATAAACATCTCTGATCTTTCAGCTCACCTCCTGTCAATGCCACTTGCACAGGAAAAGTGCTTGGTGACCAGTACTGCTTAATCCATAAGATAAGAAAACATGCAGCACCAGGCAAAAACGCTTGGGATCCACAGAGAATTAGATTTCATGTGTTTCAAAGTGGGACCTTAAAGGAAACCTACCACTTGAAGTGGCAGGTGTAAGAAGGAAATACATACCCCAACAGGGTGAGCGCACTGCAACCCTGGGGTGTGATATACAACTTCTTACTTACCTCTGGATGGCCCCCACTTATTCTGGGGTTACTTTCACCAATTAAGGTGTTTATTTAAGAAGCTCAAACCTCGGTGACTGACGGGACACAAACGCAAGTAAGACTTCGTGACATTAAACACGAATCCAGAATCTGACAACATTGGAGAACTTCTAAAACATTGGAGATGAGTAGAGTTCTGATGGAAGCTCTTATCAGCCGGCTGTCTGGATCCTCCCCATTGTGATGACCGATGCCTCGGGCTGCCATGAAAAACCACTGCCAATAAGAACAAAAAAATGGAGATGCAATCTTTTGGATTGTGGTTGAAATCACTACAACTATCCCTGTGAGTAGACATGGAACATTGAGGCTACAGTGTGACTAGATAGTCCTCTTGAATCAAAGAGCCCCTGCAGACTGGATCGCTTAATCCTGATTTGACCCTTTATTTTATTTATTGAATGCTGAGAGAAAAAAAATGAGGGTCCTATAAAAAAATAAGATGGTGCCAGCGTTGAGTTAAGTTCTCTGTACACCTGAGGGTTGCCAGCATACCTGTGTGACTGGTGTCCCAGTGTGTCTGATGGTAGTTACCTGATACTGAGAGTAATACTTCTGAGGTCTGTCCTCCCCACCCACTCGTGTATGGTGGAGCTCGGAACGTACAATGACAGTAGGACTGTAATAGGCCATCTTCTCCTGGAAGAGAATAAAGACAACATCTTCGTCATTGCTTAGCCAATGCCTTTGCCTCCTGCTAAAGACTCCGCTAATGAAACTGTGGAAGCTTCACTCCTGACCTTCACCTTCAGCTTCAGGGTACATGCTGCAAATTGGGTTCAGACATGATTCTGCTGGAAACAGACTTCAGAAGTTGTTCTTAAAAACACAACATTTCCATCCTATTACCTGACCCATAAGGCTCTTTAGCCGTAATGTGAGGGTTATTGACTTACAGGAGAGCCTCGCCTTATCCAGGTGAGTACTCAAGAGATTTACATATGTTTGGAGAACTGATGAGATGTCAATCTTTCAGTATCATTCAATCACCAGAACAATCGGTCAGCCCGAGCACTTGGGAGAAGGCAGGGAGACTGTAACAGCAGCAGAGGAGGTAAGAGATTCTTCATTACAGTGGACTGTTTTACGACTATGGAAACCCGAGATCTTCAGCGGGAACATGCTTTGTGAGGGCCTTAGTAACAGGAGGATCCTTAATTATAAGAGATTGAGACTTCAATAAATCTTGAATGTAGGCTCGGGATATCTATACCACTCCTTAGATGGGGCCCCTACTAGAACTTTATCTGTGGTAACATAATATTCCATCATATCAGATTCCCAGAACAAGAATCCTCTTCGAGCTCTATGGTGATTCAGAGGCCGCTGCCACTTGCCATGATATAGATCACTATAAAATGTCCTCTGTTAGATGTGTGAATCGACTAATAAGCGTTAGTTGTTCATTACCGGAGGTGCAGAGACTAGGCTTGTTTAAGAGAGGTTTCTTGCTGAGCTCCTGTTGAGGCGACATTGCTATAAACAGAACAAAAAAGGGTAATCACCCGTTCTGACCAGGCATTGTCTAGCATATCAAGCAGAGGTGCACAAATATCCCATTACGTTAATCACAGGAGACTGTGACGGAGGTCGCTGATAACAGCACCCTGCTAATCATCCTACCCAGGAGAGGAGGGCACTTGAGGACAGGGGGTGCATGATAACAGACACCCCGCTATACATTCAACCCAGGATGCGGAGGTACGGGTAAGGTGTGAGACAGGGAGTCTCTATATTCATTTATAGATCTAATAACAGCAGAGCATTATCAATAGGATATATAAATCAAACATAGGGTGCGCCGGCACTATGTTGCATAATATAATAGCATCTTTACCACATCTAATAGCAAGCTGATCACTACCGCACAGGGAGTGCATAATAATACACCTGCCTATATACATGTAATAAGGGATGAGACCCTATTGTAACAGAAGTGCTACATCATATGATTTTTATGCATCATATGAAATCCAATCAGGAGCTGAGGCCTATCAAAAGAGCTTGGATTACCAGCCAGTCTCCAATTCGGCACCTTCCAGGCCTGGAGTGCTTAGCGCATGATACTGGACGGAGTGAAAGCACATTAGCAGGTTAGAGGATCTGGAGCGTAAATAACACGAACCGCTATATATTAATATAGTTAGCTAGGGGTAACCAGCGAGGAATACCATAGCACCTATATGTAATTAGCAGCAAGAGGCAACCAGCAAATGTATCATAACACAACATAAGCATCCTTATGTATAATAAGCAGCTAGAGGCACCAGTCAAATGTATCATAACACAACATAGATACAAAACTAGAAAAAATATGTATAATAAGCATAGGCAAGCATCTAATGAGTATATTAGTAGCCGGAGTCATGATTTAAAGCGAGTGGTACATATAACCTTATACCAGTTTGATACATTGACGCTGCAGCACTATAAAGCAGGAGTGCCTATAACATTGAACTTAGACACAGCCCTCATAATATATATCATGCAAGGTATACCAACCATCATAGGAGCTGCAGCCACTGGGTAGCACGGGAGTGCGAGGCCTGGGACAGCGTACATCAGTCGCAGTGTGATACACACCAGGGAGCATGAGATAACAGGAGCCATTTCTTACCTCATAAAAAAGGGCAAAGAGGGCCGCGTTGCGGGGCAGAGGAGCAATCTGCATATGTGTGGCGAGAGCCGAAATTAAAAAAAAAAACCATCAAGCTCCAGACGCCAATTGCGTCACCGCTCCGTCCTCAGCCACAACCCTAGACGCCAAAAGGGAACACACACATCCGGTGCGTCATCATGGCATCAACACAGGCCCGGCCTGCCCTGACCTGATTGTCACATCCGGACTCTGGCTGAGGCACTTCGGTCCAGCTCCGCCATGGAGTGTAGGCGTGGCTGTGCAGTAGTGCTCGACGTAGGCGGCCTTCATCTCCTCTGGAGGCCCATACAGCCTTGCGGGTATCGAAACCATGGGAGGGACAGGCGTTGTACACCCGGGCCAAACACTGCCTGATGTTAGGCTGCTGAAACAGTGGCCGTCTCGTACAACCGCTCGCGCTTGAGCAACATGGGACCCCCCACTGTGTCAGAGCCGGACAAAAAAACCGCATCAGCATAGGTCCTGTCGGTATCGTTGACCTAGTAGAAAGAAAAATACAATGTTCCTAGTTTCCTCCTCCCTCTTATAGGGCTCCTTAAACTAGTTAATTGAATAAGGTCTGCTTGGTAACTGTTCTATCTGTTGGTTCTTAGAGGACTAAAACCCTTTGGTGTGCTCCTGCCTGAGAACGATCAGGGGAATACATCAATATATACAAAAAATTACCTCTGGATGGCCCCCACTTATTCTGGGGTTACTTTCACCAATTAAGGTGTTTATTTAAGAAGCTCAAACCTCGGTGACTGACGGGACACAACTCGGTGACTGACGGGACACAAAGTAAGATTTCTTTGCATTAAACACGAATCTCAGAATCTGACACAATTGGAGAAACTTCTAAAACATGGGATTGGAGTAGAGGTTCTGAGGAAGCTCTTATCAGCCGGCTGTCTGGATACTCCACCATTGTGATACCCTGATTCTCAGGGCTGCCATGAAAAACCACTGCCAAAAAAAGAAAAACTGGAGATGCAATCTTTTGGATCTGGTTTGAATCACTACACAACTTTCCCCTGTGAGTAGACAGGGAACATTGAGGCATCAGCCGGCTGTCTGGATACTCCACCATTGTGATACCCTGATCCTCAGGGCTGCCATGAAAAACCACTGCCAATAAAGAAAAAAACTGGAGATGCAATCTTTTGGATCTGGTTTGAATCACTACACAACTATCCCCTGTGAGTAGACAGGGAACATTGAGGCTACAGTGTGACTAGATAGTCCTCTTTAATCAGAAGAGCCCCTGCAGACTGGATCGCTTTAATCCTGAATTTGACCCCTTTTATTTATTTATTGAATGCTGAGAGAAAAAAATGAGGGTCTATACAAAAAATAAGATGTCAGCCGGTAGAGTTCTCTGGACACTGAGGTGCAGCCTCCTGTGATGACTGATGTCCCCAGTTGTCTGATGGTAGTTCCTGACTACTGAGAGTAATACTTCTGAGGTCTTCCTCCCCACCTCGTGTATGTGGAGCTCGGCGTCACATGACAGTAGGACTGGTAATAGGCCATCTTCTCCTGGAAGAGAAAACGTCTTGCTTAGCCAGTGCCTTTGCTGCCTCCTAAAGACTCCGCTATGGAAACTG
Organism: Engystomops pustulosus; assembly: GCA_019512145.1. NCBI lineage: Eukaryota > Metazoa > Chordata > Amphibia > Anura > Leptodactylidae > Engystomops > Engystomops pustulosus. Next base: position 49,928,743 of record CM033650.1, read on the forward strand.
TGGAGCTTCACTCCCTGACCTTCACTTCAGCTTTCCAGGGTCATCTGCAAATTGAGGTTCAGACATGGATTCTGGCTGGAACAGACTTCAGAAGTTGTTCTTAAAAACACCATTTCCATCCTATTACTTGACCCATAAGGCTCTTTTAGCCGTACTGGTGAGGGTTATTGACTTACAGGAGAGCCTCGCCGTATCCAGGTGAGTATCAGAGATATTGACTTACAGGAGAGCCTCGCCGTATCCAGGTGAGTATCAGAGATCATCTGTTTGAGACTTGATGAGATGCAATCTTTTCAGTATTCATCTAATACACCAGAACAATCGGCTCAGCCCGAGCCACTTGGGACAGAAGGCAGGGAGACTGTACACAGCAGCAGAGGAGGTAGAGGACTTCTTCAGTACAGGGACTGTTTTACGGACTAGGGAACGCCGATTCTTCAGCGGGAACATCGCTTTGTGAGGTGCCTTAGTAACAGGAGGATCCTTAATTATAAGAGATTTGACTTCAATGTACATCTTTGAATGTAGGCTCCGGTTTATATCTATAATCCACTCCTCTAGGATGGGGGCCCCTACTAGAACTTTATCTTAATCCTCGGTGCGCGCGATATGACAGCACCAGGGTCATCAGAACGTCCCAGCCTCCACAGAATTAACCAAGTTGTTGCCGTCAGCGATATATAGGTGCCCTCGTCCCGTGTCGTGGTCAGGTTGGACTGTCAGAAACGGCGTTGGTCAGGGCACGGGTGATGTTGTTGACAGTGCTGGTGCAGGGCGGACAGGAACACACGGGGAAAGTGTGGCGGCTGGGGGACCCAGAATACCGAGGGGGGGCCGCCGCAATGAGGTTGCGAAAGGCTCGATCTCCACTAGCTTAGGGCAGCATCTCCAGGTCAAGCAATCTGGAGATTGTGGACATTAAGGGCTTGGGCGTGCGGGTGGGGTTGCACTATATTTGCGTTTTCGCTCCAGGCGTTCTGGGGATATGGAGAGTGAACGCATGGTGGATAGCTGTGAGGATAGTTGAGGAAATCGTTGAGGCTTAAAACGTTGGGGTTTTTGTGGCAGGGTCCTGGGCAGGGGGCTGACATACAGCTGAACAGCGGGAAGGAAGCAGTGGTGTGCACTCGGCCGGAGGTTGACACGGCTGTTTGCCACTGAGTGGGTGGTTTAGCTATTCATATGCCTGCGCATACTGGGGTAGTTAAGCTAGTAGTGTGGAACCCCTGCTGATCCTGGTTTGGCAAGTGCACACCACAGTCGTACGGTCATCCGGGTTTCCTTAAGACGAACTTCAGACTCTGAGAAAATCTAGCCCTCGCCGCAAAGGCCCTCGCCACGGAGCTTCACTAGTGACACATTTGGCGCTGAGCCACCAGCTCTGGCCCTGCCTCTCGTCTGGGCCCCACACACTGCACTCTTCACCCTGTTCTGGTCGAGGACTCTCCTCTCGTCTCAGAAGAACACTGTTTTCAACCCGGGCGCTATCAACCCAGCTGGGTCTGTCACTCACAATCCTCCATCCCTCAGTCTGCTCCCCTCCTGACTTCCTGCCCGACAACAACGTCCCCAACTGGTCTGACAACCGTGTCTCCTCATCGTCGGACACCTCTTTACACACTTCCACTACGTCAAGAAGGTCATCATCCCCACAGGCTGTGATGGTGCGAAAAACACTGGCATGGAAAAAAATTGCTCAACAGCCACCGGACAAGTGGGTTTGTGAATTGTGGAAGGGTCCATATAAACAGTTCCTCAGAGTATGCCGTTCAAATGCCCAAATTTTCCTGGAGGTGGCAGACTGGGGGGAGGAGGCTTGAGGTGGCAGGAGTGGGGATGTGCGATTGTCGGACATGGGTGGAACCTGTGACGTGGGAAGGAACTGATGGTGGGACAAACTGCTCGAAGCATTGTCGGCATCCACGACAATCACCTGTATGCACTTCTGGCCTCAACAGTGCCTCTACAACAGTCCAGTAACTGTCAGCACTGAAACCATAGGGAGTGTAGCTTCTGTCGGCGTTCCCCTGCTCCCTCATAAGCAGGTAGGTAGTCCTCACTCCGGCCAGGCCACGGCCTCTGACCCTGCAGTAGTTGGCCCCTACGATCCCAGCCCTACGTCCTCTACCCCTAGCCCTCGGGTTTAAACATTTTAAAATGAGCGTTATAACTTTAATTTTTTTAACTTTTTTGGGTTTTTTGGTTTTTTTTGTACGTTTTTGAGTTTTTAAAAACCAAACGATGCTTTCATTGACTATGCCTATTTCAGCCAAGTATGAAACCTGCACATTCTACTATGCCAGAGAGATGACGCAAGTTATGAAACAATATAAACGTAAAAAAAAAAGAGGAAAAATGGCAGATTGTGCCTAATTGAAATCCACCCTACGCAAATTTCCCACTTCGGTTCTTTGCAATGATATGTGCGTCACTAAGCCAAAACACACCGTGCGCGCAAGTCTCACTACAAATTGCCACATTGGCTATTAGATGCACTGCAGCAAGTACAGCCACAGCAGATCAACCAGAAATACAAATATCATAACGCTCACTGTAGGCGTTAAGTAAGCCGTTTGGATTCTCTCTAGGCTATTTTCTAGCCAAGTATGAAAGCACATACTATGCAGGGAGATAGAGCATGAGTTACGAGATATGAAACAAAATACGTTAAAATAAAAAGGAAAAACTGGCAGACTGGTGTCCTATTGAAATCCAACCTTACTAAATTTTCCCACTTGGTCTTTGCCAATGGGACTTGTGCGTCACTAAGCGGCAAAACACGCGTCGCAAGTCTCACTACAAATTGCTCACAATTGGCAGTATCAGAATGCACTGCAGCAGACAGGAGTACCACCAGCAGATCAACCAGAAATCAACTATAATTACGCTACTGTAGGCGTAGTATAGCCGTTTACGATTTCCTATGGCTATTTTACTAGCCAAGTATGAAAGCCCCACTACTATGGCCAGAGAGATGACGCTGAGTTATTAAACAAAAAACGTTAAAATAAAAAGTAATGCGACTGTGCCTAATTGAATCAAACCCCTAATAAATTTTCCACTCTTGGTGTGTTGAGGTGGATATGTGTGCACTTAAGAGCTAAACACAACGGTATGCAAGTCCCCCTGCAATTCCTAACACCATTGGTACAAGCTGCAAATAAAATTGAAAAAGGAGAACGTTATGTAGCCTAAGAGGGCGTTGGGTACTGGAGAATCACTCTGCCTAAAAGTTAAGCTATAGAACACCCTAACGCTTTTCCCTGACCGACATCAGCCTCTCCCTAAGCGGCATACACAGGTACACAGAATGATGCGCCAGGCAGCGCAGCGGCAGGCGGCTAGTCTATCCAAGCGGTCACTGATCTGGCCAGCCAACCACTGCTATGGACGTGTAGGGTTACCACGTCTCTGGTGAGATGCAGAAGTCTCCTGGCTTGTGATTGTCTGTTTCTTGGCCCCAAAAAGCAAAGCGGCAGGTGAGCTGCATTTCTCGCGCGGGCGAAGTATTTGTCGAGAACGAGTGCAGTTTCGATACCTAATGCCTCGAACACGAGCATCAGATGACAGCATGTTCGCCATACATCCCCCCCCTACTTATACCCTTCTACTTAGGGAAACCAATCACTTTCCCTCACTGCTGAACAACCATGCACCACCGACTAACTGCGGCGACAGTATCTCTATACTTTAGGTAGATGTCTACACTAGCTGGCCTCGCCTCTGTGTGGCTCTGGTAGCTGAACTGTAGATCTTTTTATTAAGATATAAGAATACAAATGTAGACAAGTAATTTTCCACACATCTGTCTTTTTTCTATTTTAGCAAGTGTGGAATAAAAATACAATTGACCCAATTACTAATTGTGATGTAACAATATATAAGAAGCCCAAACCAAACATTATATACGTTATACCAATATAACTACCTGATGGTCCAGCCCATTCACACGACCTAGCAAAAACAACGGGGCCATTTCATAACGCACAACTTTCTCGGGTTTTTTTTTTTTTCCCGAGTCTTTCCAACTGATTGCCCCGGGAAATTCTGGCGCACGCACAATCGGATTGTGTCACATCGGCGTCTCGGCGTTCATGCAACGATAATGGGGGGCGTTGGCCGTACAAACAAACCCGCCGAATTCGGAAATACCGCAATTTTTTTTAAAAAAATTGTGTCGCAAGATCAACCAGCCTACATAACACCAGAGAAAGCAGGTACTCAGAAGACCTGGCGCAGAGCGACACATGCTGATTCGGGCACCGGATCTTAGTGAATCCCGGCAGACCCGAATCAGCGTCGGAGAACCGACGTGGATCTCGACTGGACCGGGTGGGTATGCAAATGTGCCCAATACTCTAAATACACCAAAATGAACCTACATACCGCCACCCCACCCAAACAATTATCACATCCCAAACCAAACCAAATACAACAACGATACAGCCACAAACAGAAGTACCAGTAAATAACTTAGCACACAGATCACACATCCCACACCCATTTTTTTTTTTATAAGAATACTACAACACACAAAAAGACCCATTAATCGCTATATATTTACCACTAACGAACTGTAGAGATCTTGTTATACACCCCCTTATCAACAGCGGACATAGTTTTCCGACTCAATGACAGACTCGATTTTTCAAATCTGACAATGTTCTCACACGAAATTGGTCTATAACTTCGGAACGCTTTAAACATATTACATCCGGTGATTTTGAGAATGTTTTCTCGTGACACCTGTGTACTTCATGTAGTTATAAATTTATGATAGTTTGCTTCGTTCTGAAAAAAGTAAACCTTTGGCAAAAAGTTGTAAAATTCTCATTTTCCTAAGTTTGAATGTTCTGGCTTCCAGACAGGAATGAAAACTACCCAAAAAGTCGTAATAAAATCTGATAAATTACGTTTACAGTGAATGTCGCTTTTATGTTGGATGATATTTAATGCTTCCGGGCATTTTTCTGGATGTTATGAGAGCAGCAGAAGCTTAGGTGCCATTTTTTCTCATTTTGCATGAAATCCCCAAAACTCACATTTTGAGGACACACTCAGCTTCCAGTGACTTTGAGAGCCTAATAATAGTAAACCCCCATGAAATGACCCACTTAGAAACTTTCACCCTCAAACATAAATGGGTAACAAACCACTCTCTATTAGAGCCATTAACCTTTAAGTGTTTTCAAGATGGGTTAAAACAATATGGACCTGCGTATTTAGAACTATGGAATTTTCTTTTGGAAAATACTCTTCATTTAGGCCAAACTGAAGTTTCAGAATAAGTTAATGACGAACGCACTAGCAACCGATTTGATGGCCCATTCTTCCCGGTATTTACTGTACCCATATGTGGTGGTAAACTTCTGTACGGACGCAAGGCCGAGTATAGAATGAATGCGAGGCGCCTTCACTGAGATTCTGTATTGTCACACTTGGTCACTACCTATAATTTTTATTTTTTTTGGGAATGCGTAACATATGAGGGCTTATATGTACTGACATGAGTACACAGTATAGATAATTCATTTGGGGGTCTATAGCTTATCATGCGATTTAGTTAACCTATTTCAAGGGGGACACACACAAATCAATTTTTATTTGGATTTTAGCATTTTTTTCCCCCGCTTCCCGACCGTAATGTAAATAATATTGTATCTTTATTCTTTGGTTCATATCTACCGATTGCGGTGATACCTTATTTACTATCAGTTTTTCTTCTTTGCTCAATTTCCTGAGCAAAACAATATGGAGAATACGGCATTGTTGTACTCTTGACAACTTTTTAGGGCATAATTCTGTATTTTTATATTGTCAGACTGTTGAGGGATTATTTTGGCGAAAGATGTTGTTTTTCAGTCGTATAATCTTAGGGAACGTTTTTTGGTCACTTTTTAGAACAAAAAATTTTTTGTGATGTCTTTGATGAAAATTGTATATTACGGGAAGTTTTTCGTAGTTTTTTTTTCATCGTTCACACGAGCGGGTCAATATTGAATTGGAGTATTATTGTGACAGATTAATACGGAGCGGGTGGTGGGAGTACCAAATATGTACATTTTTTGTGGTTTTTGTGTTTTAATACTGGTATTGCATTCATGTGTAACTGGGAGATTATGGGACTTTAATTTTACATTTATTTAATATGTATGTAACCAATGATTTAATCTTTTTTTTTTACTTTCCACATTTTGTCCACATTTGGCTTGATAAGCGATCATCACGATCACTGATTCAAGCCTCTACACCTGCAATAAACACTTGTATTGCAGTGTAAGTGTAAGTAATGAGCATGCCGCGCAGGAAGGCAGAACCGGACGGGAGAGGAGCCTACAGCCTCGGTCAACTCGTCGGGACCCGGGGCAGCGGCAAGGGAGGGATCGGATCCCCCGGTAAGTTTTTTCCGATCCCGCGGTGTCAGTGCCGGGTCTGGGCTGTGATATACAATACAGCCCGACACACCGCACTATACTGGAGGCCGATGTCACGAAATTATTCTGACAGGCGCCGTGACTCGACGTAGAATCCGATAGGGGCGGTCATTAGGGGTAATAAATTATAAAACAACAAAAACACAAAACATAAACAACATTATGTACAATATATACAAAATAATTTACAACACTCACCTGCTGTTCCAGCCTCATCCCACACCTAGTTACCCCTAGGGAGGGACTCAGCCTCTTTTTGGCTGTGTCACTGTAAGGCCCCTTCCACACTAGCGTTTTTTCACGCGCGAGGTCTGCGCGTTCGCTTTGCTACGGCAGCAATCTTGCATGCACTCTGTCCCCATTGTTTCCATGGGCATTTCCTCATAATTGCATTGTTTTGCCACGCGCAGTGGGGGCGCTTGCGTTTGTCTTGACGCGGTAAAAATCGCAGCATGCCTACTTTGCGTTCTCACGCGGGTTTTTCCGCCCCATTGCAAGTCTATGTGACGCTCAACTAAATGCATTGCCCTCGAAGCATTGACGAAGTGCAATGCGAGTGCAATGCGCTTTTAAATGGATGGGATTGCTGAGGTGACTAGGAATAATATCCCCTCTCTGAGCTCGAGCATTTATTAAAAAACCAGTTGAAGAACAGTGAAAATAGATAAAAAACCACTGTGAAAAACGGTTGGCGAACAAAATAGCATGGTTGAGAACAATATATATGTGTGTAAAGACACACATTAGCCGATGGTTGCCATTACATCGCAATGTGTTCATTCACACATATATATGTCTTCACATAATATTTTGTTGCACGTTCCCTGCGTATCTCCCGACAAGTAAGCAGTGTGACGAAACACATCTGTAAGTCTATTCTTCACTGTTTCTTCATTGGTATTTTCACTTAAATGATCCTGTGTTCAAATGTGTTCACTGTGTTCATGTTTTTATTTGTTTTCCAGGTTCTTGCACACTCTGATAACTTGGGCGGGAGTAATATACGGCGCGGGAACAGTGAACGAATAGATTGCAGATGTTGCATACAGTTGCTAACTTATCAGAAGAATTCTTTTCAAAATAAACATTGTTAGATTCCCTGAACTATGGGCCCTTTGAAATAATGTCCCCATATGTACTCGGCCTAACAAACGACGCGTTAAGGAAACCGCACCGAACACACGCAAAAAAACAAACAGGCAAAAAACGCGCGTGAAAAACGCAAAAACGCTACTGTCCCAAAGGAAAAACTTTTTTGTAAATCACCAGACCCGCTATTTAGATGGACCCGCTCAAAATGAGAGCCTAAATAATAGCAAAACTATAAATTACCCGCATCTGGAAACTACAACCCTAAATTATGAAAAACCACTTTAATAAGTTTGTTAACCCTTTAGGTGTTTTATTAGGGGTTTAAAACAATGGAGGTGGCATCGCAAATTGTTAATATTTTTTCACAATACACTCATTTTGGGTGGGAAAATTAAAACATTTACCAAGGATTAAATTGAAAAAAGGCTCCACCAGTTTGAACTACACAATCTCTCCGAGTACACCGATACCTCGTCATGTAGTGGTAACCTGCTATAGGTGCAGCGACGGCCGGGCACATCAGAAGGGAGAGGCGCCATCCAGATCAGATTTTCTATGTCACATTGTACCGGCTATAATTGTTTTCTTTTTTTAATGTGGACCTATAGGGGCTGTATTTCTTTTGCCAACATGAGTGCCACTTTTGGATAGGTAATTTTGGGCATCTATAGCTAATTTTCCGCATTTGTCTTTCATATGCATACCTTTGTTATTTTCCCTCCACGAAGCTGGGTTAAGGCTTTTTTTGCCGAGAAGAGTTGATATCTTTTAAGTGGGCTTCATTTGAGATGGAATAACAGTGTTTTTAAATACAACTTTTTTAGAGCATTTTTGTATCAGGGGTATTATTGAAATGATCTTTTTTGTCGGAGCTTTTTTTGTTTTTTTTGGATGGAGTTCACTTGCGGAATCTAATACGATTCTGTTTTATTATGCACGATTGTTACGGACGCAGGAACCGAATGTGGGGGTTTTTGTGTATTTTATTCAATTGTATGAATAAAAACTAATTTGGAGAAAATCTTGTCATTTTGCATCACCGATCTTTTCATTAGTACATAACTTTTTATTTTGCCTCAAAATCTGTTTAAAAGGTAAAGCTTATTGTTGTGCAACGAGTTGCCGTTTTTGGGCTTATTTAGAGGGTCAAACCATTTTTTAATCACTATTTGTAGAGCATTTTTTATAGGTGTATCTAATTAAAAAGATCTTTTTTCGGAATGCTTTTGCCGTTTTTTGCTTCGTCGTTTACCAAAATGCGGGTGCCCAGTACGATTCTCTTTTATTATACAGATTGTACGACGCGGCAATGCAAGTATCGGGGGGGGGGGGGGGGGGGTGGTTTTTGTGTTTTTATACTTTATTAAGTGTTTTAAATGAAAGTGACATTTTAGGTGGGCTTATATTTTACAGTATTTATTTTTTATTTTATTCTAATGTGGAGTGTGCAGTGTTTTACTTTTTTTTACTTATACATACTTGAAACCCAGTGATGCTCTGATGCTGGTTCAAGTTCCTTACATGTCTACAACTATGTTTCATTGTAGAGGCAGCCTCGGAAGTGCAGAAGTGGATCGGATCCCCGCGACGCTTTACTGAATAGCGCAAACACCCTTAACACGCCGCGGTCATGCTTGACGCTCTATAAGGGGTTTAACACCCGCAGACGGTAGTCGGCTGCGTTCGTCGTGTTAGCGCAGACTGTCCAGGTTGTGATAGACAGCTGACAGCCCACTGCTTTGGTTAGTGAGGCGGTGCAGAAGAGGGACGTTATGCTAATGCCCGGTGCGCTTAGCATGGCACGGGGACAGTTAGTATACGTCGTGGTCGCCACTAGGGGTTAACAAAGAGTAACTTAACATAAATGAACATAAACACACCCCCCACTCTAATGAACGAACACGCCCACAGCAAATAACGCACTGTGTGAACCGCGGCGTGTAAGGGGTTAACACACCGCGATCGGAGTCGGCTCCGTCGACTCGGGGTGTTTACGCGCCGGCTGTCGCGTGATAGACAGCTGACAGTCGCTGCTTCTGGTGTCCGGCTCCGTTCGTGGACCGGTGCAGACGCGGACTTATCCTGATGTCCCGGTGCGCTTAGGCATGTAGCCCGCTGGACGTAGTTAACGTCGTGGTCGCGCCTTGGCATGTGGCAACCTAATGGCCACGCGGCCAGACAGGGCACGCCAGAGCCCTCTCTGCGGGCACGCATGCCATCATCCTCCACCGTTTGCAGAGGCCCGACAGGGCCACAGTTTAGACAGAACAGCATCTGCACCTTGCGCTCAGATTACAGGCGCAGGTCAACTGCACGGGGTAGATGCAGTTCTTCTAAAACTGAAGGACCTGGGGCCCCTCGATGCAGCCCACAGTCCCGGGTGCAGCAGCCTGTGCTCCCTGTTCCAGAGGAGCGCTGCCTATAAGAAGATCAGTGCAGGTGCTTGCAGGATAGCATCATGGAGAGCTTGTAACCTCCCCCTCTACTAGGACCTGAATGAGCCGGGACAGAGAGAGAGGGGAGGGGATTGCTGTGACCCGGACATCCAGAGGCTGCTGTGTCGCCTATCCTCATAGATAACTGTAAGTTGTACAGTGTCTAAAATTGTTTATAGCTTCACATACATATAACTGTGCTATGATATATGTGTTGTATAGGTGACATTACACACATATGCATAAACAGATATACTTTAGTCTTTGTTTGCACTTGTGTGTTTGTCTGTGGTATGGTTGTATTATAAAGTAATATGTATGTGTCTGTATCTGTGCTGTTGCATATTTGTGTGATTATATGTGTATAATATGTGCCATGCATACTGTATTATATGTGTGGCAGGGCCGGATTAAGGTTGGTGGCGGGGCCCCCGCTTGGGCGCAAAATCTGGTGGAGGCACCCCTAAGTGTAGTGTACACAACCCGAAAGCTACACCCCTCCCTGCCAGTACACACTACACACCGGCCTTCACTTACACCCCAGTAACACAGCTATAACCAGCCCCCACCCACCAGCTCATCAGCACTCACCCAAGTAACACAGCTACATACAGCCGCATCACCCCAGGTACACAGCTACATTACAACCGCCTCATCCACGTAACACAGCTACATACAGCCGCCTCGACCCCACGAACAGCTACATACAACCGCACTCGCCCCACTAACACAGATACATACAACCGCCTACATCCCAGTACACGGCTACATACAACCGCCGGTTCAAAAAATCCCCGTAACACAGTACATACGCCACACTGGCCCCCAGTAACACCGTACACTCAGCCGCCTCGCCCCCAGTACACAGTACATACAGCCGCCCTCACCCCCACGTAAACAGCTCATACAGCCGCCGCCCCGCAGTAAACAAGCTCCATACAGCCGGGGCCCCCCCTCGCCCACAGTAAACACCGCTTACATACACCGCTACGCCCCCAGTAACAACAGCTACATACAGCCAGCCTCCTCATCCCCAGTACCAGAACAGCTATCAGCGCCTCATCCCAGTAACACAGCTACATACAGCCGCTCATCCCCTGTAACACAAGCTACATACAACAAAACACAAACGGCTCGCCCCCAGTAAACAGCTACATACAACCGCCTCGCCCCCATAACACGCTGCCTACCCGTAACACGCTCTACACTCACCCCCAGTACACAGAGCTACTACAGCGCAGCATCCCCCAGTAACACAGCTACTACGCGCTTCTCACCCCCAGTAACACCACACATGCTCACCCCATACAGCACAAGGCATCACCCCAGTAACACGCTAATACAGCCGCCCTCATCCCAGCTAAACAGCTACATACAGCACGCTCATTCCCCAATAAACCGCTACATACACCCGCCTCATCCCAATAACACCGTACCAAATACAGCGCCTCATCCCCCAATACACAGCTACATACAGCCGCATTCATCCCCAGAACTACAGCTTATTACAGCCTCATATCCCCAGTAACACAGTCTACATACCAGCCGCTTCCCAGTATAACACAGTCTACATAATACAGCCGCCCTCGCCCCACTAACACCAGCTACTACAGCCGGCCTCATCCCAGTAACAACAGCTACATACAAGCTGCCGTCGTCACCCCATAACAACCTCTACATACAGCGGTGACAGCCTACAACATTATATCTTGTACCTATTTATTATATATTATATATATATATATCATTATCTAGAGTATATACATACATTCCATATTATATGTCTAACAAAAATTTACTTACCGCCGAAAATTTTCTTTTCACTGAGTCCAGGGGCGCTCACACACAAATGGGGTTTTATCCCCTAATAACCAACAATCAGATAGTAGACAGGTTACAAGCAGTACCACAGTATTCAATAACTATGTTAGAGGCCCTATAAGAAGGGAGGAGGAACTAGGAGACAGTTGTATTATTATAAAGCAATTAAATAAGGGGGAAGATGTGCTGCCCTGGACTCCAGAAAAGAAATTCCGGGGCGTAGCTAAATTTTTGTTTTCCGCATCGTTCTCAGGGGCAGCACCACAACAATGGAGTTGTAAAGCTCTTCAGTACCGAACAATTTTGGTGGGCACACATGTTTGTAACTAAGCATTGCTCTGCCAAAGAGTGCCCCTCTGCTTAAGACGATAGTCTATGCCTATAATATTTTGACACGGTTTAAAGATGATCGGAACATGTTGTGGCCTTGTCCACTTGTCCTGACATAACTCTGTTCAGGAGTAGCTGTAGGCTTGTATAGAAGGAATCCCTTACTTGAGATAGCATCTATACTGTAGGTTTCTTCTATGGTGCCTTAGGACCACCTGATTAGGTGACAACTTGCCTTTGCCTGCGTTACTGGGAAGCACTGGAATAGGAGGCACAAATAACAGGGAATAAAAGAGAGCAAATATTTTTAGGGAAGACATCAAAAGAATTGCGATTCTTAATCTTTCAGTGTGGGGACTTCATTAATCCTACAATAGGCCGCCAGATAAAAGGGAGCATAATTTTTTTTTTTTTTTTTTTTTGGAAAAAAATCTGGGCATTGATAACCCGGTATGAGAGTCATCTCCATTTTGTTGAGTATGGCCTTAGGATTAATGTAATCGTAGTTCAAACCCGCCGGCTGCGGTGATGGCGGTCTGAAGATACTTTAAAGGTGAGGGACCTTCTGTAACAGTTCTGATAGGCCCTGTATAGGGCTTGAGAAGACAAACCGATAGCGCCTTATAGCAGGAAGGACCTAGCAGAATTAGGTTTGAAGAATTCTATATAATTAATTGAAAAGGATGATGCAAGTAGATGCATTGTTGAGAATTTGAATTGAGATTTATCGAGATTTTTTTTTTTTTTTTTTTAAGAGATCTGGATCAAGTTGATGAAGATTTGAGCCTCTTTCATACTCGTTAGTCTTTTCACCATGCAGGGCAGTCTGTAGGGTATATATGACACCAGATATGATCGCAGTGTGACGATGATACTGCGTCAGCGTTGGGCAATTAGCTGCCGAGCTGTGTGATGAGATGGTGTACGCTCTTTTTGGAGAGCAGGTCCCCTGTTGCTGGGCAACTTACAGTACCTTCATTTCTGACAGCGAACTGGCAGGCCCTGGGAGACCAACGAGGCGGTACGACATAGTCTTTGTCCTTACATCTTTGAACTGTTCAGAATATTTGGATAAGGAGTAGGAAAGCCCATTAACCAGAAGCCTGGTTTCCACTTAAAAAGGAGTCCATCGATTGCCAATGTATGGCTGAACGGGGATGAAGTCTTACATTTTTTGGTAGTTTTGAATTCCGCCTGATGCTATGGCATCTGGATAGGGGAAACCATTGGACAATTTACACCATTATAAATGAAGATTGAGAACTCCAATTCTTCGGGTGGCATTGGCTCACAGCCCAAATATCGCAGTGGCTTTTCTATAATCCTTTAATGTTGACCTGAAGAGTATGTGCAGAAGATCTTCTGTACTGTGCCATCTCCTTACATTAGGTGGCGACAGTGATAGCTTTTCAAGCCCCACCCGCTTCTCCAGAATATGTCAGGTCTTGTACTAACTGGACTGGTGATGACAGTGGAGAAGGTACTGAAGTGGAGAAAAGGTTACTTGCCCTAAGCTTCTGTTAGGATTCGGATTCATCATCTGTTTGCTCACTTCTCTTATCCACAGATGACTAACATGTGGCACCCCAACCCCAGGAGGGCATTGATGCAAGTTCCTATCGGAGATAGGAGACTCAGAGTACTTTTGGATGAGTTGAGTTTGAGGATCCTACCGTCTTTCTGGTGTGTTGAGAGCCCTTTATAGGCTTGAGAGGCAATGTCGTTGTCCTTGTTCCATTTATCTGAAGATTAATCGGCCAGAATTCACAGGAACCTTAGTTAGAGTAGGCACTCTATATAAGATGTCAGATACCGCCAAAAAGGGTGAGCGCACTGTAACCCTGGGATGTTGATATACAGCGTTCTACTTACCCTGGATGTGCCCCACTTATTTGGGGTTTACTGTTCACCATATAAGGTGTGTTATTTACTAGCTCACTCGCGTGGACTGAAGAGGACACGTCAAAGTAGATTCGTTTGACATTAAACACGAATCCAGAATTGTAAACACATGGAGAACTTCTAAAACATGGGATTGACAGTAAGTTCTGAGGAAGCTCTTATCACGGCTGTCGGATTCCCCATTGTGATACCTGATCCTCAGGGCTGCCATGAAAACCACTGCCAATAAGAACAAAAAATGGAGATGCAATCTTTGGATTTGGTTGAAATCACTACACACTATCCCTGTGAGTAGACAGGAACATTGAGGCTACAGTGTGACTAGATAGTCCTCTTGAATCAAGAGCCCTGCAGACGGGTCGCTTTAATCCTGATTTGACCCCTTATTTTATTTATTGAATGCTGAGAGAAAAAAAATGAGGGTCTATACAAAAAATAAGATGAGATGTCCGCGGTTACGAGTCTTAGGTTCTCTGACCTGAGGTGCCAGCATCCTGTGATGACTGGTGTCCCAGTGTGTCTGATGGTAGTTCTGACTACTGGAGTAAACTTCTGAGGTCGTCCTCCCCACCACTCGTGTATGGGTGGAGCTCGGACGTACAATGACAGTAAGGACTGGTAATAGGCCATCTTCTCCTGGAAGAAATAGGGACAAATCCTTGTCATTGCTTAGCCATGACCTTTGCCCTCCTGCCTAAAGACTTCCGCTATGAAACTGTGGAAGCTTCACTCCTGACCTTCACTTCAGCTTTCCGGGTACATCGCAAATTGCGGTTCAGACAGTTGATTCTGGCGGAACAGACTTCAGAAGTGTTCTTAAAAACAAACATTTCCATCCTATTATGACCCATAAGGCTCTTTAGCCGTATGGTGAGGGTTATTGACTACAGGAGAGCCTCGCCGTCATCCAGGTGAGTACTCAAAGAGATTCACATTGTTTGAGACTGATGAGATGTCATCTTTTCATTATCATCTCAATACACCAGAACAATCGGATCAGCCCGAGCACCTTGGGACAGAAGGACAGGGAGACTGTACAGCAGCAGAGGAGGTAGAAACTTCTTCAGTTACAGGTGAATGTTTTAATCGACTATGGGAAACCCGATGTCTTCAGCGGGAAATGCTTTGTGAGGTGCCTTAGTAAAGGAGGATCCTTATTATAAAGAGATTTGGACGTTCAATGAATCTTGAATGTAGGCTCCGGTTTATATGTATAATCCACTCCTCTAGGATGGGGGCCCCTACTAGAACTTTATCTTGTGTAACATAATATTCATCATTATCAGATTCCCCAGAACAAGACTCCTCTTCAGAGCTCTATGGTGACTTCAGAGGCCGCTGCCCCTTGCCCCATGATATAGATCCACTATAAATGTCCTCTGTTAGATGTGTGAATCAGGACTAATAAGCTGTTAGTTTTCATTATCAGGACGTGCAGAGACTAGGCTTAGCTTAGAGAAGGTTTCTTGCTGAGCTCCTGTGAGGCGACATCTGCTATAAAACAGAACAAAACAAGGGTTAATCACCCGTTCTGACCAGGCATTTCTAGCACTAATGCAAGCAGAGAGTGCACATAATATCGCCATTACGTATCCACACAGGAGACTGTGACCGGAGGTGCATGATAACAGCACCCTGCTATACATCCGACCCAGGAGCGGAGGCACTATGAGACAGGGGGTGCATGATAACAGCACCCCGCTATACATCCAACACAGGAGCGGAGGTACTGTGAGACAGGGAGTGCCTATATAGCATTTATACATCTAATAACAGCAGATGCATTAATCAATAGTGTATAATAACATCAAACATAGGGGCTGCGGCACTATGTGCATAATATCATAGCATCTTACACATCTAATAGCAGCTGATGCACTACGACACAGGGAGTGCATAATAATAACACCATGCTATACATGTAATATAGGGGATGAGACCCTATGTAACAGAAGTGCATTACATCATAGATTTTTATGCATCATATAAATCCAATACAGGAGCTGAGGCCTTATCAAAGGAAGCTGGGATTCCCAGCCAGTCTCCCATTCCGGCACCTGCCAGGCCTGGAGCTGCTTAGCAGCAGTGATCTGACGAGAGAAAGCACATACAGGTTAGAAAGGATCTGGAGCGTAATATAACATAGCAACCTATATATGTAATATAGTAGCTAGGGGTAACCAGCGAGTGCATAACATAGCATCCTATATGTATAATATAGCAGCAAGAGGCAACCAGCAAATGTATCATAACACAACATAGCATCCTATATGTATAATATAGCAGCTAGAGGCAACCAGCAAATGTATCATAACACAACATAGCATCCTATATGTATAATATAGCAGCTAGCATAGCATTCTATATGAGTAATATAGTAGCCGGAGGCATGATGTAACAGCGAGTTGTACATATAACCTTATACATTTGATACATGCGCTGCAGCACTATAAAGCAGTGAGTGCCTATAACATTGCATTAGGACACAGCCCTCCTATATATATCCTGCAGAGGTATACAAACCCATATAGGAGCTGCAGCACTGTGTAGCAGGGAGTGCAGGCCTGGACAGCAGTAATCAGCGCAGTGTGAATACACACCAGGGAGCATGAGCATAACAGGAGCCATTTCTTACCTCAGTAAGCAGAGGGCCGCGTTGCTGGCAGAGAGCAATCTGCATATTGTGGCGCCGGAACATCAAGCTCCAGACGCCAATTGCGTCACATCCGGTCCTCAGCCACAACTCCCTAGCGCCAGAAAGGGAACACCACATCCGGTGCTGTAATCATGGCATCACACAGGCCCGGCCTGCCCTCACCTGATGTGTCACATCCGGACTCCTCGGGCTGAGGCACTTCCGGTCCAGCTCCCGCCATGGAGGTAGGCGGGGCTTGCAGTAAGTTGATGTATGCGGGGCCTTCATCTCCTCTGGAGGCCATTACAGCCTTGCGGGTATCGAAACCCTGGGAGGGCAGGCGTGTACCGAGGCTCAACACTGCCCATGTTTAGGCTGCTGAAACAGTGGCCGTCTCAGTACACCATCGCGTCTGAGCAACATGGGACACCCCACTGTGTGCAGCGCGGACACAAGAACAGCAGCAGCATAGGTCCTGTCTGTATCTTTGACCTAGAGAAAGAAAAAATACACTGACTCCTAGTTCCTCCTCCCTCTTATAGGGCTCCTTAACTAGTTAATTGAATACATGTGTACTGCTTGGTAACCTGTCTCTATCTGATTGGTTCTAGAGGACTAAAACCCATTTGTGTGTGCTGCCCCTGAGACGATCAGGAATCAGTGATTATTATACTGCCCCTGCTATGTGTGACAGGAATCAGTGATTATTATACTGCCCCCTGCTGTGTGTGACAGGAATCAGTGATTATTATTATACTGCCCCCTGCTGTGTGTGACAGGAATCAATGATTATTATTATACTGCCCCCTGCTGTGTGTGACAGGAATCAGGGAGTATTATTATACTGCTCCCTGCTGTGTGTGACAGGAATCAGTGATTATTATTATACTCCCCCTTTAATGAAATGTCCACCCCAGATGCCACCTTTTAATGAAATGTCTGCCCCAGATCCCCCCCTTTAATGAAATGTTCACCCCAGATGCCACCTTTTAATGAAATTAATGCCCCAGATTCCCCCCTTTAATGAAATGTCCACACCAGATGCCCCCTTTAAATTAAATGTCCACCCCAGATGATCCATTTTAATGAAATATCCACCCCAGATGGCCCCCCTTAATGAAATGTCCATCCCAGATGGCCACTTCTAATGAAATGTCCACAGCAGATGTCCCCCCATTATTACCAAATGATCACACCAGGTCCTATACTCACCTTCGGCTCCGTCTTCTTCTTCCGGCTCGGGTGCATACACGTGACGTCATAGTGTAAGTGCTTGTGTGGAGCATACACTATGACCTCACACGATGTCAACACCACCATGTCAAAGTGATGCGCCCCGCCGGAAGAGGATTAGAAGGAACCATGGGGCCGGGAGAAGAAGTCAGAAGGTGAGTTTCATAGTTTCATAGTTTATACGGTTGAAAAAAGACACTTGTCCATCAAGTTCAACCAAGGAAGGGAAGGGATTGGATGAGGAAGGGATTTAGGGAAAACAATTCTATATAGCATAACAATCCATGTTATTTAGGTGTAAAAAGGCATCTAGACCCTTCTTGAAGCTCTCTGCTGTCCCTGCTGTGACCAGTGCCTGAGGCAGGCTATTCCACAGATTGACAGTTCTCATAGTAAAAAAGCCCTGTCGCCTCTGGTGATTAAACCTTGATTTCTCCAGACAGAGACAGTGCCCCCTTGTCTTTTGATTTGATTTAATCTGAAACAACTTACCACCATATTTTTTGTATGGACCATTCATATATTTATATATGTATAGATATAGAATATATCTATAGTATAGATTTTGTTTTTTAGAAGACTGATGGTGGATCTTCAAATAGGGCCCAGGTATGGGAGGGCATGGGCCATTGTGTGATGACACACTTACAAAGCTAGGAATGAGGATACAGAGTCCAGTCCACTGTAAAATGCCCTCTTTATGATTCTATGCCCTGGATCTTTTGCCTTATTGATGCCCCAGACACCCCTCTTCCCACACATATAACCACACAATGGGGCTCATTTACTAAGGGTCCACGGAGAACATTTTCGTCGGGTTTCCCGACGATTTCCGTTTTGCGCCAAATTCCCCCAGGATTTTGGTGCACGCAATCGGATTTTGGTGCCGGCTTGTATGCAACAGAAATGGGGGGACATGGCCGTCGGGAAACCCGATGGATTCGGACAACGCGCAGGATTTAACATTTAGAATTGTGTTGCAAGACGCATACTTACAAACACCATGAAGAAGCAGGTGAACTCCAGCAGACCTTGGCGCAGAAGTGACAGATGCAGGAACTCAGGCGCACAATCTTAGTGAATTGCGGCAGACCCCAATCCTCATCGGACAACACACCGCGGGATCGCGACAGGTCCAGGTAAGTAAATCTGCCCCAATATGTGAGTTATCTCTGTGTTTCATAGAAAAAATAATGATAACAGCAAAGCTAGTTGAGTCTTAAGCCGTGGAGCAAAAAGACTCCAGTGGGCCCCAGTGAAAAATTTGAAACAAGCCCCATATATCTAAACTCTCGCTTTATCCTCTGTCCTGCACAATACACTTGAGAATACACATACATCATAGCTCCCAACCGTCCCGGATTCAGCGGGACAGTCCCGGGTTTCACCTCTGTCCATCTCTTAGTTACAAAAAATCATCTAATTGCTAACCACTAAGCCTTTAGCCTAGTGGATAGAGGCTCTGCGTCTTTATGGCACATGGTCTGTGCAGGTTCTAGTTTCAAATCCCAACCTGGATTTTTATATTATTATTGAGAAGATGATTTGTATTACTATAATATGGTAAAAATCTGGGGCGTGGCCAGGGAGTGATTGGGGTGTGGCTTAAGGGGATCGCTGCGGCACGCAGAAATGTTTGGAACTATGCATAAATGCAAGACCTTATCTTTGAATTGTATAGCTACAACATGGACTGCAGCCTGCTTTTACAAAGGAGCCAGTTACACTGTGCTGGCTTGGACTTTCCATTGTGTACACACATATCTATACACACAACACCAGTTGCATTTTACTTTTCTTTTGTCTGTATAGAAGATGTTTTCAATTCTGGTTTCCTACACCCTCTGTACAGAGAGAGTTTCTCTGTCCCTAAGGTGTAGTTGGTCTAGGGATCTATGAACTACCATATATACTCGTGTATAAGCTGAGTTTTTCAGCACCCGATGTTCGGCACTGCTCCTGAACCTGCAAAAGTGGGGGATCATTTTGGAAAACAGACATGGGGTGTGGGGGTATTGCCCATATTAGGCTGAAGCAGAACAATAGGTCTGCTAGGGCTATTGATGTTGTGAATTTCCAGAAGACCGCCAATGGTGGATGCTCTCATCCAATTCACAGAAATCGTAGGCTGTGCGATAAACTTCTATGACTTTCATAATGGCGACCTAACAACATAAGCATTTCTCCTCTGGAAACCCTCACCCCTCTCCTCAGGAAACAGCGCCGTACAGCCATATACACGGGCAAAGATGGAGCATATTCTTTACTGCTGCCATAGCTGTCTAGGGGAACACATACATCCCCCTGACAGTCGTGTGAATGCAGCCAAAGTATTCAAAGTGGTTCAAAGTATTACTGTGTATAAGATTGGAAAAAAGACACAGGTCCATTAAGTCCAACCTACAAGATTAAACAAATATTTTTTTCTCCATAACCTGTGAGACTTTTGCTCTCCAGAAAGTCATCCAGGCCTCTTTTGAACATGTACATAGAGTCCGCCATAACAACCTCCTGCAGCAGAGAGTTCCATAGTCTCACTGCTCGTACAGTAAAGAACCTTTGTAAAGTGTTTCGGATCTTCTAACTCCTTCATCAGTAGCATTATGAACACTCTCTTATTGCCTGGCTTTTAAAGGAATTGTCGGAAAATCCCAAATCCTGACCTAGATTATGCCTCATCTTAAACATGGTCTGAATAGGGGGACATTGACTAGCATTTTGTTTAGGCAGAAGGCATTGCGGTTGTTTACTATTCACTGGTGACATTTTTCAATTCAGAGTTTTTAGGCATTTTATCATCATTTTTTCATTCTTTTGAGTCAAGCACTGGGAGCACTGCGATATAATTTTATCCAGTGAACCATAAGTGACAGGGGCGTAACTTTAGGGGGTGCAGGGGGTGCGATAGCACCTGGGCCCAAGAAACTTAGGGGGCCCTTATGGTGTCACTTTCCCATATGAGAAGACTAGTGCTATAAACCATACATTATAGTCAGGGGCCTGGCACAGACTTTGTGCTGGGGCCCATCAGCATCTAGTTACACCACTGATTAGTGACTTATAGTTTTGAGCGTGGTCTACTGAATGCAATATCCCTGACCAGAGTTACAAGATTGCTTGTGTACAAAATAATTTCCTTTGTCGGAAATATCAATAATATGGTATCTTGTCATCCAAATAGCAATTTTATCCACTTAATATTTTTTCAAAAAGGTTCAAGCAAGTCTGGCATAGATATTAATCCAAGCCCACTTTTGCTACGCCAGAATTACTGCCAATGATTAAGATTGGTTCCTGATGTCACAACATTGGCCACAGTGCTCTTGAAGTTTAATTGTTCTTAATTTGTGTGCTTTTGGTATTTAAAATTATGGTATCCAGGAGAAATATATAGCGAAGATCCACGAGGAGACGTCCTGTTCTGGAAGGCGCTGTCACACTCAGAAAATAGACTGGGATGGTATATCTATAAAAGCAATTTTAATAAAAAGTAAAGGGTAAAACAGTACGCGTTTCGGCTCCGGGCTGGAGCCTTCGTCAGGTGTAAAATTAAATACCCGACGAAGGCTAGAACCCGGAGCCGAAACGCGTAGTGTTTTACCCTTTACTTTTTATTAAAA